>CM056506.1:14641721-14788437 GCA_029783415.1 Anisodus acutangulus | reverse complement strand
TGTCAACTTAGTTGAAAAACATCCTAGAGATTGATTGGCTTTTCTAGTACTAGGCTTTTGCTTTCTTGTAGTTCTTCTCTTTACATCTACCTCCAAAACAAACAACGACTCCATTGTGGAGCGTCGCAGCCCTAATTCTTTATTTTCTAATTCTGGACTTACTGGACAGTAGGCGCCGCAGCTCCATAGTGGAGCGACGCAGCTTTAAAGCATTGCAGAAGCATTCTGCCTCGGTGGCGCCGCGACCTCCAAGTCTAAAAAAAATTTGTTCAGAATGTTTAACCCATACAATATATTGTTTATGTGCTAAATTATTGTCATTTAGATTACTAAAATAGTGTCCGCAAATAATTATCTGATTAGGCGGCCCCCAGTATTTGTTAAACCGCTTAATATCATGCTTGGGTAGGCAATACACAATATATGCTTAGTCATTTGCATGATAATTAAAATGCTTTGTTGGACATACCATGCTAGAGTTGATCTTGGTTAAAACTCTAAATTAAAATGTTCCCCAAAATTTAATACAAGTCTCACTTAAAATGAATGTGTCGTCCGTTATAATTGATTGTAGTGCAAAATCATTTTCGGCGAGATGAGTGTTTATGCCACAGCATTTGCTCTAAGTCTACGAGGACTCAGACTCTTTCATAGATGTATGTTAAATGTAGAAGTGGGTGATAAACCTTCATGAGTATTTACACCACAATGTTTGCTCTATAAGGCAAAACTCACTTAGATACATAATTGCAGTCGCATAACGGGGTTGACTTGCTAGGCTGTCTTGGCGCCACAGTGTCGGACAAACCGAGGTACATAGATCGATTGTTTAGAACATTCGGTCAAACAAGAGCTACAAATTGTTTGTAATTGGTTTGGAGACCTACCGGGTTATGTTATTGAAGTTATCAGCCACAACAAACGTGGAGATAGCATGAACCTGGATCTTGGCCCATTATGACTATATTTGATATGAGTCAGTATTCTTCCATGGGGTCGAAGAGTATGTTAAAATAGTGGGAGCTAATTAAACTAAATGCCATATTAATTAGTTAACGAATGTGTTCAATAGAAATTATATTAGAGTTTAATTTCAAGTCTATCTCTATCTTCAGTTTATACAAAATGTCGAATTTGTCACTGAAAATGTTGGTCGAGACAAACAAGTTGACTGGAGCAAATTACCCTGACTGGTTAAGAAATTTGCGATTGGTGTTAAGACAAGAAAGAATTGAGTATGTGTTAGACACAGTGTTCCCCACAGTCCTTGCTGAAGATTCTGTTGAGTATGCTCTGTTTTACAAGGTGGATTATCAGAAACATCTAGACGATGCTACCTCGACACAATGTGTAATATTGTCCTCCATGACCTTGGAGTTACAGAGGCAACATGAAAACATGGGCCCCAATGAAATGCTAGAACACTTGAAGAGTCTCTATGACTCACAGTATCAGACAATGGAGTATGAATTGTTGAGGGACCTTTTCAAGTGTAAGTTGAACGATGGGGGTCAAGTTTCAGCACATGTTCTGAAGATGATTGGGCTGATAGAAAGGTTGGCTTTGATTGGAACGAAACTGCCTATAAATGTCTCTGTCAACCTGATCCTGAATTCACTTCCTGATTCATTTGAGAATTTCATTGTGAACTTCAATATGAATGGGGCCAAGACAAGTCTTCCAGAGCTTCACAACATGTTGAAGACCTTTGAATCATCTACCTCTAAAGGTAAAACTGTGCTCATGGTGGGCTCTTTTAGCAAGTGCAAACCCAAGGGTAAGAACATGCAGAAGAAGAAGGGTAAGACAGTTGTTGCACCTATAGTTATGAAACCTAGAGGAGGTTTTCAAAAGAATACAAATGTATCTTCGGATGTGTGTCTCAACTGCAAGAAGAAGGGGCACTAGAATAAGGATTGCACAGCTCCAGGAAGAGGCAAAGCACTAGGTGCTCCTGGCTCTACTGGACAAGGTATGTTTGTCATTGAAATAAACACGTCTATAAGTAACTCTCACTGCTGGGTATTAGATATTGCTTGTGGCTCACACATTTGTAATAATGTGCAGGGTCTGATTGATAGTAGAAAGGTTGGACCTTGGGAGGTAGACCTGCACGTTGGAAATGGAGCACGAGTGGATGTTGAACGCGTGGGAACTTATAGACTAGATTTACCTTCAGTTTTTTTAGAACTAAATAATTGTTATTTTGTTCCCTCATTGACGAGGAATATTATTTCTATCACAGTGTTTGACATTGAGGGGTTTTCTTCATTTATTGCCAATGGCAGTTATGTACTGTCTTTTAATGGTTTTGTTTGTAGAAATGCTCCACTTGTGGATGGTTTGTATGTTCTAAACTGTAGTCGTGAAATTTTCAATATGCAAAACAAACGAGCTAAGATAAGTAATCCAAGAAACTCCACCTACTTATGGCACTGTAGACTTGATCACATCAATGAGTCAAGGATAGCAACATTAAGAAAGTTAGACTATCTGGAACCATTTGACTTAGAGTTCTATGGTAACTGTGAATTTTGCTTGAGAGGAAAGATGACCAACAAGCCACTTTCTGGTAAAAGGGGTGCGAGCCAAAGAGGTACTTGAGTTGGTCCATACTGACGTATGTGGGCCATTTTCAACTCAATCTAAGGGAAGCTTCCCTTACTTCATCACTTTTACAGACGATTTCACAAGGTTTGGGCATGTGTATCTTATGAAACACAAGTCCGAAGCCTTTGAGAAATTCAAGGAGTACAAGTCAGAAGTAGAGAAGCAACTTGAAACAAGTATCAAGACCCTCCGATTAGACCGAAAGTATGTATGTCCTAGAGACAATCATTATTAGGGACAAATGTACTTGAACACATTCGTATTATTAATAAGATTAATATTTATGTCATTTGCAATTATTGAATTATTATTTGATTGTTTGTAATTATTCATTAATGTGTATCCATTAAGCTTGTGTTGTCATTAATAGAGTGAGATATTAATGATAGAGAGTAACTCTAAAACGGCCTCGACTAATGATAATAGAGAATGAGATATCGATGATATGTTATAAGTCGACATGTGGTCTGCATCGCATTCTTAGAGAATGTAGCATGTCTCACCTGCTACTAGTAATGGTTACTAGTGATGGACACATGAATACTTTTGGAAAGTATTGGCATACCTGCTGATAAACTATTTGTTATACATGTCTAAAATGTTATCAGCGTGTGGGAGATGAAGGTCCTTTGACTTGAGGTCAATACGCACCTTGTTTACAGAGTAATATACTTTGACCCTGTCCAAAGCTTAAACTCCTTATAGGATAAGATACGGCTTGTGTTGGGTACATTATGATGTAAATTAAGGTGGTAGTTGAGCCAAGAATAGGATTCATTCCTCGATTGAATATTCGAGAGAACACTCAACTTCTCAGTGATATTAGGTCGACCAAGTCATTGGCCAATGCAAGAGACATATTTAGAATATGGTCTAGTTGTCGACTAATATAGATGAGATAAAGTGATCAAGCCATTTTGATAGACACATGGCAAATCCTAAGTTTGATCGAGTGTGTCGCGAATGAAAGGAAATTATCATCTCACATAAAGGTTATGTTTGTTGGATTTATGTAAACGTACTTCATATATTGAGTTCGTCATACGACGCAGTCTAGGAGTTCTGTATGGACCTTAATTGGATTAGTGTCGATATATGAAGGCATAAAGGGTCACACTATGTCGATTGTCTCTTTGATCTAAGGGTGTATTAAGAAAGTACTAAATATTTGATTTGGAATTGAGATATTTAAATCGATAATAACTATGTGATAATTTCTATTTTGGTGGAAATTATTTAATTAAATCAAAATTGGATTTTGGATTTAATGTGCTGTATATATATTTTTATGAAAACGAGAAACGGAATTTTACGTAAGGCATCGCGGCGCCGACCCAACAGTGGGCCCAGCCAGACTGGCCCACTGCACCTTGGTTTTGGGCCAGGCTTGGAGCCCAACCCTAATCAGATTTTTGCCCTAATTTCAACTATAAATACAGTACTCATTGTTAATTAACACACCAATTCTATAAACTAATTCTAGACTTAGAGTCTAGGACGAAACTCTCTCAAACCTCTGCCAGGATTTCCTGGCTTTCTTGACAGAGGAATACATCATAGCATAGTGTTTGCAGTCGAAGGGACAATCGCGTGTAATCCTTAAATAAAGACTCCAGATTTATTAACATGTAAGTGTTCAAGTTTTATGTTACAGGTTTCGATTGTCATATAACCATACCAGACGAAATTATTGGGGTAAGTATAACAAAATTTTAAACTTCCGTTGTGCCTACTTATATGTTTTGAACCCAACAAAACCCTAGAGAGAGTGCTACCCGTATTTCAGTGGTAGTAGCTCCAGAACATTATATCCTATGCCTCCACCACTTGTGGTCATTTCCACATTTGTCGACGACACTAGTGCACGCATACCGCAGCCCAAGGAGGCTAGTCCCAAAGGCCACCTCAGCAAGTCAGACTCAAGAGATATTGTGCCACAGGAAGCCCATTTACTTTGTATTTCATTTCTTATGCATTGGGGACAATGCATGAGGGTGGGAAACATCATTTTGACATCTTGTACTATATATATGTGTAGTTAGGATTGTCTATATGTTTTTTTGAGATAAAGTTAGGATTGTATATATGTTTTGGATTCCCCTTAATTTTTCTTTGTGGTTCTTTTTCAAGAGTGTATTTTGAGAATCAAGGCCTAGTAATAGAGCATTGTAACTTAGTTGGTACTAGTATTGTTAGATTCTAGTGTAGCTTCTTTTTATTTTTGTTATACCCCTCAAAAAATTTAATGTAAAAAGAGTTTCAATGCAAATGAATGATCGTTTTTTGTGAAATCATGCCCTATTTTTTGACTTTGTGATTACTAGAGTTCGGTCCATTTTATTTTCCACCATTTTCCAATTCACATTAATTACACCTTATCTTTAGATAAATTACTCTTTATCTTAAGATAAACCCAACAGAACTTACCTGCGGTGAGGAAATTTTACATTAGAAAGAGAATGAAAAACACGTGGATATATAGGGGGATATGGTTTCTCTTGTTGGACAGAAGGAATGTTGTTCAAGTCAACTTCTTAAGTAAATTCCTCAGTCTTGCATGACAGAAAATAAAAGGACCACCAATATATAGTTGGAAATTGGAAGTATAGAAGAAGAAACAATGGAGGAGTCCTGACAAATGGAACGGATAACCTCTCAGTAAAGAGCGTTTTAACAATTAATCTATAATCTAACTTCAATGAACCATCATTTAATGGATGTTGCACATGACACTATCAATTGGAAAATTTCTATTAGTCGGATAATAAATTTTGAAATCACATACATTAAAATATAATCTTGACAAGGGAAGTTCATAGAAGATTTATGAGAACAACTATCCTGAATTGTCATCCATCCATGTTAGACACCACAACACGTCAAAAATGTAATTATTTTATTATTGTGAAAGTAATTACACCAAGACTTGAACACTATAACTTGACCACAATATACATTAAGTTCTTACTTACTCTTTTATTTTTACCAACACTTGACACTCACTTTAGCTTACACACTTTAGACTCATTTGGACACTTTTTGAATGCACACTTGGGATTTGCTCTCACTTCTTGAGAACTTCTTACTCACTTAATTACAACTCAAATAGACCACCTCTATTTATAAGTGCTGATGGAAGAATCTAGGTAGGATACTTAATTACTACTCTATTCTAAAATATTCTTCACTACTTTTTTCTAGAATCACTCTTCTATTTATTTCTAGAGTTATTCTTTCTAGACTCCACTCTAGAACTTTCATCCTAAAGTTCTTCTTTCAACTCTCTAGAACTACTTGAACAATCTAGATTGATTATCTATTGTCTTGGATATTAAGTTGATGATGACTTTTAACAATCCACACTACTAAAAATGTCTGAGGGTCAAGAAATAGTTTGCTATAGGAAAAGGAGGATGAGAAGGAAGCCTAGTTAAGAGGATTAAAAGAACTGACCTCTTCTCTTTCTTTTTTTTTAAGAAAAAGAAGTGACCGTTGATTTTTCTTTACTAAAATACATTGTTCATAATTTTTAAAAGTAGAAAAGGCAAAAAAATTGACAAAAATGGATGCAAATGTTGGACCTAAGTGAGGTCATCACCTCTTGGACCAGCTTTTTTGCTAACCTACTACGTGAAGGTTGAAGGTAGTAGGTTAACAATGATTCCTTATTCATGATTTTGTTAAAAAATTGACTGGTCTTTTACCTATTTTTGGTCCAAATACACCTGCAACATGTGATAACGTGAAGATTTATGGGAATACGAATAAAGAAACCGAGGATTCAAGACCAAGCTTATGTGATAATTAGTTGGTTTCCACATCAATTCTTGCCGCAAAAGTAAAGAGAAATTGATGAAAACCAATTTCGACATTTAAGACAAGCTGTGTAACAATACCCTATGCATCAGTACCGTATTAAGAGCGGCTGTTCGTATTAGGATTAAGCAGAGACAGTAACAGGGCAGCTCTCCTTTTGGCGTGTCGGTTGAAATATATAACTGCATGCCAATAGAGAGTAGCCCTATCACTATTTCCCTTATTATCATTCACCCAACTCTATTTTTGTTTCATTTTTATGCTTCTGGTTCTTCCCTACAGAGCCCTATCACGTTTTATAGAGCATTCCTTGTCAGTTTAATTAAGAGATGGAATAACCCACTCGAGAATCGGCATATCCCATGATTTTTGTGCTATGGCCTGTGCTGCTTTTTCCAGGGTCAGAAAATGGGAGTAACTTTCTTATCCCTTTACAATTATATTTTGTGAAAGATCCTTTAAAAATATATGTTCATCAGATTCCCAGTTGCTTAAATGTGTAGGTGAAATACAGGAAAAAGTTGCTTAAAGCAGGAGATGCTGCATGATTTTGCCTATGAAGTGTGTGCCACTTGACTCTTGAGAAAGAGTTGTGACTAAGGAGATAAATTAAGGACCTTCAAACAGCATATCCTCCGTCATATTCCTCATTTTCCTCTTCTCCTTTTTGTTAAAGCTAGTTAATGAATAAAACTAGCCAAGTTGGTGTGAATGAGAAATGGAAGGCAACCTTTCCGAACAGTCACCAACCTATTCCGAAGAGGCACCTTCAAGGCTATATAAACTAAGGCAATGCCTCATTTTAAAGATACCAAAACCAAAAATTTCTGCATCTGAAATTCTGCATTCTTTTTTCACAAATAAAACTATCGAGTCCATCTGGTGTTTGCCAACTTTGAGTTCGTCAAGTCAAAGGCGCTTTGACGTATCGCTACTCCCGCGACAGTATATCCGCTTTATCCTGGGAGGAAGTAATCCATAACCTCGGTACAAATGAGGGGATTAAATTCTTAAGGACACACAAAGGAATTCGTGGGTCTCGGATATTTTCTTACTCAGATATTTTTCCAGCCGCTTTTTCCCGGTTTTTGTCTTCCGCTTGGTTTGCTTTTCCGATTTTTGAACACATGCACAACAACAAGCTTAAGGAATTTAATCATTATTTCTGTGTTCATTTGTTCTTGTTTAACAATTACGTAATCACATCGGAAAAAAAAGTGTATGTTTATTGTTTCGATGTAACGAACTTGTATGTTGTTTGGAGACTAAAATCTTCGGATTTTCTACTCCGGTTGAGATTAAAGTTTCCATAACTTTCTACTCCTTTGGGTACTTGATTTGAAGATATAAAAACTTCATCAAGTATACAACATACAATTTACTGGGAAAAAAAAAGGTGTATGTTTGTTGTTTCGATGTAACGAACTTGTATGTTGTTTGGAGACTAAAATCTTCGGATTTTCTACTCCGGTTGAGATTAAAGTTTCCATAACTTTCTACTCGCTGGGTACTTGATTTGAAGATATAAAACTTCATCAAGTATACAACATACAATTTATCGAAAAAAGGTGTTTGTTGTTTCGTGTAACGAACTAACATGTTGTTTGGAGACTAAAATCTTCGAATTTTTTACTCCTGCTTGAGATTAAAGTTTTTATAATTTTCTACTCATTTGGGTACTTTGATTTGAAGATATAAAACTTCATCAAGTATACAATATACAATTTAATCGTGATTTCGCTTCAAGGATTTTAAATCTGCTTTGTGTAACCTTGATTCTTTGCCAAGAAATAAAATCTTCACCATTGTGTATTACATCTCCCGTCAAAACTGATTCGGCTTTGAAGTCTTCACCGCTATTAAACTTTTCTGCTGTTTCGCTTATGCATGTAAAATGGGAGACATGACTCCAAATTTGAATGCTACTTCTACTGCCACACTAGCCCCCATGGTTGGTTCTACGAGCAATGTCAAGGTCCCTCCAACAGATCAGACCAAAGACCGCATTCCGGCAGAAGCCCGGAAAATTCACCGGAATTGATTTCAAACGATGGCAACAAAAGATGTTCTTCTATTTAACTACTTTAAACCTCCAAAAAGTTTATTAAGAGGTCGCCCGATTAAGATTGCCTCTTAATCAACACCGAGAATGAACGTTTTGTTGTCAGAATCGAGGTACGGAAGACTCAGATTTTTTGTGCAAGAATTATATTCTTAGGCGGACCGGAGGATGATCTTTACAACGCCTATAGTAATGTGGAAACATCAAAAGATCGCATGGGATGCGTTGGAAAAGAAATATAAAACGTGAAGATGCCGGATTAAAGAAATTTATCACGCCAAGTTTCGGACTACAAAATGGTAGATGGCAAGTCTGTTGTTACTTTCAAGTTCAAGAGTTGCGTGTTATCATCCACGATCTACTCAAGGTTTGGTGATTAGTGGCGTTTCTGCGGCGCAATAGTAGTCGCTTCCTTCACTGGAAGTGACTTCAAAATTACTTGAAACACAAGCCAAAGGAGATGACACCGAGGATCTCATCGTCTGCTTGAGAATCGAGAAGATAACAAGGCAATGGAGAAGAAGGCAAATGTGAGATCAACCATAGGGAGTACATATTGTTGAAATCGCCCAACTAATCAAAAAAGAGGAAAATGCATCGGGACCATGAGCTATCCCAACAAGAAGAAATTCAAGGGAAACCGCCACAATTGTGGAAAAATCCGACACAAAGTTGCGCATCGTGTTCGTAAAGGTAAAGAAGAAGGGTCAAAGCTAATATGGTTGAAACAAACGAGGAAGTTGATAGTGCGCTATGTTGTCTCGAGTGCAACTTAGTGGGAAATCCGGAAGAGTGGTGGATTGACTCGCGCCACTCGCCACATTTGTGCCGTTAGAGAAGCCTTTGCTTCATATACTCACGTCCCGACGATACCATATATATGGGAAATTCTCAGAACGGCCAAAATTGAAGGTTATGGAAAGATATCTGCCAAGATGACATCCGCAAGGTAAGACTCTTAACAACGTCTGGCATGTTCCAAATTAGAAAATCTAGTATCTACCTGACTTCTAGTAAAGAACGGTTTTAAGTGTGTTTTTGTTTCCGATGCAAGGTTGTAATAAGTAAGAACGAGATGTACATAGGAAAAGGTTACCTCACAGGCCTTTTCAAATCAATGTAATGGTCGCCTATAATAATAAAGTTTCTCGCTTCGCCTTACTTACTTGAGTCAAATAATTTATGGCATTCACGCTTTAGGACATGTCAATTACGTAACCTTGCTAAAATGATTAGTTTGGAAGTATTGCCTAAGTTTGAATGCAATCAATCAAAATGTCAACTGTGCTGAAGTCTAAGTATGTTAAACATCCTTATAAGTCAGCTTGAAAGGAATTCAAGTCCTTTAGACTTAATCCATACAGATATTTGTGACATGAAGTCAATCCCATATCGCGGTGGAAAGAAGTATTTCATAACTTTTATCGACGATGATAGTATGCGTATTGCTACGCTTATTTACTTAAGAGCTAAGATGAAAGTAATTGAAGCATTCAGCACATAAAATCAAGTTGAGACTCAACTTAACAAAAAAGATTAAAATGATAAGGAGTGATAGGGCGGTGAATATGAATCTCCTTTTGAACAAATATGTTTGGAATATGGCATTATTCATCAAACAATCGCTTCTTACTCGCCACAATCAAACCAATTGGAAAGGAAAAATAGAACTCGAAAGAAATGATGAATGCCTTCGCTAATAAGTTCGGTTTACCCTGCAACTGTGGGGGAAGCCATTCTAACACTAGCCTAATACTCAATCGAGTGCCTCATAGCAAAACAAAATCTATTCCATACGAAAAGTGGAAAGGAAGGAAGCCCAATTACCTGGGGATACTTCAAAGTGTGGGGGTGTTTGGCCAAGGTGCAAATTCCTAAACCCAAAAGGGTAAAAGTAGGACCTAAAACCATTGATTGTGTTTCATAGGATATGCCACAAATAGTAAGGCATATCGATTTTCGGTTCACAACCGAAAAATCCCGACATTCGAAAATACTGTAATTGAATCAGATAATGCTGACTTTTGAAAACCATATATCCGTATAAAAGAATGTGAGTCATCTAGCAAAGAATCTAAACTAATTCTGAAGAAACAAGGAAAATATTCCCGATGAGGAAACTGAGACGCAGCAAGTAACGCCAAAGGACGCCTACTTCATTTGGACCAGAATTTCTAACATTTTTGTCGAGAATGAGCCTCTAACCTTCAACGGCTATGTCTTCATCGAAGCTCAATTTTGGAAAGAGGCAATCAATAGTGAGATAGAATCCATCTTAAACAACCATACTTGGGAATTGCTGACCTTCCTCCAGGAATAAACCTTTAGGTTCCAAATGGATTTTCAAGCGTAAAATGAAAGCCGATGGTACTATTGATAAATATAAGGCAAGACTAGTTGTTAAAGGGGTTTAGACAACGAGAAGGTCTTGATTACTTTGATACATACTCGTGTAACGAGGATTACATCTATTCGGTGTTAGTAGCGCACGCCGTGCACGGCCTTGAAATCCATCAAACGGATGGAAAACATTCTTCTTAAATGGAGAGTTAGAGGAAGAAATTTACATGGAACAAACTGAGGGGTTTGTAGTTCCAGGAAGATAGAAGAAGGTGTGTCGACTTTGTTAAGTCTCTTTACTGACCAAAACAAGCACCCAAACAAAGGGCATGCAAAATTTGACCATACAATGTCTGTTAAATGGATTCAAGATAAACGAGTGTGATAAATGTGTCTACATTAAGAACACTCCAAACCACGTAGTCATTGTTTGTTTGTGACGTGGATGATATGTTGATAATGAGTAACGACATTGCTAACATAAATGCTACTAAGGTTACGCCATAGTAAGTTTGATATGAAAGACTTAGGAGTTGCCGATTTAATTCTGGGAATTAAAATCCATAAGACTCTCAAGGTCTAGCATTGTCTCAATCTCATTATATTGAAACGGTACTTGAAAAGTTCAAGTATTTGACTTTAAAGTTGCAAAGACACCAATTGATATGAACCTTGCTCTTGCAAAGAATAAAGGTGAAAGTCATTCTCAATTGGATTATGCGCTGAGTGTCAAGTTTGATGTATATCATGAACTGCACGCGACCGACATTGCATGCTATAAGTAAACTAAGTCGCCACACTAGTAATCCCGATCAAAAACATCGGGTCGCAATGAAACGAGTTTTGGGGTATTTAAAACATACTCAAAACTTTGCTTTGCATTATAACGGTATCCCGGCAGCTTATCAAGGATACAAGCGATGCAAATTGGATCACCGGTTCAATTCCGAAACTAAATCCACAAGTCGGATATGTTTTTACCATAAAGGAGGAGCGTTGTTGTCTTGAAGTCATCCAAATGGCATACGTATCGCCCGCCTACAATGGAATCGAGTTCATAGCTTTAGACAAAGCCGGTGAAGAAGTCAATGGCTCCGGAATTTCTTAGAAGATATTCCATTTTGGCCCAAACCGCTGGTCTTATACATGCATACATTGCGATAGCCGTCGGGCAATAGGAAGAGCTGAGCCTTTTATGTACAACGGAAAGTCTCACACATACGATTTAAGACATAATACCGTTAGATAACTACTCTTCAGTGGAATTATCACAATTGACTATGTTAAGTCAAGAGATAATGTGGCCTGATCCACTAACCAAAGGCCTAACTAGAGAGGTGGAAAGATCATCAAGGAACGGACTATGGTCGAGGACAAGTCATCGTGGATTTCGTGAACTCTACCTAGAAGACTGAGATCCCAAGATCTAGGTTCAAAGAGATCAAACAAAGTCATTAATGACTCGCTCAACATTGTCACAATAACTCTTGGTCCATTCTCGCGGATGAGACAATGTTCAGCACTGTGATAAAGTATCGCGCTTTTAATGGTTCCTAAGTTTGGTACGAGGTATATCAAATAGTGTATCTACGTGGATGACACATTTAGGAATCACCTATGTAAGTGCGTAAGCCGCCTAAGGAGAATTATGTAAGGCCAATTTTCACGACTTATGAACCAGGCAAAGGTTCATGGTCAAAACTAACAAAACAACGAGAACCAAAGACTGCTAAAGGGGTTAATCAGTGATACGTGGTTGTCTAGGTATACACCAAAGCTCGACTCGCTCAAGGATATCACATCTACCGATTGACCGGTATATCCGATATATGTTCACTACGGAAAGTTCAAAGAGAAATCTACTTATCCAGATGCGATTAATCCTTGCTTTACTTAATCACACGCTTTTTGTCACGATGTTTTTCATCATATAGCCATTCCCTTCATTCATGTGGATTGTTAAAGCTAGTTAATGAATAAAACTAGCCAAGTTGGTGTGAATGAGAAATGGAAGGCAACCTTCCTAAATACCAACCTATTCAAGAGGCACCTTCAAGGCTATATAAACTAAGGCAATGCCTCATTTTAAAGATACCAAAACCAAAAATTTCTCAGATTCGGAAATTCTGCATTCTTTTTCACAAATAAAACTATCGAGTCTTAATCGTGTTCTCTGCCAACTTTGAGTTCGTCAAGTCGAAGGCGCTTGACGATCGCTACTCTTGCGACAGTATATCCGCTTTATCCTCGGGAGGAAGTAATCCATAACCCTGCACAAGTGAGGGGATTAAATTCCTTAAGGACACACAAGTGAATTCTGGTGGTCTCGGATATTTTCTTACTTCGTATTATTTTTCCAGCCGCTTTTTCCTGGTTTTTGTCTTTCCGTTTGGTTTCTGTTTTTCCTGATTTTTGAACACAGGCACAACAACACTTTTTCCCATCTACATTATATTTCGGGTTTATTTTATTTTTTCTTCGCTTTTTATGCGGCTATTCGATTTGCTGAATGCCAATCTCGCTCTCGTAATTTTTAAGATTCCAAATCTTTCAGATGCTAGGAAATCAATATTGCTTAATTCCTTTCATAGGTATTACTCTAGTATGTCATCATTTACGCGCATTTACATATCTAATGCTTTCGACATTCCAGCATTTTTGTCCTTAGAGTTCAAGAAAATTTGTCTTGATTTTCAGTAATTTGTCTTCAGTTCTGGCATTTTTTTTGAAGGGGAGCCATGTGTTACCTATAGGTCATGGGTTCGAGCATTTTGCTGACATTAAGGTAAATTGTCCACATCACACCCTTTGAGGTGCGGCCCTTTCCGAGACCCTGCTAACACGGGATGCTTTGCACCGGGCTGCCCTTTATTCTCCGATATTTTTTCTTTGAGTTCCAGCACATTTTCCTTGCTCTCATACTCCATACCAAGATTCAAATAACCCAGAAAAGAATCTCTCTGTGAGCTCATCTGGCGAGGGTCAATATGTGGAAATTTGCCTTTGGTGGGAGGTGCGTCCACCCATATTTAATGACTTAAACACTAGGGTTCCGCATGTTGGAGGCTTTGTCTCTTCACACGTGCATAATCTACTAAGTGAGTAGATGACCGTAGGGCCAAATATCGTCAAATTTCGTTGAGAAATGAAAGAGATATTGGTCCACGAAGTAAGGTCTTTGAAGCATGAAAATATGGTGGGGGACAAATCTACCACATCGGTGGAAAAGGAAGAATTGTTCTCTTTATAAGTCTCAAAATTGGCTAATGGTTTGGGACTCCAAGGGGTAACCCATGTGTTTGAAGGAGGGAGAACCTAGATGTACTTTGGTTCGAGGCTAAGCCCACACGCGCGCCGCAGCCGCCCGTCCGGTTCGGGTCACGGGCCGTGGGCCTTGAGCTTCTTCTGATAGACCCCCAAATTGTTTAATATTTACAGTTTGGAACGTTAAAAACTCCATTAATCTGCACAAAACTCCTCCCTAAAAGCTCACAGTGGACGAAAACAGAAAACTCTTCCTTCCTTTTTTATTCTTCAGCAAGTCGTTTCGTGTTTGTTTTCTTCGTCAGAATCAACCTATTTGCTTTGTAGTGTTGATTAGTTGCTATTTTATCTTGGGAGACTATTGCCCGTTAACGTAAAAGCATATATACGGGGCAATCTTGTCTTAAAGACAGAGAGTCATCTCTCGACTCAGCCACAGTTGTAACAATCCAGATTTAGTGTTTTTTTATTTCAGGTTATCAAAATACAAGACTCAACAACCTTGCGGCAATTCTAAATATTGGCTTGTTTTTTTATCCTTTCGAACACTTGTAATATTTATTTACTTTCCGTACTGTTTTACATATCCAACACAATATCCCCAGACTTCCATCCTGGAATCAATTTTTGCGACTAAGAGGAAGAGGTTTTGGAGTTTGAACTGATAATTAAACTGCAATAAAAGTTTCTGGATATTTTCCGTAATCTAGCTAGTTGTACTTTTAACTTGTCCAAATTTTATATTCGCATTAAAAAGTGATTAAATATTGAATAATTTTTAGACTCTCGACTATTTAATGAAGCTGAACAATTGCAACATGCGTCCTAGTCTGGATGTTATATAAGAATACATTCACACAAATTGATAATACAAAATTTTTTCTCTAGAGTTATCCAATATCTATATTGGTGGAAGATAGCAGAAACTGATAAGCATAGGATAGGTGAATATATTGTTGTTAGTTCAGGAACAAATGACTACACTTTTGATTAATATGAGAATGAGAGTAACTCAACAAATTCATTGCCTCTAAAGGGGTTGGAATCTTAAAATTTAAAAACATATAAGTAAGACTGATATTCTGGAAATCGAAAAGCCACATGAAAAGTAAAAAGAGAGCCCTATAAACATATACTATAAAGATTTAAATTGAAGGAAAGAAGAGGAAAATATGGAATATGACAAAGGATATGCTGTTTGAAGGTCGTTTAGTACTGCTAGTCTCAAGAGTCAAATGACACACTTCATACTCATAGGCATAAAATCATGCAGCATCTCCTTTTTCAGCAACTTTTTCCTGCATCTCACCTACAAATTAATAGGAGGAATCTGATGAAAATATTTTTTTAATTGAGGTTTCACCAAATGGAAGTATCAGTAAAGTTACCCCTAGAGAAAGCAACCCTTAATGCAAGAATATATATATATCAAGAGACCACACAGCATAAAGTTAAATGGCAGGATATGCCGATTTTCCACAGGTTTATACCGTCTCTTAAAAAGAAAGGAATGCTCTATAAAAGCTTGGAACCGCTCTGTTATGATGAACCAAGAAGCAGGAAAATGAGAAAGAAGATCAGTTGGTGAATGATTGAAATAATCTTGAACTTTTATAAGGGAAATACTGATAGGGCTACACTCTATTGGCATGTACCTTTTTTGGTGGTTCCAACATACAGCTTGATTAAATATTTGAGCTGACATGCCAAAGGAGAGTTGCCCTGTTACTGTCTCTGCTTAATGTAATTAATTACGTTGGCTCTTGATACTTTGACGCAGAAGGTATTTGTTAGTACTTGTCTTAGTTAAACGTTTACATTGATTTTGATTTCTCCTTCTCTGCGGCAAGAATTGATTTAAGTGATCACCGTCTCAGCTCAGTCTCTTCTATTTGAATTCTCTGTTTCACCGTCTCAGCTCAGTCTCTTCTATTTGAATTCTCTGTTTTCTTACTATGTTCCCATAAATCATATACTCCCTC
This sequence comes from Anisodus acutangulus, assembly GCA_029783415.1. Taxonomy (NCBI): domain Eukaryota; kingdom Viridiplantae; phylum Streptophyta; class Magnoliopsida; order Solanales; family Solanaceae; genus Anisodus; species Anisodus acutangulus. The sequence continues at coordinate 14,772,363 of CM056506.1, read as the reverse complement.
ATTCCCAATTTATTTGAAGGTTTGTCTTTGGGGAGTCAAATAACTATTTCTTTGATTATGATTTTCTTCAACTTTTTTTTATATATATTGTAAATTATTAATTATGTGAATTTATAATACTTTTTATGTAATTTTCAAATATGTAGAGATAATATTTGTGTACATCCTACTTCCCCAGACCCCACTTATATGATTATATTTTTATATTTGTATGTTATTGTTGTAAATTTTATTATAAAATACTCAGAAAATCTATATTTAAAATTAAATAAAAAAAAATTATTTGACTCTCAAAACTGGTAAATCTTCAAACAAGACGGAGGGAGTACTAATTTTAACTGGACTTCATTTTTAAGTGTAATTGTCAGGACCAAAGTTATTCTTCCGACCTCAAGAATTGATAGAAACCTATCATTAGGAACAAAATCATGAAGAATACCAGACATTTTTGTTGGTTTACAAAGGATGCAGGAAACGGAAATTACAAGTAACTGCTAATATAAGAATTGAAATTACAATTCAACTAGAAAACTGAAAATTACAAAGATGTTGAACAAGAAAACTGGAAAGTGATTTTTATTGCTGAGTCGAGTGTGGCACTCTGTCCTTAAGACAATATTGCCCCGTATGTATCCTTTATACGTCCTGGACAATTCGTCTCCCAAGATAAAATAGCAATGGAACAATTGAGCAAAGGAAATTCAAGAGCTACCGTGAAAAATATTGAGTAACGAAATGATGCTTGGAAGTTGTAGGAAGAAACTATTTTTTGCTTGTGTATTTTCGTGTAGTGTAAGTGTTGCTCAACAATGGTGCAAGGGGTGTTTATATAGGTGAGGGAGGGGTTGTTTAACTGCCTCCATAACAACCATTATTGGCCAAATAATGACCATTATGGAGGTAGTAAAGCCACCAAATAAATGGTGAGAAAGACCAACGGATTGGCCATTATAGGAGGAGTAATTCAGCCAAAATAAATGGCTGAATTGAGTGCTGGACGTTTCTGTTCTGACTGCCCAAATTCTGACTTTCTGAAAAACTTCATGGATCAAACTGTACATCTTGAAACTTCATGGACCAAACTGTACATCTGAAAGAATTCTGGTCCAAACTGTACATCTGAAACTTCTGGGATCAAACTATACTTCTGGAAAAGTTCTCTGGCCCAAAAAGATAATATCAGAAGACCGTGAACTCGTGAACCCGTGAACCCGAGAACCCGAAACCCGGAACTCGGAACCCGAAACCGAAACCGGACGGGACGGGCGGGCGGCGGCGGCGCGCGTGTGGGCTTTCCTCGAACCGAAGTACATCTAGGTCCTCCCTCCTTTAAACACATGGGATACCCCTTGGGGTCCCAAATCCCAAACCAATTTTGAGTCTTATATACACAACAATTCTTTCTTCCTCTACCGATGAGGGAGAATTGATAACACACCACACTTTTCCATGCTTCAAACACCTTACTTCGTGAACCAATATCTCTTTCATTTCTCAATGAATTTCGACGATTCTTGGCCCTACGGTTATCTACGTACTTAGTAGATCATGCATGTGTGAAGAAACGGATTCTCCAATATGCATAACACTAGTGTTTAAGCTGTTAAAGTTGGTCGGTCGCAACTCCCGCCAAAGGCTAATTTCCAACAATCCCCTCTTGAAAGAGATTTTGGCGCACTCACATGATGTCTTTTTATTTCCAAAGAATATTTCAATGACCGATGTTGCATAAGGAGAGGTAGCTTCAGCTTTGAACCTTCCATAGTTGAATACCATCGGACTTACTTATCAAGCGCGGTGAACGTGATGTCTTGAACCGTCAGTGTTTAGTGTAAGCCAAGTCAATGGTACCAACACAACAAATTCCCTTACTCTCTTCTTCGTAATGTTTTATCCGTTTTGGCCATGGACAACGTCTTGGATTCTTAAGTGCGTTCATTTGAGGTGGCCCGTCCTCGCACTTAAATAGGTGGTCTCCTACAAGGTATCCTGCTATACCCCACTTCACAAGTGTTAGAAACCATTAAAAGTTTCCTAAAACCTAACCTCAACTGTTGAGGATCATTACAGGTTTTGAAAACTTAACATTTACCCATACTGCAGATAGCACTTAACGTCTATCGCGGGAACGACTTTGGATTTGGTGTTTCTTTTCAGAAATCACTATCCGAAGTGCTCATGCTTCCACTGAAGCAATCAACTGAACCTTTACAACTTAGTTTTCCCATTGAACCAAATTACTGGGATCTCCAATTAGTAAGGTTGGGTTACCACAGTATTGGTCCTTATATTTTGGGTTTTAAGCCTATTCCCCTAGACAGGCAAACCATCTGATCTTTGGGTAAGCCCTTTGTCAATGGGTCTGCTATATTATCCTTTGACTTAATGTAATCAATGAATATTATACCCGTGGTGATCAGTTGCCTAACGGTCTTATGCCTCCGTCGATTATGACGAGACTTGTCGTTGTACATAGCATTATGTGCCCTTTCTAGAGCCGACTGACTGTCGCAGTGGATCATTACCGAAGGTACGGGTTTGTTCCAACACGGAACATCCTCTAAGAAGTCATGAAGCCACTCAGCTTCTTTTTCTGCTTTGTCTAAAGCGATAAACTCTGATTCCATCGTGGATCGGGCGATGCAAGTTTGCTTAGAGGATTTTCAAGACACATCCCCACCACCAATTGTAAATATATACCCACTGGTGGACTTGGTGTTCTCTATATCAGATATCCAGTTTGCATCATTGTACCCCTCTAGTACAGCTGGATATCTCGAATAGTGTAACCCAAAATTTAACGTGTATTTCAGGTATTGTAATACCCGATTCAACGCCTTCCAGTGATTATCACTCGGATTACGGGTGAACCTAGCCAACTTATTGACTGCGTAAGCAATATCAGGTCGGGTGCAGTTTGTTATATACATCAAACTACCGATCACTTGTGCATATCGCTCATGGTATACAGGTGCACCAAGATTTTTATCAAGCTTTTGATTTGTATCCATTGGTGACATTATCGGTGAACTGTCTAACGTCTTGAACTTTTTCAAAACATCCTCGATGTAGTGAGACTGAGATAAGACCAGTCCATCAGACGTCTTAGAGATTTTAATCCCTAGGATGACATTTGCGATACCCATATCCTTCATGTCGAAGCATTGTTTCAACATGTTCTTAGTCTCTAGGATTACCCTAGGACTGCTTCCTGTGATCAACATGTCGTATACATACATGCATATCATAACAAATGAGTCAGAGTTACCTTTCGTGTAAACACATTTATCACACTCATTAATGGCGAACCCCTTCGATAGTAGAGTACTATCAAATTTTCCGTGCCATTGCTTCGGGGCTTGTTTCACCGCATGCAGATTTGACAAGCCGACGGACTTTCTTCTCTTGCCCTTGAACCACGTACTTCGGGTTGGTCCATATAAATTTCTTCTTCCAATTCACCGTTTAGGAAGAATTTGTCTTAACATCCATCCGGTGTATATCAAGGTCACGCAAAGTCGCGATCGCAATGAATACCGTATGGATGTCATCCGGGATACCGGAGAGTATGTGTCAAAGTAGTCAAAGCCTTCTGTCTGTCGATAGCCCTTGACTACCAACCTGACCTTGTACTTGTCTATAGACCCATCTGCTTTGTATTTTCGTTTAAGTATCCATTTACAACCCAACAGTTTATTTCCCGGAGAAAGATCAACCAACTCCCAAGTATGGTTATGCAGAATGGAGCCTATTTCACTCTCAATAGCTTCTTTCCAGAGCGGTGCTTCTGGAGTTGACAACGCCTTAGCAATTGTCCTTGGTTCATCATTAACCATATAAGCTACAAAGTCGGGACCGAAGGATTTATCCTTCCTGGCCCTTTTACTTCGCCTTAGATCCATCTCTGGAGTCTCCAAGTTCTGAGAATCTGGAACACTAGATTCCGGATGTTCAGCCACCTCGAGATTCGCTAGATCTGAACCATCTAGATCCGGGCAGTCAAGGACTCCCGATTCTTGAGAGCTTTGTGCATAACTTCGTTTGCGAGAGGTTATGTCTTTTTCCTTTCTATGAAAGGTATATTCAAAGAATAAAACATTCATTGATTCCACAATTGTACCCTGGTGGATATCTGGAATATATGACTTATGCACTAAGAAGCGATAAGCACTACTGTTATTTGCATATCCGATGAATATGCAATCTACAGTCTTATGCCCAATCTTGACCTGCTTTGGCTTGGGTACTTCAACCTTTGCCAAACAACCCCACACCTTAAAATATTTGTAGGTGGGTTTCTTTCCCTTCCATGATTCATATGGAGTTTTGTCCTTACTCTTATGTGGGACTTTCTTAAGAATCGTATTAGCGGTAAGGACGGCTTCTCCCCACATGTTTTGGGAAAGACCGGAATTGATAAGCAAGGCATTCATCATTTCCTTTAATATGCGGTTCTTACGTTCCGCCACACCGTTTGATTGAGGTGAGTATGGAGCTGTCGTTTGATGAATAATGCCTTTTTGGGCACATTATTCCTCAAATGGCGCTATATATTCTCCCCCTCTATCGCTACGAATGGATTTAATCCGTAGGCTCAGTTGGTTCTCAACTTCTGCTTTGTAACGTCGGAACGCTTCAAAGGCTTCATCCTTACTTTTTAACAAGTAAAGGTAACAATACAGTGTGCTATCGTCAATGAAAGTCACAAAGTACTTTTTTCCCCCTCTAGTTTGAGCGAACTTCAAATCACATATATATGTGTGAATAAGTTCTAGAGGAGCGGTATTCCTTTCGACGGATCGAAAAGGAAGCTTGGTGAGTTTTGCCTTTACGCACACCTCACACTTACGTTGAGGGTTTACGTCGACAGACGGCAACAACTCCATCTTTACCAGCCTTTGAATAGACTTGTAGTTAACGTGTCCTAATCTATGATGCCATAAATTAGAAGACTCAAGCAAATAAGAAGAAGGTTCAACTTTATTTCCTTGACGCAATACAGACATGGCATTCACTTTGAAGAGGCCTTCACACACGAAGTCTCTCCCCACAAATGTGCCATTTTTAGTGAGTACAAACTTATTGGATTCAAACACTAGCCTAAAACCAGCATTAACCAATAAAGGTCCAGAAACTAAATTTCTTCTAATTTCTGGGACGTGCATCACTTCCTTCAGAGTGAGTTCCTTGCCGGAAGTCATCTTCAGAACCACCTTTCCAACCCCCAGCACGTCCGAGGAAGCGTTGTTGCCCATGAACAGCTTCTTGTCGGTGACCGGAGTGTACGTGGAGAAGGCATCTTTGTTGGAACAGATGTGTCTTGTTGCACCTGTGTCCACCCACCACTGCATTTTATTCTCAACCAAATTGGCTTCTAGCACCACTGCCGAGAAATCCTCAATCATGTCATCCAGGAGCGTGTCCTTGACGACGTTAGCTTGCGCCTTGCTTTTTGACTTGGCTTTCTGTTGTTGCTCAGTCTTGAGCTTGCGACATTCCTTCATCCTATGACCAGGTTTCCCATAGTGATGGCAGTTACCTCTAAACGTCTCCGCTGCGGGGGCTTTGCCGTCTTTCTGAAACTTCCGCTTCTTGCTTGAGTTCCCTTTGGCCTTAGCCAGATTTGTCTTTGCCTCAGCAGTTTGTCTGCCCCTAGGTAAGGCCTTCTTGTTATCTTCCTGGATTTGCAGTTTGATAACAAGCTCTTCAAATGTCACCTCATTTGTCTTAAGTTTCAAGTAACTCTTAAACTCATTCCATGAAGGAGGTAACTTTTCAATCAGCGATGCAACCAAAAACTGCTCGTTTGGTTTCAGTCCTTCCAAATCCAGGTGATGTATAATCATCTGGAATTCCTGGACTTGGGACATCACTGTCTTGCTGTCCACTATTTGGAATTTCAGAAATTTCCAAATAATGAACTTCTTAGTACCCGCATCTTGTGCGTTGTACTTCTTTTGTAGTTTTTTCGACAGCTCTTTGGCAGTGCCAACGGTGTAATAGACCGTGTAGAGAGGGTCTGCCAAGCAGTTCAGTATGTAATTCTTGCACATGAAATCGCTATGATTCCATTTATCACGAACCATTTTCATGCCATTAATGACATGTATACCAAGGCCCCCTTCACCCGTTTCATTAGGCGAAGAGTCCATTTCATCTCCAGCTTGTGGAGGATCTTCCGTAAGGAACCGGGCCATGCCCATAACTGTTAAGTAGAACAACATCTTTTGCTGCCATCTCTTAAATTCTGATCCCATGAATTTTTCAGGGCGATCATGGTGGTGTGAGGAAGAAGGTGTAGCACCAGCAGTCGGGAAGGCAGCGGTGTTACTGCCTTGAACAGTGGCAGCAGCAGCAGCAGTGAAGGCAGCAGTGTTACTGCCTTGGCCAGTAGCGGCAGTAGCGGGGAAGGCAGCAACGTTGCCTCGAGAGGCATCAGCAGTAGCAGCAACATCGGTCATATTTCCAGCCATGTTATTGCAGTTACCGTAAGCAAATATTGTCTTAAGTTGTTGGTTTACAAAGGATGCAGGAAACGGAAATTACAAGTAACTGCTAATGTAAGAATTGAAATTACAATTCAACTAGAAAACTGAAAATTACAAAGATGTTGAACAAGAAAACTGGAAAGTGATTTTTATTGCTGAGTCGAGTGTGGCACTTTGTCCTTAAGACAATATTGCCCCGTATGTATCCTTTATATGTCCTAGACAATTCGTCTCCCAAGATAAAACGGCAATGGAACAATTGAGGAAAGGAAACTCAAGAGCTACCGTGAAGAATATTGAGTAACGAAATGATGCTTCGAAGTTGTAGGAAGAAACTATTTTCTGCTTGTGTATTTTCGTGTAGTGTAAGTGTTGATCAACAATGGTGCAAGGGGTGTTTATATAGGTGAGGGAGAGGTTGTTTAACTGCCTCCATAACAGCCATTATTGGCCAAATAATGACCATTATGGAGGTAGTAAAGCCACCAAATAAATGGTGAGAAAGACCAACGGATTGGCCATTATAGGAGGAGTAATTCAGCCAAAATAAATGGCTGAATTGAGGCCGGACGCTTCGCTCGACGCCCAAATTCGACTTTAAAACTTCATGGACCAAACTGTATATCTTGAAACTTGGGGACCAAAATGTACATCCGAAAGAATTCGTCCAAACTGTACATCTGAAACTTCGTGATCAAACTGCATTTACGGCCCAAAGGATAATATCGTAAGACCCACGGCCAGTGAGCCCGTGGCCCGTGGACTCGGCAAGGCGTGTGGGCTTTCTCGAACCAAGCACATCTAGGTCCTCCCTCCTTTAAACACATGGGATACCCCTTGGGGTCCCAAACCCCAAACCAATTTCGAGTCTTATATACACAACAATTCTTTCTTCCTCTACCGATGAGGGAGAATTGATCACACACCACACTTTTCCATGCTTCAAACACCTTACTTCGTGAACCAATATCTCTTTCATTTCTCAATGAAATTCGACGATTCTTGGCCCTAAGGTTATCTACGTACTTAGTAGATCATGCATGTGTGAAGAACCAGATTCTCCAATATGCGTAACACTAGTGTTTAAGCCGTTAAAGTTGATCGGTCGCAACTCCCGCCAAAGGTTAATTTCCAACAATTTTGATTTGAATAAAATCACAAACAAGTAAGCATAACCAGAGGCGGACCCACCTTGTAGTGGGAGGGGCACGTGCCCCCGAAACTTCGGCAAAAAATTTATATATATCTGCTCTGAAACATATATTAATATTCTAAAAGGTGCCCGCGTAGTCACAAAGGATTAGTTTGTTCAATGGTCTGAACAGGTGGCCTATCTTGTTGCTACCGTGAGGATCTGGGTTCAAACCCCCGAAGGACCTTTTTATTCTGTCATGTGATGCCTTATATTTTCCCCATCCCCTCGCCCACTTTAACCCTTGTTTTACAAAAAAAACAAAATCAGTTTTGTTTTCTTTCCTTTGTTTATGCTTTCCTTTTCTCTCATTTGGTCTTTAACGATTTTTAGTTTGACGATACCAAATTTATTTTTCTTAAGCCCCTTGTTGTGTTTTTTTAAACTTTTGTTCTTACGTTTTTTTTTAATGCTGCCAGTTCCTTCCTCCTTAATTTAGAATAAGAGTATTCAATTGTAATAAAAATAAATAAGCCTATAAAAGTTTTTTAAAAAACATATATGAAAGAGCTACACCATTTAACAATCAAAATTAAACTACTTTTCTCCAATTTATGTGATTGTGGTTTCATCAATTTATGTCATTGCTATAAACATATTGTTTGTTCTTTCGACATTACCTTCCTTCATTTTCTTCTTATTTTACTCGATAGAATTTGGATTGGGAAAGAAAGTTTTAATGCCATTTAGTTATTTAAAAATAAAAATTCTATTATATTGAACTAAATTAATTCAGAACTGACCGAATATTTTTGTATTATTGATATTTATGAGTAGCGTAACATTGAATGTAATGATATTATGGTGCTCCCGCAATCATGAAATCATGAGTCCGCATCTGAGCATAACATCATAATGGGTTGGCTAGGACTATATATAACTGCATGTTACTAGCATTAGCTATACATGGTTATCTAGCTTTACTTGATAATCTGGCTGGGGCAGGCTTTTAACTATCATCATTGTAGAAAGGGATGTAGTTTGTATTGTCTATTTAACTTGCACTACGAATAGGTCATGCTTATTGGCGCAAGTAATATAGACACTTCTTTTACGAGTATAGCTAGTCATATTATACCTAACGTAGATTAACACAGTTCACGGATATGCCGATAATGCAGTTATATAAATATATATATATATATTGGATGTGCTTCACCTTAACTTGTCTCCACTTTGTCAATAGAACACTCCAACTTACAAAATGATCATCTAGACACCTTCAAAATTTATGTGTTACATCACCGTAACATCAGCATTTGTGTTTACGTGTTCAACTTTATACAAGTTGAGGTGTTTATTTGTGCACCTCCAAAATTGGAGGACATACTTGCCAGCTGAGGTCAAGTTTGAAGTTTTTTTTATGTAATATGTCAAAAAAAAAATACGATGATATTAAAGGGTAAAAAGAAAAAAAATATCCTTTTCCTAAAATTCCCCTTTCCTTCCCTTAGTATCATATTTTGTCAACATTATGAAGTCAATCAAGTGTACTTTATTTTTAAAAAATGGGAGTTGTGGTATCCGCAACTATCTCCAAATAAAAGCGAAAAAAAAATTCCTGCGAAGGAAGAAGAAAAATCCAAGGGTTGGGTTTTTCGGATTGTATCACCTAATTCAGTTATTTTTTACCAAATCAATCCATCAATCAGATAACATTTAATAGGTTTCGTGCCAAAAAAACACTTTTTTGAACTAATATACACATATTAATAGAGCAAGTTGAATAGAATCAACCATTTGAAATTTGATTATCACTTAATTAGGTAATCAAATTAAGTGATTATCATTTTGAAATTGGATTATCATTTGAAATTTGGCTATCATTTAGAAGAGGAGTCATGGAGCAACAATAAAGTTGTCTTCGTGTGACCTATAGGTCATAGGTTCAAGCCATGAAAGCAATCAGTAATGTTTGCATTATGATAAGTTGTCTACATCACACCCCTTGGCGTGTGACCCTTCCCCGAATCCTGCTAATGCGAGATACTTTGTGCACCGGACTAACATGCCCTAGGTAATCAGATTAGTTTTATATGAGTAATCACTTTATACACCCTAAACTAAGAGCAATGTGCTCTTAGCACATTTCTGGGAGGTGGATGACGGTAATGTCCGACCTTAGACCCTTTTTCCTATGTCCAAAAAGTAAAAAGGGAAAAGGAAAAAGCAAAAGAAAAAGAGGAGGTTTTTGTAGGAGCATCAACTGCAAATAATACTCTGGTCGTCTGAATTTATTAGATACTTTTGCTTTTCCAGAGTTAATGAAATAAACTTTGAAACAGAATTGAATTAGATTAACTTAATATTTATCATTAAAATTTATATATTTAAAAATTACATGAAAAATATTATAAATTACAGTTTCTCATATCAATTTGATTAACAAATATATTTTAAAATATTAGTCAAAGTTCATTCAATTTGAATGAGAAAAATGTTAGTAATAAGTAGAGGGGACGCATGCTTTGAGGAAATTGGAGCCCATTGTTCAATTAATTAACATGGTAGAATTGCTCCTCAAGCTGCTTTTGTCAGCACTAAGTGGCTTTTTGGCCAGCCATGCATCATGTTGCTGCCCAATAGTGGATCCTCTTCTCTTCTAACTTCTCAATTCTTTGCTCACTTACCACTATTGCTTTGCTCTTTTTTTTTCTTTTTCTAATAAATCTAAAATAACTTACTCTTATCTCAACTATTTCATTGGGACTTGTTATCTCTTACCGGTATATGTATTGATTAACTCGGCGCATCAAAACTTGGCAAATAAAAATAGATCATGATTCATGACTTTAACTTTTTTTGTCTTTACTAGTTGTTTGATTTCTTTGAACACCCCAACCATAGCGTAACTACCTTAGTTGAGGGGATTCACTTGAACCGCTCAAAAGATTACATTTTGCAAAAAGTAAAAAAGGAAAAAAATTATTTTTTCGTGTGTATGGAAATTATTGAATTCCCTAGGTTCATATCTTCGATGTGACATTTTTATAATATTTTTTAATTCCTTTGCTCAAGTTTGTTGACTTTGTCCCCAACCCCCAAAGGAAAAAGGTAGTGCTTAATAGAAGCCCAAACAGAGGGGTAACACTGTATAAAAGAGTGAACTGTAAGGAGTAAAATAGGGGTTGATAAATTGATAGTAAAATGTATGGAATGATTAACTTAATAACATCATGTTGTTTCGGTCGGAAATTTGCCTTTGGTGGGGTGCGTCCACCCATATTTAATGACTTAAACACTAGGGTTCCGCATGTTGGAGGATTTATCTCTTCACACGTGCATAATCTATTAAGTGAGTAGATGACCGTAGGGCCAAAGTCGTCAAATTTCGTTAAGAAATGAAAGGGATATTGATCCACTAAGTAAGGTATTTGAGGCATGTAAAAATATGGTGTGGGACAAATCTACCACATCGGTAGAAAAAGAAACAATTGTTCTTTTTATAAGCCTAAAAATGAATAAGAGTTTGGGACCCCAAGAGGTAACACATGTGTTTGAAGGAGGAAGGACCTAGGTGTGCTTGGGTTCGAGGCTAGCCCACACGCGCACCGTCGCCCGTCCGGTCGTGGGCCGTGGGCTACTTCTGATATTATCTTTTGGACCTCAAACTATTTAGTATTTACAGTTTGGTCCCTGGAGTTTCAGGAATGTTGTTAGCAGCCAGAAGCCAGAAAGCCAACAGTTTATGGCATTAACCATCTGAAACGTTTTGCACTTACTACAAAACGTTTCTGGCCATGACTACACCTCTTAACACCTTTCCTCCTCCTAAACACTATATATTGAGACCTGAAACAGATTCAAGGGAGATGATTTCAAAAATAGAAAGAAAAAAAAAAGAGCAGCAAAAACAGTAGAAAGAAAAGAACGGAAACTCTTCCTTTTCCTCTAAATTTTTCATTCTTCAGCAAATCGTTTCATGTTTGTTTTCTTCGTCAGAATCAACCAATTTGCTTTGTAGTGTTGATTAGTTGTTGTTTTATCTTGGGAGACTATTGCCCGCTAATGTAAACGCATATATACGGGGCAATCTTGTCTTAAAGACAGAGAGTCATCTCTCGACTCAGCCACAGTTGTAACAATCCAGATTTAGTGTTTCTTGATTTCAGGTTATCAAGATTCAAGACTCAACAAGCTTGCGGCAATTATAATCTTGGTTGTTTGTTTATCCTTTCGAACACTTGTAATAGTTATTTACTATTCATGTACTGCTTTATTTCCAACAGTTTCACTCCTTCCCTTTCATTTTATGTGTTTTAGCTACTACCGTGCAACGTGCCCTTGCTCGGTGGGTCGGAAACACGGGCTGCTAGTGGCGCTGTGCCCATTCTCCCTCTTCCTAGACATGACATGGAGTTTAAAAAAATAAGGAATGACTTGAATTTCATGGTCTTTAACTAAATATGTGTATACTTTCAAAATGCCTTTTAAATCTTGTGACTTTGAAAATGTCACGTGAGATGTTGGAATTGAAGAGTAATAATAATAGGGTTATTTTCTAAAACAAGCTTAAAGGGACAGTAAAATACAAATTGAAATAGAGGGAGTAGAAAAAATACACATGGAGTTAGATCTATTTTTCTCTTTTTTAATTTGGTATAGCAGATATTGCAAGCAGAGACTAGAATGAGTATGAAAAGGGCCAAAAGGAAGAAATTTTCTTTATTGAATATGGAGAAAGGGTCAAATACAGTAGCTTGAAGAAATCTATAGTAATAATAATCTAAGGTCCCACATTCAGCAACCTGGCCAAAACGCGCTTAAGAACAATGATTATAAATCATTTTCTTGAAAACTAAGCACATCACTATTTAAACATTGAAAGGTGACTGATAGACAGCAACAACCAAACAAACACAAAGCAAGAGTTAAATGAAGATAATTCAGCAAACTGCTTAGAAAGAAAAAAAATCCAGAAGCTAAATGGAGGCTGAAAAAGTAGCAACCATTCATGGTTGTTGCCCCAATCCTCTCCTTATACTGCTTGAGCATCAGAACCAGCAGCCTATTCCAAAGATCAAAAGCACAACTTCAGCTTGCCGGCATAGCTTTTCAGCCACAACAACTTCCTCTTTCTTCCCAAATACACATTTCACTAACCATGAATCCCTTCCTTCATATCAAGAATCATTTGCTCAGTTCCTCAAAACCTATCCCAAGTATTCTGAAACTCGCCAAGTCGACAAAATTCGGAATCAAGAATACTATCATCTGTCAGTGTCCAACCATGTGTGCTTGGATTACATTGGCATCTGTCTCTTCTCTTACTTACAGGTTCATGAATGTTGTAATTATCCTTTCTTTGACATATCTTGCAAGTCTGTGAATCTCAAATCTGAGCTACTACATGGTGGTCGTGGATCACAATTGGAATTCAGTATCAAGAAAAAAATCATGAATTTTCTTAATATGTCTTCAAATGAATATTCCATGGTTTTTACTGCTAATAGATCATCAGCGTTCAAGCTTATAGCTGAATCTTACCCTTTCAAAACTAGTCGAAGGCTTCTTACAGTTTATGACCATGAGAGTGAAGCATTGGAGACCATAGTCAATACATCAGAGAAAAGAGGGGCTAACATAATGGCAGCAGAATTCAAGTGGCCACGGCTAAGAATTAACTCTGCAAAACTCAGGAAGCTAATTATACGGAAGAAGAAGAAAAAGAAATCAAGGGGACTGTTTGTGTTCCCCCTCCAGTCAAGAGTGACCGGAGCTAGTTACTCTTATCAGTGGATGAGTTTGGCACAGGAAAATGGTTGGCATGTCTTACTTGATGCTTGTGCATTGGGACCAAAGGACATGGATAGTTTTGGACTTTCTCTCATCCATCCTGACTTCCTTATTTGCTCTTTCTACAAGGTTTTTGGTGAAAATCCTACAGGGTTCGGATGTCTCCTTGTCAAGAAATCAGTTGTATCGATGTTGGAAGCTTCGGTTAGTACAGGCATTGTAAGTCTTGTTCCACCAACTAAACTCTTAAATTCACTAGATTCATCAGGCAGTGGCACGGAGCTTGAACAAAAAACCAATTTTGTTACCAAACTGGAGGATCTGCGTATATCTGGCTCTTATTCAGCTCACAGTTCTGCTCAGGAAAAGAGCAAAGAGGAATCAGATCAATCTATTATTGCACAAGGCAGTAACAATAAGCTGGACGAAAAGGGAAGCACAGATATACAGTGTAGATGCTTGGATCATGTGGATTCGCTGGGATTGATGCAAATTGGTTACAGAAGAAGGTATCTAGTCAATTGGCTTATTAGTGCACTCCTGAAACTTCAGCATCCAAATAGGTTAGATCATTTTCCTCTGGTCAAAATTTATGGACCAAAGATAAAATTTGACAGGGGAACAGCTATGGCGTTTAATCTGTTCGACTGGAAAGGAGAAAGGGTGGAACCAATTCTCATACAGAAACTTTCTGATCGGAACAATATTTCTCTCAGTCATGGGTTTCTGTCACACATGTGGTTTCCAGACAAGTATGAGGAAGAGAAGCAGAGGACTATAGAAAGAAAAAAGGGTGAAGAAAAAGATGCAGAGAGCCAAAAATCTAAAAGAACTGACCTCGGCATATCAGTAGTTACCATTGCCCTTAGCTTTCTCGCCAACTTTGAAGATGTTTACCGGCTTTGGATATTCATAGCCCAGTTTCTTGATGCAGATTTTGTGGAGAAAGAACGGTGGAGATACAGCTCTCTATATCAGAAAACAATTGAAGTTTAACGCAGCAGTTTTTGTCAGCAATTCTTTCACCGCAAGTGTGATACTTGTTTTTTTCGATGTAAAAGGAAACAAATGCTGGATTTTTGTCCAGAAAATGAATGAGAGTCCAAACATTTGGATAGAAAGGCACATATGGAGAGTCCGGACTTGGATTCACTTTTTTATCATTTTTTTCACCTTGCTTCGATTGAATAAACCTATATATATTGTGAATATTTGTGGATGACAAGATAGAAAGCTACATTCAGCTGATAAGAAACGTTGTAGGATCTAGTTGCATTTAAGAAATTTATGCTCCACAAACATGGTTACCAAGTCGTAATTTTCACGAGGAAAAGTTGGTGCTATATTTTCAACCAACGAGCGCAAACGTAATAAGTAGTAACATGTAGCATATTCTAACATATGTAGCACAATCATTGCACTCTTCAGCAAGAGCTCATCAAAAGGGCAGATGCAACCAAATGCTGATACGCCATTTTTCCTAATAAAAGGACCTTTAGTTTCAACCACTGAGTGCCAGTTTTATGGCAAATGCAGTGAAATAAATCTGCCACCAGAAAGGTACATTTAATAACAAATTCATAGGCTACACCATCAGAACACTTTTCTGCTGATGAGGGAAAAGATAGTGGTACTACCCCCAAGACTTTGTATGTTACCGACCATGGAAAATCGAGAGGATAATAAATTATACTTGGTGGAAAATTTCTCCGCTGAATAAGAAAGATGATGCAGCATAACCTAACCTTGAAATCTCAAAAGGCTGATGCTATTTTAGGAGATCATACCTAGTGTATACGGTGAAAACAGGCACGACACATGGCAAGGTTTAAGTATGGAGTTCGAGGAATGCGGTTGAGTTCTACATCGGATGCAAGTGACATTGAGGTAGGACGGATGTCGAGACAAGACCGGATAGCAATCGAGCCAGTTGACACCGGGTGAAGAACCGGAGGTTCCCAACGTATACTCGTTTTCCGATATGGCGCCAGCCATTACTCCTCCATCATTAAGAGACTTTAATTGACATTTATTGCATTTAATTGGAGAGGAAATCTCTGTCATTAACATTTTGTTTCCTAGCTATAAAATGAGCTCAACCTTCATGTTAGAAGAAGGGAGTCTTGAAGTAACTGGTAAAGTTGTTACCATGTGACCAGGAGGTCATGAGTTCAAGCCGTGGAAAACAGTCTCTTGCAAAAATGTGAGGTAAGGCTGCATACAATAGACTCTTGTGGTCCGGCCCTTCCCAGGACCCCGCTCATAGCGGGAGCTTAGTGCACCGGGCTGCCCCTTTAACCTTCATGTTGGAAGGACATCCAATTCTCATTATTCACACTTGTACAATCTTACTTACTGCAATCATAATCATTAGCTCTCATTATTGGCTCGAAACCGATGCAATTAAGCTAAGGCCCGGACCAATCTTGCTGAAAAGATTCATCTTGATTTACAACATTACAGGCTAACTTTCTTACTTACTATTTACTTTTGCTTAATTATTGTTAATTGCTTGTCACTCTTCACTGCAAATCAATCCACATATCCTTAAAACCACTTACAAATTCAGTTGTAACTTTTTTGAGGTAAACACCTAGCATCCATGTTTTATCATTTGATAAAATATCACCTTTCCTAGCATCAATCAGGCTTTTCACATCCATCTTTAAGCCAAAGAAATCTAGTTTTACTCTAGCTAAACTAATTAAAGCTTTCTGTGCCAGATATAAAATAGATTAAAAAAAAAATACCCTTTTACTTTATGTCACTCGCCTTATGCCCACAAGATTGGTATATATACACTTATGTCGCTCTTGGATTTAGTTTTCCCTTAATTTTTGACAACTAGCTTTTCCAAAGAAAGATTGAAGTTTCCACTGGCACATCATTTGATGTAGAACCGATGTGAGATAAGTGGATGGGGGAAGATTCTAATGGTTGATCGACCTATTCATTCATCATCTTTTGAATTATCACCGACAATGAAAAGATTTGATTTTAATTTGACTGAGGGAAAGAAATACACTTTTTAACTACCATTTATATTCATCAAAAAATACTATCCAACTGTCTTTTATTGAGGTTTATAGAAAAGGTTTTGAAGAAAATTTATGCTCGTGTGCGAGAATTCCTATTTGATCTTCAGAAATCAAATCTACTTCTAATCCGAAGGCACTTATTTTATGACAAGTTTTCCGAACAGACCTTGCAGCCAAATAAAACCGCTGTTTCTCAAACCTAGTGTGCCATCAATGATAAAACCAAAAAGCACAAAGAGGACATGTCGACTGTAGTATACAAAGTTTCAAGAGTCAGCTTAACTCTGATGAAATTTGGAAATTGCAAAGTCTTTTGTAGCTTTTTATTTTTAAAAAAATTATTATATAGGGGTAGGGTTAAGTGAAATGGAGAGTTGATTACAATGTGAGAATTTGAATCCTCACCAACAAGATGAAAGTTCAGATAGCAACTAAACTACATCCCTACAAGTCTTTTGTAGCTTTGTTAGTCACATCATGGTGCAATTGTTTAACTGAATTATTTAGGGTAAATCAGCAACAAACAGAACAAAAAGATTAAAGATGGCCTCAATTACAGAACACCTTGTGCTAGAGAAGCATTCAGCATTAACATGTTTGCTGCCTTTCTTACCTAACCATTGTCGACACGCAGAGTAATGGTCAAAAAGATTGCATACTATCTTCTACATACTTTTTCTGTTAGGAATACATCGAACAGCTGGAAGACAATAGAGGCTTACATATCCTAACCACAAAATCAATGTGGAATCGGTTAAACATCACCAGCGGGACTGCAGACCATGAAGAAGCATTGGCCTTTCGATCTCCCAACAACGGCAGATTTACTGTATAGTTAGACAGCGTTCTTACTATCCTGCTATATTCGCCTGAACGGATTTGGCATACCCAAGAACATCTGCACAGCTTCAAAAGCATCATTTTGTCTAGAATATTTTGTACCCCCTCTGTCCCGTGGCACCAATATTCTTTTTGATCTGATCCAAAAAAAATTACACGTATTTATATTTTAAAATAATTTAATTTTATGAGATGTGTCAAGTCAAATAGGGTTACATAAATTGAGACGAATAATTAATTGCTAAGGAACTCTTTCTAAAATAAAATATAAAATATCTCTCATGTTCATTTGCTAGTATATTCATTTATGGGAAAAAGGGTCAAATTTGCCCAGCAATTATGATTTATAGTTTAACATTGACCTCCGTCAAACTTTGCGATTAAATATACCCTTTCCGTTAGCAAACTTGTTAAATTTGCCCTCGGATGGACGGATTTGTGAATTGGATGCCACGTCGGATCCACGTAGACTCCACGTCGGCTCACCACCAAATACGACCCCTTCTCCACCACAAAACCATTGTACAACGACCCCATATCTGTTTGTTTTTCAGAGTTTCTCGGCCTGATTCTTACTTTAAGGTCGTCGAAGTGACGTCTCTGTTTCTCATCCTATACATTATTGTCGTACTTGGGCAAAATTACTATGGCTAATCTTTTGTTGTGTTTCGATTGACATAGTAATGTCTCACTTCGTTTATTATCGAGAACGATGGCTCCATTTTTGTTGTTGCCTCGTATTGTTACTACTGCTCCGATTCATACTAATTTTGGACTGCTCTTGCTTATTAAGAGTGACGACGGGATTTTTCGTTGGGGCAAAATGGGAAATTAATGGATTGAAGGGGTTATTGGAGGAGATTGATGGGAGTTTGAGGGAGAGGGGAGGGTTAATAGAGGAGGCGCGTGGTTGGTACGGAGAGAGTTTGAATGTGGTAATGGAACTCAAAAGAGTTGTTGAAGCCGTCATAGATGAAAGCTTGGAGTACATTAAAAATGGAGAATGTTAAATTTGCCTGATAAAAGTTCGCTAAAAAGTGCTGGTGTTGGTCTTGGTTTGCCGGAGACGAGCTCTGACAGTGGTGATGATTTTGAGAGATCTGGGGGTTGTTTGTTAGTGGCCGACGGTGATGATTTTGGTGTTGTTTTGATAGCGTTTCGTTCAGAGTTATTTGCCAGAGACAATGGTGATGATTTTGAGAGATCTGGGGGTTGTTTATTGGTGGCCGGCGGTGATGATTTTGGTGTTGTTTTGATAATGTTTGGTGGTTTTGTGGTGGTGGTGTGGTGTGTTTTGAGTAGTGGTCGGAGTTCTTGGTGGTTGCGAAGCAGTGGGGTGGCGGTGGAGAAGATGGAAAGGAGAGGATGGTTGTGGCGGCCGACGTGGATCTGACGTGGAGTCTACATGGATCCGACGTGGCGTCCAACTCACAAATTTGTCCATCCGAGGGCAAATTTAACAAGTTTGCTAACAGGAAGGGTATATTTGATCGCAAAGTTTGACGGAGGACAATGTTAAACTATAAATCATAGTCGGAAGACAAATTTGACCCTTTTCCCTTCATTTATTAGATGAAAAATATTTGCGAATCTGTGTCAAGTTTTATCATTCCAACAAAAGTTGTGCAAAACACTGTGAATAATTAATATAATAAAATAGATAAAATGTAGATTGCGACGATATACCCATCCGGTATAACTTGTGAATAAGATGTAAGAAATTACTAATTTGATAAGACTTGTGAATAACTTAGACTTGTGAATAACTTAATAAAATAGGTAGAACAAAAATTATACTTTCTATGTCTCAATTTATATGACACACTTTCCTTTTTAGTCCGTTCCAAAAAGAATGACACATTTTGGCAATAATTTTACTTTAAACTTTTACGCTTAACGAAATGATTTATAACCACACAAATATATTTAGCTTATTTTAGACCACAAGAATAAAAATATTTCTTTATTTTTTAAACTTTATATTCAGTCAAATTACATCATATAAATTAACACGGAGGGAGTACCAATGTTATTACCAGACAAAAAAGATAAAATGAAATTTGTATCAAAATTATACATCTCCGGCAAAACACATGAAAGACTATTTTTTTCATTCTTGTGTGTGTAAGGCCGATGTTAATTTTGCATGAATTTTACAAGGTTCGCACGATTGTCCCTTCTAGGGTGGTCTTTAATTTTTGCCCCTCAAATCTCATGTCTTTAATTTTTGCTTTTTCATGCTTTAGTATTTAAGTAATAAAAAAATGGTCAAAAATATCTCTGACATCGGAAAAACATAAAATAAATTTGGATTCTGGGTTTGAACTCCAGCAAATTAAAAAAATCGCAAGACAAGATTTTATGAAAATTATGCCTATTCGGGGCAATGTTACATAGAAACTATGTCTTGTCCGGCATAGTTATGTAGAAATTAAGTTATCCTACAACACTATATCTTAAGGCATAGTTTCTATGCAACTGCATCGAAACTATGTCGTATATGTAACTGCATAGAAACTATGTATATGTAACTGCATAGAAACTATGTCGTACAAGACATAACATAGTTTCTATGTAACTGCATAGAAATTATGTCTGGTCCGGCATAGTTATATAAAAACTAGGTTATCCTACATAACTATGGACAAGGCATAGTTTATGTATAACTTTGTCTTAAATAGGCATAATTTCTATAAAATCTTGTTTTGCAAAATATTTATTTTTTTACGATGCTGGGGTCGAACACAAAATCTATGATTTCATAGACCAGCGAATAAGGGTACTTTAGTCCATAAATTTTTATTAAATAAGAGGTAGAGGCAAAAATTAAAGACTAGTGATTTGAGGGGTAAAAATTAAAGACAAGCCCATGTAAACGACAATCCGCGCAAAAAAGATTTTTTTAAACGGGCACAAGAATTTAAACATATTCAGGGTGATAGTATTTGGAGTCCGCAACTTAAATGACCCACAAAGTGGGCTTTTGATCCAAAATACCCCCTAAAATTTTATATAACTATCTTTTGTGCATGAAATTACTGCGTTAAATGAGTTAACTGTAAAACTCCTTTTGTGAAGGAATTTCATGTGCAAAGGGGGTTATTATAAACCCTAACATACTTGGCATTTTCAAGTCACGCTTCACCTTCTCCATTTTCACTCTTTTACCATACTTTAGCCCCCCGAAAATCATATGTCAAAGCTTCGAAACATCAAACTTTGCTATAGAATCCGATGTTTGTGAATGTGGTTATTATTGTAAGCTAAGAACATCAAGGATCCAAGATAATTCGGGTCATCATTTTTGGCATTGTAAAGTGCCCAAAGTAAGTGTTTTTACAAGTTTTTAGGGTTTAGAGTTTTTTCACATTATCTACATATTTTACTTTCAAAAACTGATTTTCTTTTAATGTCTATAGGATATGAATGGTTGCAAAATAAATTTATGGAATTATGACATTCCCGTGGATAAAACGGTGGCGGCGAAATTTAAATAGCCTCTTGTTGAAAGAGATCGCGACTTCACGTATCATTAGAGATACCGTAAAGTTTGACTTGCAGTTTAAACTTATGGAAGCTCAAGAAAAAATTGACGTTTTGGAGGTCTTGCTAAAAGAATCCGAAGAAAAATAATATTTTTTCAAGGCTAAACTTAGAGACACTCAACACGAGAAAAATGCTTTGAAAGAAAAACTGAAATTTTGGAAGATTATTTGTGCTATCTTGTTGTTTATTATTTTTATGTATTTTATTTATTAAGTTTGTTATTTCTATGTATTTTATTTTTATGTATTTTCGATTTAGTTTGTTATTTTTATGTTTTCATGTATTATGTATTTTCTATATTTTTAATATATTATGTAATCGGCACCTTTTATGTACTAATTTATTTGTGTTTTCATTAAATTTTGTGAATTGTTGAACTTTTATGTATTATTAACTCTAAGAAGCTGATATAAATTAATAATAGACTACAACAATCAAAGCAAAATAAAATATATTAATTTTCTTAAAATTGATGACTTCATCATAAATTTCAAATGCAAATTAAATCATGAGTCTGAAACTTTAATGACCCAAAAACTAAGCAAGTGAACCAAAATAACCCCTACTCATCATCAGAATAGAAGTCCTCAATATTGTCATCAGAACAATATTTTGGATTTCTTAATCTTCTTTCTGTAGATGTTAGTTCTCTACCCGTTGATGATGCTTTTTTTTCGGTCAATTTTAGCATGTAAAATCTACAACGTCTTGCTAGCATTCTGTTGTTTTCTTTTCTAATCCTCCGTACGACAACCTCGCAAAAATGTTGATCAGTTCTAGGCATGGTCATAGAGAACCTTGTTGGGATTTGAGCGTTGAAATTTTCCAAGTCACTAACAAGATGTTCTGATTTGGAATGCCGATATGCCCATTCTCGACGTAACCTGCAATAATATTTTTGTGGATCTGAATATTTCACATTGTAAAAATCATCATTACGCTTTATAAGAAGGTGGGGTTTCAAATCGTCTATCTTGAATTCATTGTTATCAAGATAACTCAAATCACCGGAATAGCTGCTATTATTTGAGCGATCATCACCACTGCTATTCGAATCATTTGGAAGGAATACCGACCAATCTACATTTCTACTACTCGACAATGAATATGTTGTAGTTTAATAACAAATGAAATGTTACTTATATAGTTGCAAACTCCCAAGTACCATTGGTGTCGTCATTATGACCCTACCTACCTACTTTATTATAAAAATATTAATAGGATCACGGGGAATCATCTTCATTGGATATCTCACAATCCGAACCCCACTTGAATCTGAATCTGACGTAACTATGTTGATCATCTTCTACCCTGACGCAACGTATTTTCATCTGATTGTTCTCTTTGCGAAAACTGTTAAAAGCATAATTGAACTCTTGTTGTGTACCACGAGGCATTGACGTAGCACGACTTTTTGAACGTTTGAGTCCAAGTGCCCTCAAGTTTTGTTCTAGCATTTCAGTCTCCTTAACACGCCAATTCCACTCAGCTCTCATTGTCTTATTGTATTCTTGATTGTATCTGTGGTTCGGGTTATGTGAGTATTTAAAATCATCATCATCTAGTTCTCATGTCCTACCCATTGCTTCGAATATGTCTTGTCGCATCCATTTTTTACCGTGGCTCGCGACGTAATAGGTCGATTCCCTCTGGATTGATAAATGTTGTTGAGGAGTCGCCACCTAATTATTCTACGGTGAATTAGGGCACCTAAATGTTAACTAAAATGTTGCAAAATGACTCTGATTATGGTCTGTGAAACTAATGAGATTCTAGGTAAGAGTTCTTTATTATCCTAAAGGGAAGGAGTTAGACATCCTTTAAGATCCGCTAACTTGCGGTTATCCGGTCAAACTTAGGTTAATTATTATGCTAAGAAAAATACATGTTTTTACAAGTATAAAATTAAAATAATGTTGCAAGTAGTTAACGAAAGATGCATTTTTGATAAAAAAATAATATTTTTTCCTTTTTGAGAAGTTTTGCAAAAGTGATTGTGATTTTAGGGAAATAGGATATGAAAAGTATGCATCACATTTTTTATGAAAATACATATAAAATTGACCTTTTAGATAAAAGTATGCATTTGTATGAAAGTTGATAAAATACATGCAAAGTGGATTTTTTTAAAAAGAAAGAAAAAAAAAAGGTATGCATTTATATAAAATAAATATTTTTTATATTTTTATAGTAAATGAGGAAAGTAAATTATTTATTAGTATGATTAAAATACAAAATAGAATATGACCAATTTATTTTGAAAGTTTTGAATATGCATGACGAACCTAAAATAAATAAGCTAGCGGTGTATTTCCAATTTTAGAACTACACGAGCCTAAAGTAAATAAACTAGCGTTGGATTTCCAATTTTAAACTACCCTTTCTAATTTATTAATTCTAAGCCTGTCTATTCTAAACCTTTCAATAATTACACAAGTATAATAAATAATATTACAATACATAATAAAATAAAATTGAATTAAAGAAAATTAAAAAAAATCATCTCTGAGGGGTATCTTCTCTTCTTTAACTTTCGTAAGCGTTCCTTGCAAGCTATCAAGAATAAACAGTTAGAAACAATTTAATAAATAACTTCAGATTCGTACCCAAAACAGTAAATATTTTGATTACGGAGGGCTCAAACTTAAATTTTGAAAATATCATTCCAATCACGTCGTGGTTGCGAACATATGACTCGTTGGTCATTTCCGTCGCCTTGCCTACCGAACATGTTGGTCTCTCGGGTGAAATAAAAAGATTTTAAGTTTCATCCTTGCCCAAAAAAATTTATTTCCGTCTTTCCAACCGTGGAGGCCTAAAAAATCGACGGATATTTTTTCATCGATCCCAAGTGTAGTATTTGTTCAAATCAGTAGAATATGAAAAAGTACATCTATTTTTAACAGCCCCGAAGCACACAACATCGGTGAAACAACCAACACTTTGGCCCCAAAACAATAGCGAACTAACGTCAAGTGATAGCAAAATAAGCAGCCAAACTGTAGCAGCAAATAGTATCCAACAACAGCTATAAATAACAAGCGTAGTGGCTAAATGCCTAATCAATGTTAAATACCCCAGTGACTTTCAACGGTAGCCACAAACAACAACAAACATAGAAAAATATGAGTCAAAAACTATCTCAGAGATGTAAATGACAAACCCATATAATAGCTATTCAGCACCAAAAAGCAGTCTGTAATTTAAACCCGACCCGGATTCTGACCCAACCCGGAAAACGATGACGAAATAGTAAAAAAAAGTTAGGTATTTCGACCCAGTTCTGGAAAAACAGCCCTGGATACATGACCCGGATTTCGGATCGACTCGACCCGAGAAATGTAACCCGAAGCAGTGACCCAACTCGGAATTTGGATTTTCAAATAACCAACAACAAAATATCAAAACCAATTTCTGGAAATTTTACCCGACCCGGATTCTGGCCCGACCTGACCAGAACAGAACAATCTCGAATCAGCCCGAAAACGTGAAGAACGAAAGGCTATTTTGTATTGAAAATTAGGAATAAGAAAGAGCATTTTTATAACAAAAAATTAAGAATAATTTTGACCCATTTCGATTTCGGATTCAGACCCCCAAAAAAATACCCCAAACAGTGATCAAAGGGGGGGGGGGTTATAGATGTTTTCCCCCATAAACGTCCATCCCATACCCCTCCAAAACCGAGTTTCAATTTCAAAATAAAAGGGTAAAAAGTCTGATTTTGGGGGCGGATTTTTGGGGTATGGGTCGCGGGTTTTGGGGGGAGGGGTATGGGAATTGATGGGTTGGTGGTGTCAGGGGCAGAGGGGTGTGGGTCGTGGCAGGGTAGGTGCGGGGAAAGGAGGGTATGGGGCAGAGGGGTGTCGGCGGCGATTTGGAGGAATGGGTGAAAGAGAAGATGCAGTGTAGGGTTTTTGTGTTTTAGGGTTTGTTGGTTTAGAGAATGATAAGGGGGTTGGGCTAAGTGGGCCGGCGGGTTGGGTTAAATGGGTTGTGATTTTGTGGTGGTTTGGGTGAGTAAAAGATGGGGAGTTGGTTTAAAATAAGAGGGGTTTATTATTAACAAAAAATGCTTTGAAGAAAAATATAAATTATTTAATTAAAAATATAACGATGTGATAATAATAAAAACATAATGTTTGTGAAATGCGATGCAATTTTTTGCGAAAATAAAACAACATAGAGTATTAGGGTAAAATTATGATTATGATTTTAAAAGTCAAATGATAGTAAAAAATGTGAATAACAATAATAAAAATAAAAAAGAATATTGAGAATGAACGACGATATTATAACCTTATTTATATATATATATATATACATATATATATATATATATATTAAAATTATTTTGAGGTGTCAAAAATATTTAAAATTATAAATAAATCAAAAAAGATGAGACAAAATCAGGTGTCAACATGTCTGTTGGGGTAAAACATGTAATAGAACCAATAATTGATTCCAAATTGACATAATAACTCATTTTAATGTGAATGCCCGTTGTTCGTCATTCATGTTATATACTACTCATTGATTAGACAACACTATACTCATTTTTTACCGCTTTATATAACACATTTATATTGCGCAACTTTTACATGCGTAAAATATGAGTTTTTGAAATGACATCCTTGATTTGACAACACTATGCTCGCTTTTGACCATTTTATATGACACACTTATATTGCGCAATTTTTACATGCGCAAAATATGAGTCTTCGGAATGACATTCTTAATTTGACAACACTATGCTCGCTTTTGACCGTTTTATATGACACACTTATATTGCGCAATTTTTACATGCGCAAAATATGAGTTTTCGGAATGACATCCTTAATTTGACAACACTATGCTCGCTTTTGACCGCTTTATATGACACACTTATATTGAACAACTTTTACATGCACAAAATATGAGTTTCAGAATGACATTCTTGATTTGACAACATTACGCTCGCTTTTGACCGCTTTATATGACACTTATAGTACACAACTTTTACATGCGCAAAATATGATACACTTATATAACGAAACTTTTATATAACTCGTTTGGTTAAAAACTTTTATATAACTAATTCGGTTAAAAAACTCACATTTTAAAAATGCCTAGAAAATTTACATTCAATAGTTGGTTAAAAAATAGACAAAAAGGCGAGGGTAGCTCAAGAATGCCTCATGGTAGGATAGAAACAAACACAAACACAATTGAATTATATTTTGAAAAAGAGATATTAGGATGTTACACTGATTTATCTTATGAAAAATGATATGGTGTTCTTCGTCCCTTTGAAAATCAATCAATTTATATCAATGTTGATTTAAAAGTTGTTGGACACATAATTGAGGGTGGCGCACTCTCCTCAAAATCTAAAGCAACCATTAACAACCTTGATGCTCTCGTTTGCAAATCAATCTTCATAGCTTTTGGGTTGAATCATCAACCCGAAATTTCCTCATTTTTTTATGCTATAAATTTTGACGGCCCTTTGCATTGCTTTTTGGAACAAAACATCATGCCTTTGCAAGGTGAACTTTATCGTTTACAAGATTGTCCAATTCTTTTCATATGTTGGCGAATTTGATCATCTTCTCTGGTGAAGACAAAGGCATCAACACGATCTTGAATATTGTCAAGATATGGAATCATGTCAGAATGCTACTGAATTGGGCTTTCTGCCATAGATTAATGTTGGTGAATTGGGGTTCCTGCCAGCGGTTCTTGCTGGTATGACCAACTTTGCATCATTTCTACTCATTGTTGTTCCTGCCTATGAGGATGAATATCAACTTCATTATCTGATATATTTACGTCATCATCATCGGATACCTCTACATTCGGTGTATCATCACTATCAGCCGATGATGTTTCTATATGACTGTGATAATCATCACCATCTAGTAGAGGCCTCTTCATACACGAAAAATAGGTAACATGTTTTAAATACCGACATCAAAATATATATGAATTATTTAATATCAAGGTGATGAACCTACCGATAATGATTAATATGGTCAGGATTTGAAGAAAGATCAACTGCACCGAGATCAACGTTTGGTACCACTGACGAGTTTTGTGAATAATTTTCGCTACAGAGGCCGTTCAAGTATTGTAAATACTAAACATTAAAACACTTATATTATTTAATTATTAAAAAGTATTCCTACCGATAAGAATCAACTGCATCGAACTGAGATGATTGCCCAATATTACTCATATCAGGTGTATAACTCCTAAAAAGATACACAAAAATATTATAATTACCATATGTATAATAAACATGTACTACTACACAAAATAATAATTAAAAATAATTATTTATTAATTTTTCCCGTAATTTTGATTAAATTGTTGGCTTAGAGTTTCCAGCGGCACTTGACCACTCAAAATGTCTCCATAAGAACTCATGTCCGTATAAGTGTTACCATGAGTATGCTGGACTTGAAGGACTTCCTGACAAGTCCTGACCAAGACTTCACTACGATTATGAGGTATCTTTTCAACATATATTTCAAGAACAATGAGGGTGATTAACCCCTTATATTCTTCCGGCACCCTTTAAATATTCCTTCAAAGATTCATCATCAGTGATATTACACTCCCCATAAAGCACTATACCTTGTTGTGCAATGGATATTGGATATGTGTCTATTACAGATACTTTCATTCTTTTGTGTATGACATTGAGTAATGTTTCGCAATCCAAGGTAATTGAAAACTTAACATGATATTATGGTGGAATACTATAACGAAAAGTATTATTATTATCATGAAAAATCTCTCAATTTCAAAATAAAAAAACCTTAACAGTTGAAGGAGACGAGGTTATTTTTTATGAACTTTGGAATTGAATATTTTTTCAAGAACTTGGAAAAAAAATGACTTAAACTTATGAAATGGATGAGTCTTTACCTCATCCAAAATTCATATTAAATAAAAAAAATTGATGAGTTGTCATAGTGTCATGTCAAATCAAGTACAAATGGGTAAATGAATAATTGATTGTAAAACGCAATAATTTATTTCGTAATTAGACATTTTAAAAAATATTTATGTCATCTTTTTTATGAGTTAAATTGGATCAAAAGACCTCTTTGTAGGTCAATTAAATTGCGATAGTAAATTTTGACCCGTGCTTAGACCTTTGAATCTTATTAGAACTTAAAATTTTACCCGTAGAACAAGCAGAACACAAAATATTCAGATCACTCATTTTAAAAGTCACTGGGTGTAATTTCCTGTATTATTTGTGCTTCCCCATTCGGGTTAGGAAAATAAACCCTTTTTGTGCTAATTGACCTTCCTTTGAGCTGGTCTTTAATTTTTGGCCCTAATTCGCATTTAATGAAAATTTATGGGTCAAAGTATTATTTATTCGTTGGTCTATGTAATCAGAGATTCTGGGTTCGAACCCCAACAGAGTCAAAAAAAGAAAAAAATTCGCAAGGCAAAATATTCATAGAAATTATGTCTATTCAGCCAAAATTGCATATAGTTATGCCTTAAGGGGCATAGTATCTGTGTAACTAACCGGACAAGGCATAATCTTAATTTTAAATAAAATTTTGCCTTCAGGATTAATTATATAGAAACTTTGCTTTGGCCGAATAAATATAATTTCTAATGAAATTTTGTCTTGCAATTTTTTATTTTTTGCTTTCAGGCATAATTACATAGAAATTATACCCCTTAAGGTATAGTTACTATACAACTTTGACTGAATAGACATAATTTTTAATAAAATCTTGCCTTGTAAAATTTATTTTTTGATTCTACTAGAATTCGAATCCACAACTTCCACATATTTTCGATCATTTTAAGGAAAGATTAAAGACCACCAATTTGAGGAGAGAAAATTAAAGACCACCTGAAATAGGGTCAATCGTGCGAATTGTCCAAAATAAACCAATGGATTTTGCAATTGGGCTCTGAACTGATACATACTAGCCCATAAGTTCTGAGCTTCCCCAGTCCATCTCTTTCTGCGGCGGTATCAATTTGTAAGTATCTTTTCTGTCTCTCTCCTTCCCCTTCAAGAATTCCTCTTCTGTCTGTTTGAGTCAAATTTATTAATACTAGAAATTCGAATACCCCCACTGTTTACTTACAGTTTCATCTGTGGTTGGTCATTTTTGTGATATTTATAAGAAAAAATCTCATTTTTATTTACTTCAGCCTTTTAAGTGATTATAAATTTATAATCCAAAGTAATTTGGGTGTAGTAATCTTCCTTTACTGCAGTCAAGAAAATTCTCTAATTTCCCCCCTAATCCTTGCATAAACAAATCAAACATGTTTCTATTTCTAACTATTCAAATTTGAGCATATGATATCAGTTGACGCAAGGAACCCCGTTTCTATCTAAATTAGTCTATTCAATATGGCCATTTAGTTAATTTAGTATGTTAAACAGCTAGAGTATATCATAGTGGAAATTTCATTTATAAATAAGAATATATTGTTTATTGAAGTCATCAATTTTTAGGGAGTGAATGAGAGTCTTGGATTAACGGATAAAGTTGATGCCGTGTGACCGAGAGGTCACGGGTTCAAGCTGTGAAAACAACCTCTTGCAGAAATGCAGAATAAGGCGGCGTACAATAGCCCCTTGTGGTCTGACCCTTCCTGGACCCCCGCATAGTTGTAGCTTAGTGCACCGGACTGCCCTTTATCAATTTTTAGGGAATGAATTGTATATAATAGTCGACAGCTTAAAAACAGGGAATGGAAGCCTTCCTATTTGTAAGCCTTTGAAATTTAGTGTAAAGAGAGTGATTCTTTACATGAAATTTAAATAGTTTATAAATCACGTTGTCACACTTATGCTTCTTTCATACGGTCCTGGTTTCACGGATAAGTATGTTACAATCAATCTATAAAATGTTTGCTGTTATTGAATGAATTCAAGAGTACTTGTAAGCATAAAGAAATCCAGTCTATAATCATATAGTTCTAAGAATAGTAAAATCATAAACATAAAGCAGCTTAAAAAAAGGTTTGATGCCTAACGAACCGTGAGATAACATTTTGGTCCTATGTGATGGCATGGATTGATCTTGTGATCATCAAATGGATATAGAGTAGCTAGGCTGTTAAGTTTACAACTGTTTGCTTCTTTGAGCCAGTTGGTAAAACCATTAGTTGGTCATAGATTCTAAGATGTGGATAAACTAAATCTGTCAGGATATATATAATCGCTTTTACTTGCTAATGCATAAGGTTGTCAGTTAGAATCTGATCCAACTATTTTATGATCAACGGATTGTTCTCAAAGACAATTCTTTAAGATCTTTAGTATGTTTTAGTTGGACAGGAATCTATTGCTACTTCTGCCAATGTATCTAATTGCAAAATGTTTCTTTTGCAACTTGATTGCACACGGTTTCTTTTGCCTAGATATCAAATTATTCTTAACTCATTAATTTACATCATCTCACTTAGACCATTCTGAGTGGTTCAGCACGGATTGTTGTTTCCTCCTGTTTGGTCATTATGTCCTGTTTATAACTTGTTCAGGCCTTCAAAGATGGAGGATGTGGTAGAGAAAATTGAGGACACTCTCCAATTTGCACCGAATGAATCGTTACTTCAGTGGAGCCAATGGCAATTGCTTGATTCTGTTCTTCCTACTGGTGGTTTTGCTCATTCTTTTGGTCTTGAAGCTGCTATTCAAGCTCGGTTAGTCTCTGGGCCTGAAGACCTTCGAACACTTGTCATCCATATACTAGAGAATACAGCAAGCCTATTGCTTCCTTTTGTCTATACTTTGAATGCATCACCTAATGTCGAAACATGGTATAAACTTGATAAAATATTGGATGCAACACTGACAAATGAAGTTGGTAGGAAAGCATCTATTTCACAAGGTTCAGCACTCTTGAGAGTAGCTGCTGCTGTGTTCCAGGAAGTTCCTTATCTAAAAACTATGCGAGAAATGTCTTTGACAAGTGGAACTGTCCGTTTCCACCATGCTCCCGTTTTCGGTCTTGTATGTGGGCTTCTTGGATTAAATGCTGAAACTTCTCAGAAGGCTTACATGTTTACAACAATGAGAGATGTTGTATCTGCTGCAACAAGGCTCAATTTGGTAGGACCGCTAGGTGCAGCTGTGTTGCAGCATCAGCTTGCTGCAAGTGCAGAAGAATTATCAAAGAAATGGATGAACCGTCCTGTAGAGGAAGCGTGTCAGACTAGTCCTTTGCTTGATACTGTCCAGGGTTGTCATGGTTATTTGTTCTCCAGGCTTTTTTGCTCTTGAATTGTGGAACTGTCCAGGGTTTGGGTGGATGAGAAAGTTATTGATCTTAATCTACAAGTCCTTAAATTATTGTTGAGAACATTTCAAGCTTGTGCTTTCACCGGTTATAATCGGAGGCACCAACCACAGTGATGGATACGTGGTTTCACACTTTCAAATTGTGATTTTTTCCTGATGATGTATGTATCTCGACTTGAGCTACGGGCTTACATCGCTATGTTCGTTTGCAAGAGACCACCTGCACTTCAAGAAAGCATTATTCATGAACCACGGGGCTTATACCAATATGTGAGAGCTTCCAGTTCAAGTTCAAGAAAGTTACACTGATGCTTACAGATGTTTCTTCGCTATCAGGAGGAAGTACAAGGATGTGAGCTGATCCAGCAAGCTTATCTGAGTAAATAGTTCAGCTCGCTTTGTAAGACCGACATCTCTTTCTGCCATTCATTTCCCCGGAAAAGATACTTTAACCACAATCTATAATATGCAATTGAATTACAGGACGTTAGCGAATGGCCTTGGGACAAATTTTAAGATGGAAAAGTGGGTGTTGAAAACTTGCATAAAATGGTGTATTCTTCATTTCATTCAAAGGCATATATTGTTTGATGTTGAAGCTACTGAATAGTGAACACTGATGTCCTCTTAATGGTGCCAAAAAGAAAATCTAATCTCAAATCTCTCCGCTCTTTCTTGAACAGAAATTACACTTTCCACACAAATTTTATGAAATCGATTACATGCTCTTCTTTGGTTTCCTTTTGTTAGTTATACCCGTTGATATACATGGGTTTGTATACCATGTATATCACGGTTTCACAAGGAAAATTACCAAGTGTGAAACTATGGTATACACGGTATACAAACCCGTGTATATCACGGTTTTAGAGTCTGATTTTAGGATAAATATTGTATTAAATTAGGCTTGTACATTTGCCATAATTATAGGATTCTCGTACAACTAGAATAGGGTTTTGGGAGTAAAATAAGAATAAGATTTTACTATTATGGAAAATTGTAAATTGTATATATACTCTTTATTAGTGAAAATAATCAAGGGATTATTTCTTTCATGGTATCAGAAGTCTAGGTTTTCAACCATTTTGTTCGAAAATAACCTTCTGATGCCTCGGTTTTCGTTCTTCTCCCCGGATTCCATGCACGTCTTCCTCCTCTCTTCTCAAATTTTCTTCCTAATCTGTAATTCTCTGTTGTTCTTTCGTTATGTCTACGTCAAAGAACATGTTTCATCCTGCCTTTACTGTTTCCAACATCAAGACCCAAATCCTTATTATTCTTGAGATGGAAAACGTTCAATATGCGACGTGGGCGGAATTTTTCAAGATTCATGCACGTTCGCATCAAGTTCTTCATCATATCATTCCCTCAGCTGCAAGCACAGAGCCTGCCCCAGAAGTTGACCCGATATTATGGACTACTCTTGATGCTACCGATCTGCAGTGGATTTATTCCACTATCTCTACGGACCTCTTGCAAACGATTCTTGAACCTGATGCTACGGCGATGAAAATTTGGAATAGGCTGCGTGACATATTGGAAGATAACAAAAACTCCCGTGTTGTTACTCTTGAGCAGGAATTTTCTCATGTTAACATGGAGGATTTTCCTAACGTCTCAGCCTATTGCAA
This sequence comes from Anisodus acutangulus, assembly GCA_029783415.1. Taxonomy (NCBI): domain Eukaryota; kingdom Viridiplantae; phylum Streptophyta; class Magnoliopsida; order Solanales; family Solanaceae; genus Anisodus; species Anisodus acutangulus. The sequence continues at coordinate 14,739,616 of CM056506.1, read as the reverse complement.
AAGGCTTAAAGAGTTGGTGGACCAACTTCGCAACGTTGGTGCGCCCGTTAGCAATAATCGTCTGGTTCTCCAGATGCTTGCTGGCCTATCTGAGGCTTATGGTGGCGTTGAAACTCTCATTCGTCAAAGTGATCCTCTCCCACAATTCTACCAACCCCGGTCCATGCTTACCTTGGAAGAAGCCGACTTGGCTAAAAAGGCAACTACTAGTGCAAATCCAGTCGTCATGATGACCACGTCCAATGCTACTCTGTCATTCTCCGAACATTCAGGCTAAAGTCGCAACAATGGTTGCGACAAAAATGGGAAAAATAATTAGAAAAATAATGGCGAAAACCGAGGTGGATATAACGGGGGTGGGCCTCGGGGAAATGGGCCGCAAACCCATTGGCCACAGCCTTAGGGTGTGCATCCCTAGAACTGGGCCGGCAGTTCTTAGCCCACTGCCCCCTATTACCCGCCTTCCTTTTTCTCGGGAAACTGGGCCCAATATCCCAACCGGCCCAGTTTCTCGACCCAGCAGTCCCCGACAGGTTTCTGGGTCGGGGCCACAAGCCGGTGTGCTTGGGCCTCGGCCTCCGCAGGCCCACCATGCAGCGGGCCCCACCCCTATCAACATTGAAGTCGCGATGCACACGTTTGGATTAAATCCCCCGGACACAAATTGATACATGGACACCGGCGCCACTACTCACATGACGTCCGCCCAAGGCACTCTCTCGTCTTATTCCAATTTGAGCAATAATCGTGGCATAATTGTTGGTAATGACAATTTAATTTCAATTCGTGGTTACGGTAATAAAACTCTCCTCCTCATCCACCTCGTCTTGAAAAATGCCCCTTCATGCCCCTAACTTAATTAAAAATTTGGTGTCTGTCCGTAAATTCACCACTGATAATTGGATTTCTGTTGATTTTGATCCTTTTGGGTTTTCTGTGAAGGATTTCAAGACGGAATTTCTCTCATGAGATGTGATAGTATGGGAGATCTTTATCCTATCACGCCCACATCCAGTCTCTCGAGTCAAGCCTTGCCATCTACTTTTGCAGCTCTCGCTCCTCCTTATGGCATGCACGTTGGATTACCCTGGGTCGTCTATTGTTTCTTTCTTACATAAAAATAATTTTATTTCTTGTAAGGGTACGCGTAGTACTCCAATTTGTCAATCTTGTCCTTTAGGAAAACTTGTTAGATTACCATTTGTAGACTTTACTTCTCGTACTTTTATGCCATTTGATATTATTCATAGCGATTTATGGACATTTCATGTTCTCAGTTCTTTGGGTCATCGTTATTATGTTCTATTTTTGGATGATTATTCTATTTTTTGTGGACTTTTCCGTTAGCGAAAAAATCTCAAGTGTTTTCCACCTTTTTAAAATTTAGAGCATTCATCCGTACCCAGTTTGAACGAGAAATAAAAATATTCAATGTGATAATGACAAAGAATATGATAATGGGTTGTTTCGGGATTTTTGTGGTACTAATGGAATAAATTTTCATTTCTATTGTCCTCATACGTCCTCACAAAATGGGAAAACTGAATGAAATATTTGTACCATTAATAATATTATCCGTACTTTATTAGTCCATGCTTCTGTGCCCCCTTCCTTTTGGCATCATGCTCTACAAATGACTACATATCTTCTTAACATACTTCCTACCAAAGGTTTGGCATATCCATCCCCTCTTTAAATCTTATGTAATAAGACTCCTTTGTATTCACATCTTTGTATATTTGAAGTAAAATAATCATCAGCAACATTACCAGATTGATCATGCAAGAAGATTGGACTTTCTGACGTTTCAGCTCTGAAAGGGAATTCAGTTTCCCTAAAACTAACATCTCTATTGACTAATTTTTTTTGTTATGCATGTCATATAAAATATACCCCTTTTGTACCTCAGAATAACTCATCATAACACAAGTCTTAACTTTAGATGCAGTTTATCAGACACAGTTAAGTCCTCTGCATAACACAGACAACCTAGTACCTTCAAGTGACCAATAGAAGATTTTTTCTTGTATAACTTCTCATAAGGTTTCATGCCAGTAATAGAAGATGGTAATCTATTTATCAAATAGACAACAACTTGCACACATAAATCCCAGAATTTTAAAGGAATGTTGGCTTGAAACCTTAATGCTCTTGTAATTTCTAGTATGTGTTTGTGCTTTCTTTCAGCCACACCATTTTGTTGAGGTGTATAGGCATAAGATCTTTGATGTACAATTCCTAGCTTTGAGAACAAACTACTACATACATCATTTACAAACTCTATCTCATTATCAGTTCTAATTACTTTCACTGTTTTATTGAACTGAGTATGCACAAAAGTTAAAAACTGTTGCACCACAACACAAACATCTGATTTTAGTTTAAGCAAATAGATCCAAGTCATTCTTATAAAATTATCTAATATTGTTAGAAAATACTTGTTGCCATTATGAGTTTGAATCTTATAAGGTCCCCAAACATCCATATGAATGAGATCAAAGCTAGAAGTACTTTTGCTATCACTAGTTAGAAATGAAAATCTACATTGTTTAGCACATGGACACGCATTACATTTATTTATAGCACTAGCTATGACATCAGAATGTGCTCTAATCAATCTACTCAAAACACTACTAGAAGTATGCCCAAATCTTCTGTGCCACAACTCAATTTCTTCTTCAGACATTGTAGCAGGTTCCTTAGCCTTTCTCACATTTAGTCCTAACTTCAGTTGTTCATTAGGAAATTTTGTTGTTGACTGATTCATTAACATGCAGCCTACCAATCTCCTTCACCCTCCCATTGTAAAGATCCTGAAATAAACAGAAATCGGGGTAGAAGGTGGCTGCACAACTTAATTCTCTTATCAACTGGGACACATACATTAAATTAAATTTAAACTGTGGTAAGTAAAATACATTATTAAGAGTACTTCTGTCTGAGATAGTACTTGATCATGCATGAGTCACACTTATCATCTCCCCATTAGGTAAATGAACTCTCTTGGCATCAGTTGTATTCTTAACTCTATATGCTTTGTTTAACAGTTCTATATCTGCCACCATGTGATTAGTGGCACCAGTGTTTATAATTCACTCTTTAAGTATATTAGCTACTAGAAAAACTTTATGACTATCCATACTTGTTGCATTTGCAGCTGACTGAGCAGTGGTTGAACCCTGAGGCTGAGTAGTCTGAGAATGATTCATGTTGGTTTGCTGCACATTTTGATTCAGCATTTGAATAATCTGCTCATATTGATCTCCTGAGAACATAGGTGCTCCTCCAACCTGCCATTGGCTTGTGTTCATCCATGCAGACTTATCACTCATACAATTGGTTTTGCATATTTTCTCAGTTCCACCCTCTTAATCCTCTGCATACACATTATGGGCAGCATGTTCTTTTCTCTTTGACTTAAAACTTGGTGGATAACCAATCACCTTGTAGCAATATTCCTTAGTATGACCCTTCATTTTACAGATTTCACAGAACAAATTGAAGTTTTTCTTAAATTTTTGTGAACTTGGATCTGCTCTAGAGTACATAGCAGTTGGGTCATGATCAGAGTTAGAATTGTGATCAAATCCACTAGGAACAACACCCAACAACCCAGTAGACTTGACAGTGATAGATTTTTGGTTTTCATCACTAGTAATCATAGAGTATGCCTTGTTAACAAAAGGCAATGGAGACATTAGCAAGATCTGGCTCATTGCTTGCATATAGTTCTCATACAATCCCATCAAGAACTGGTATAATTTTTGCCTTTTTAGGTACTCTACAAACTCTTTAGACTTAGGACACCCACCACTAGGAGGTGGTACTAGTGACTGAAATTCTACCCACAAGGTCTTGAGTTTAGAAAAGTATTCAGCCACACTTGAACTTCCTTGAGTCAAAGTGGCTATCTCCCTATGAAGATCATAGGTTCTTGACCCATCTACCTTATCAAATATTTCCCTTAAGTCTTCCCATACTTCATATGATGTGTCAGCATATAACACACAACCAAGCAATCCATTAGACACTGTATTCATGAGCCAAGCCTGAACTACTGATCCCACAACTCTTCTTCATAGTTTTCTTTCTTACATTTTTCATTAACGAAACCAAGTTTATTTCTACCAAGTAGAGCAATTCTCATAGACTTACTCCATAGAGCATAATTTTCATAATCAAGTAATCGAAATGAGATAAGGGATACACCACTTACATCCGAGGATTGAAGAAATAATGGGTGGTTGTGATCCATTGTTGTAGCAACTCCAGAATTCGATCTCACAGCTGGGTGTGTGTTATTTTGAGTGCTTCCAGTTGGAATTCCATTTGCATGTGGAGTAGCTTCCATTGTAAAGAAGATATGGTTGTAGACTTTCAAGATTTAATCGGAATTTTGGGTACTTTTCCTTTGATGAACTCTGAATCGAATCAGAATTCAGAAAACAATAGCAAGAAAAGAAACAAGATTGTAGAAATGAAATTGATTTGGTTTTCACAAATAACAGAGAAAATCGAAAATGAGCCGAAATGAAATTGGCTTAAAAAACACAGTCGATTGTCTTCAATTGATTTGCGGAAGAAAGACGATCAAACGAGTTGTTGATCATGCTCTGATACCATGTTGAATTTCATATCAGTCATTACACAATTAAGCATTCATCAATGTAGAACAAGAAAAAAAAAGAGGTAGAAGATGAATTCTTGAAGATAGAATATTTTTTTTCTTATTGAAAAACATTTAATACAATACATGGATATGTATTTATATACTACACACATTTTTCAATTCACATAATCTCTCTATTAGTTTCTTTAAGTTAGTTTAGGTTAACTAACTCTTTCTTAACTAACTTTCTAATTACTCTCTTGAAGTATCTGTAATTACCAGATTGCCCCTCATACTTTGTTATCTTCATGCTTTCTTTCAATAATTATCTATAAACTTTGCTTTTAGTTATGGAACACGGTAGGGATCATGCCAAACCCCAACACCACAGTGATGAAATCTTGGGTACTTGGCTTAATTAAAAAAATGTGATTCCTATAAAGTTAATATCTGTATTTTTAGTTTACATGTGTTTAAATGTTTTGAAGACCTAAGTGTGTTTAATTTTGGCTTATTGAAATATTTTAATTAATAAAAGTGCATTTATTTTTCAGCTAAAATATGTTTAGCTAATTACTATTTGTAAATAAAAGAGACTACTTAATTATGAGAAAATTTATTGATAGACCAAAATAAAAAATTTATAATTAGATAGAATATTTATTATTAGTCATGAGATATTTGACATTGTTTCTTTCAAGAAAGATCCTCTAATCAATATCATGTATATATGAGGCTTTAACTTTTGCTAGATAATGGACTTATTGTTTGTCTTAAGTTAATTATCTATTTGAAATTTTTTATGTTTGTTTGGAACGAACTGCCAAAGTATGGTGTTTGTTGGAACGAACTGCCAAAGTATGGTGTTTGTTGGAACGAACTTCCATTTCAAATAGTATGTTGTTTTTCTCTTTACATATTTAATTGTGTCTATAAGGATTCATTACATGTTTGTTTCTCATTAAACTAAAATAAGTAAAAAAAAAAACATATGCTATTTATTGGAATTTTTTTATCGTTCATGGTCATGGGTTCAAATGATATATATTCAAGCCATCTTAACCCCAATAAACAAGTTAGGATCCAACGATCACCATTGATCATTCACAGAAACACATATCTTATTATTTTATGTATAGTTATTTATACAGTTTTATTTTGATAATACTAATATTAATTTCGAAAATTGTGTATTACATATTTCGAAATATACGTGCAACACACGTGCAATGCACGTGCGTTCATCTTCATCCAACAAAAACCCTGTCAAATGTTTAGGAGCTATTGTTGTATTTGATAAATATGTCTAGAACATGATTCTCTATTTAGAGTACTTCAAAGAAAACAACACCCCCTACTGCAAGCAGTTTGAAGAAATGGAGAATGCATTTGTTCCTTCTCTTCCTTACAAGTCTTGTCTGCTTCTGTTTTCTCTCAGTGTATGTAAAGAGATATTAGCTTTAACTTTCAGTAGTGTAGGAGGTTTTGCAAAAAAGACAATAATTTGTTGGTATCACACAGACTGGAAAGGATCAGATAAAGATAACAAGTTATAACTGATAGCTAACTTTATATATCAGTTCCTTCCCTGTTTATTATCCCCTTAGTAGATTAGTTAAATTCAAAATATTCCATTCTTCATATGATCTCGGGGAGTCTATGAAGCAATACTCCTCAAAATACCTTATCCGAAATTCCTAAATTCCCAAAATACTTTCATATGTCCCATATGATCCATATGACCCATATGACTCATAGCATATGAACAATACACCGTTCGGAATTAAACTCCTGTAAGTATTTTAAAATTTTGAATAATATGATTATGGATGGTACTACCTCCTAATCTTTTTAAATATTCATGTTCTTTAAATTCTTGCATTTAAATTCACGTCTAATTATTAATTACTGCAATATGGTTGGTTGTACCACCAACTGCATTTAAATTCCCATTTTTATTATTAATTACTGCAATATGGTTGGTTCTACCACCTACTGCATTTAAATTCCCGTTTTTTAAATTATTTATATTCCTGCATCATGGTTGGTTCTACCACCTACTGCATTTAAATTCCTTTAAATTCCTGCAGACTCTTATGATTCTGGTTTCCATAACTTAGAACCTTAATTTGTAAGTTAATCTTTCTTACTTATCGTATTATTTAATTATCTATTAATTATTCAATCCCTTATATATCAGCTCCTTCCCTGTTTATTATCCCCTTTAGATCCTCGGCCTAATTTGGTTTCTTATATATATATATATATATATATATATATATATATAAAATCAGGTTTGCACTCTATTTTACACGTTATCATATCCGGCGTGTCATGAAAATTTACTTGTTGAGTCCTCCGGGGCATAGTCCAGTGGCAAAGTCTGGGCGCTATAAGGCGCTCTGGCATGGGACAGCGTGGGTTCGATTCCCCGCAAGCACGAAGAAACTCTGCATGTTGGGGAATTTGACCTTGTCTCATTGATCAGTTGTACGCTCCCAGAAAACTGGCCACCGGAGCACATCCCGCGATTTACCTGGTAATAGTGTTGAAGGACCGGTGCTATTACCTCCAGGACGTAGTCAGGCGCAAGCCTGGAGACCTGGATTATCAAAAAAAAAATTACTTGTTGAGTGACAAATCCTGAAGTTTAACTTTATGAGTTCAAGTGTGGAATTCAACCACAAATCATTTGCCTCAGTAGTTCTAATCTATTATTTGTACTTTTAGGACAACATTTGATTATAGAGAAGACATGTATAAGTATAAAATCAATAAATATAAGGGCCTTATGCCTATCACGGATCACAATAACTATCTATGCTATCAGCTAGTGCTTAAAGCATGATATTCAGACCGGATTATACAATTGAAATTGCATAAATATCCATAACATGGCATCGATATCCGATACAAGTGCTCGTCACTTCACATGTATCGGGACTCCTTAGTATCTCCATTATACCCTCTTAATTAGTTCATTAAACCAATCACGACGCTTTAACTAAGGCTAAGAAAGTCTCAACTTGCCTGATTTGAAATCTGAAGCTCAAGCGATCACCACACAACCATTCTTTTTTTCCAAGCCTCCGAACGATCTCAAACTGTTCAAGTACGTAATCTACATATCCGTAGACACTCATATTGCTATGATAATAATTCAGGTCCAAAAAGTCTCAACTTGCGTGATTTGAAGTCCGAAGCTCAAGCAATCACCAGTTGCTATGATAATAATTCAGGTCCAAAAAGTTCCAAAAAGTCAATCCCGAGCTCTAAAGGTCAAAATTGTAATTTCATTACAAAATTGGGTCCAATATACTTCATCTGTCCCAATTTATATGACACACTTAAAAATGACATATTTCCATATATGACAATAATTTAACTTTAAACATTACCTTTTACGCTTATTGAGATGATCTATAACCACACAAATATCTTTGATTTATTTTAGATCACAAGATTTAAAAGTTTTCCTTTACTTTTTAAACTACGTGCCCAGTCAAACTACATCATATGAATTGGGACGAAGGAAGTAGTCAAAATAGTACTCAACAAGTTTAAATGAGTCCAATGATACCCATATTGTTATAGTTTAATTCGAAACCCAAAAAGGTAAACTAGAGCCCCCAAGGGCAAAACCAAAATTTTATTTGAATCAATCCCCAAATTGAGATTTTACATTCTCTTATCCTTAGGGCTCAAAACTCCAACTTCTACAACTCAAACATGGATAAAAACAATAACCAATTGAAATAGTCATGGAAAAATATTAAAATAAATTTTAGATCCTACCCCCTCGTTGAGACGAGAACAACGCCGCAAAAATCATCTCAAACAGAGCTCTAGAACTCAAGATATGTTCAAAATACTAAATAGAAGAAGTGTGAATTTCTAACTCACCGATTTCCGCTTCCGCGGCCCAAAACTTTGCATCAGCACTTCCGCACCTACGGACCTTCTTTCGCACCTTCTGCGGGTCTTTTTCTGTGCACATATATTCACTTCTGCGGCCATACCTACACAACAACAGTTGTCTGCGCTAAAATGACCACAACACCCTCATACGATATTGAAATTCGACGATTCAAGTTGCTACGATTCCATAAGTACGATACAGATCTAATGGTTCAATCAAAATACAAATCAATTGTTGTTTTCTCAATATGATACCCTTTATGCTAAAGGAACAACGTCGAAACCTTAAATACGAGCTCGACGCAACGTAAATCCATTCGAAACTCATCGAAATCTCACAAAAACTTGTGAACAAGTCCATAATCATCATACAAACCTGATCGAACTCAAAACACCCAAACAGGTCCGTCTTGACCCGATGTTGACCGTTGTCAACTCCAAATCATCTCAAAAGCTAGTTTCTTAACCAACCACCTAAATCACACTCGAGCCTCTAGGGAACTGAACCAACGACTCGACTAAGTCATAAATCCCATTAAAGACCTATGGAATCGACAAAACTTCAAAAAGACTCGTTTACTCCCGGTGTTGACTTTGGTCAACCATTCTCATTTCTTAACTTAAGGATTTCCAAAATATCTTTTTCCTTACCCATCACTCACCTGAAAGCTTCGAGAATCAAGTCATCCATTCTCGCAAGTCATAAACATCAATACAAAGCTAACAGAACCAACAAATTTCCAATCAAGTCATCCATTCTCGCAAGTCATAAACAATCAATTAATCCAAATAATTAAATACCGAGATTTTCAAAATGAAACCTTCTCTCATAGTGGACCAAATGATATTCATTTGACTTCAGATTTTTCAAGCAAGTCAAAACAATTATTACGGAGCTTCTGAAATAGACGACATGCAAAATAAAGCATCAGCTCTCAAAACGACCGACCTGATCGTTACAAAAGAAAATTAGATAAATAAAATAAAAAGAAGAAAAGACATAACCCTTGCCAATGTGTGTGTCACTTAATATATAAACAAGAACAAGTCTTATTTAAAAGTAATTCTTCTTCCCTCTGTTCTAACGAGCAGTTCCTTCTTCCAAGTTCCAACATAAGAACGAAAAAAACTCTCTTCTGATTCATTGTCAGAGATCCATGAGAAGAACGAAATCTTCTTTGAAATATGGAGCAACTTCTGACATGTACAATCATAGATTGTGAATCTTATAGCGTAGCTTGTGTTTATAACATGTAATTACGTTATCGACTAGTGGAACGAATATGGAGAATCTTGGGGCCCAGGGCATAGCGTGAGCTTAGTGCACTGGACTGCCATTTTATTGTTATTTTCCTTCAATTACATATTAGCTTAATCTGATACTGTAAAAATATACAAATTTTAAATTCTTTTTGAAATTATATTTGAAGATTATTTCTAATAAGTGTTTTTTTAAATCAAACTAACCCGTTATTTCAACTGGGAATATAGCATTTGAAGTTCAAAAAACAAATTTTAAGAGTTTTTCAAGCTTTTTTAGATTTTCTCTCACAAAACTTCGACTCTATTTTCATGTCCAAGCACAACTTCAATTTTCAAATAACATTTTCAACTTTAACTTCAAACATTAATCTTGTTTTCTTCATATCTCAACAAATCATGTCTAAACGCCTACTTGATCAAAATACCAAAACCTGGAAAAATTAAATGTTTTATTGTTATAAAGTATTCCAACCATAGGGGATTTATTCTTACTTTCTTCCCCTTGAATCCAGGAGGAGTGCCATCTTTCAAGTGCAGTTTCTTTCCTTTATGTACATACGTGTATACGTCTGGCTGCCTTACCAACTGTTTGCCTTATTAAAGCTTTAGACCAACCTGAAAGAAACAGATTAACAGCCGCTATCTATATATATATATATTATAAAAACGTTACGTTCTCCATGGCGTTAATTACCTCTGTTTGGCATCACTTCCACCTTCATAAACCAATTTCTAACTCCTAAACTACTCCACTACAAACCATAGCCGCCAAATATAACCCCCAAACCTTGGCTACAATATTTTCCTCTCCAAAAATTAGAGTTCTTTATTCTACTTTCATCAAACAAAAACAATTTCTCTCCTTTCTTTGTTTGATTTCTAGTAGAAACTATGGCCGAAAAATAAACTTTTCATCCTGCTCTTGCCGTAAATAACGTCAAGAACTTTATCTCCGTAACACTTGAAATGGAGAAAGGGCAGTATACCTACTGGGCAGAACTATTCAAAATCCACTGCGTGCTTATGATGTGATTGACCATATCCTTCCGTCCGAGTCACCGTCGGATACCACTACGGTGGAAAAGCAATTACGGTCTCGATTAGATGCTATAGTCTTTCAATTGATTTATGGCACAATTTAAAATGATCTTCTCCATACCATATTGGAACCCAATTCTACGGCTCAACAGGCATGGGAACAGTTGCAAAATATTTTTCAAGATAATAAAATTTCTAGGGTCGTTTATCTTGAACACCAATTTACGAATGTTAAATTGGATGACTTTTCCAACATATCAGCCTATTGTCAAGAATTAAAGATGCTTGCGGACCAATTATCCAACATTGGTTCGCCCGTGACAAATCAACGGTTAGTCCTTCAGTTGATTGCCGGATTGAATGAACGGTATGATTGGGTTGCTACGTTCATTCAACAAAGTAATCTATTGCCTCCTTTCTATGAGGCCCGTTCGAGGTTAATTCTCGAGGAAACAAGGAAGGCAAAACAGGCATCTTCTGAAGCATCCACCGCCGGCACCGCTCTCGTCTCCACCAACTCATTCTCCACGGATTTGGAGCCCCAAAATTCTGGTTCAGGTGGAAATAATAATCGTCAAAATAATGGCAAAAACTGGGGTTCAAACCGTAATAATAACAAAGGGAAAAATAATGGTAGAAAGGGACAAGGCCGTGGAGGTGGCCAACTTGTCGGCGGCAATGGCGATGGCGCCCAGCAAAGAAGAATCGTAATAAGTAGTTCCCACCGTGTGGCCTGGGCCCCACAGTGGGATGCCCCGCTATGTTCGTACCCTACTTCTTTATGGGCCAGGCCTCCACCTTCAACTCGCCAACCCGGAATTATAGGGTCTCGTCCCCAACATGCGTTTGCGGCTCAGGCACAATCTTCGGTGGGCTATGCGCCCACTGACATTGAACATGCCATGAATAACATGCATCTAAGTGTTCCCGATGAGTCATGGTACATGGACACAGGGGCTACGTCACACATGACTACATCTCAAGGTAATCTCTCATCTTATTGTAATATGAGTAATAATAAAAATATTGTTGTCGACAGTGGGCAGGAAATTCCAATTCGTGGTATTGGTCAGGTAACACTACCCTCTCCACACTCACCTTTACACTTGAAAAACGTCTTACATGCACCAAATCTAATTAAAAACATGATCTTTGTTAGACGTTTTACAATTGACAATAATGTTTCTGTAAATTTTGATCCATTTGGTTTTTCTGTGAAGGACTTTCAGACGAGGATACCACTTATGAGATGCAATAGCACGAGGGACTTATATCCCATCACCTCTGTTTTCAAAAACAACATGAACAAATCATCAACCTTTGCTGTCATTTCTCCTACTCTATGGCACAATTGTTTGGGACACCCAGGAGCACAAGTTTTTAGTAATTTTAGGAAGAATAATTTGGTTTTGTGTAATAAATCTTTGAACTCTTTTGTTTGCCAATCTTACGTGTTTGGTAAACATGTCAAACTCTATTTTGCCTCTTCTAATTCTCATACTTATATGTCATTTGATATTGTGCATTGTGATTTGTGGACATCACCCGTTTTGAGTTCTGCGGGTCATAAATACTATATGATCATTCTAGACGATTATTCAATTTTTTTGTGGACTTTTCCATTGGGACATAAAATCACAAACATTCACCATTTTAAAATAATTTAGTGTTTTTATCAAAACTCAATTTGGCAAAAGCATTAAAAGTTTTCAATGTGACAATGGGGGGGGGGGATTCATAAATGATCATTTTAATGATTTATGTCACCAAAATGGAATGTCTTTGCGTTTTTCGTGTCCACATACTTCACCACAAAATGGGAAAGCCGAAAGAAAAATTCGAACGATTAATAATAAGATTCGCTCTCTTCTTGTGCATTCTTCCACACCACCAAAGTTTTGGCACTATGCACTTCAAATGGCTACCTATCTTTTAAATATTCTTCCTAGTAAGTTGGTATCCAATGTGTCTCCTACACCAATGTTATATCATCGTCTCCCGTATGTTACACATTTAATGGTGTTTGGATGTTTTTGTTATCTTTTGTTTTCATCTACTTTCATTAACAAATTGCAGGCTCGGTCTACTCCTCGTGTATTTTTGGGATACCCACAAAATCATAGGGGATAGAAATGTTATAATTTGACGAATGGGGAAATAATTGTCTGTCGTCATGTGATTTTTGATGAGTCTACATTCCCATTTTCTAAGTCTCATGTGGCATCCTCGCCTTCATATGAATTTTGAATAATGGACTACATCCGATTTTACACCACCATCTCTATACCCAATCATATGTGGAACTACCTCCCCAAAATAACCAACATGTTTCGGCCCATCCACAAAATGGGACTGGACCGGAGACCACAGTCGTATTGCCGAGGGTTTCGGCCCAGTCTTGTTCTCGTGGCGGGAAGACCCAAGTGGGAAAGCCCACTGCTCCCGTACCTACACCTATAAACTAGTCCAACACCGGCCACCACACCCCCCTCGGCCCATTACCATTCTCGAACAGCCCCGGACCATTTAAACTCATGCTATGCATGGAATCTTTAGGCCCAAACGTCAGTTTTACCTACTATCCACATAACAACCGTTACCTATACCAAAAAATCCCAAAGCAGCCTTGTCCGACCTGAATTGGAAAGCTGCCATGTTAGATGAATTTAATGTTCTTATTAATAATAAGACGTGGAAATTAGTACCATGCCCGTCTAATGTGAATGTCATTCGGTCTATGTGGGTTTTTTGTCATAAGAAGAATTCTGACGGTTCTTTTGCGAGATACAAAGCTCGCCTTGTTGGTGATGGCAGGTTGGGGTCGATTGTGGTGAAACATTCACTCCGGTAGTTAAGTCAGCAACTATCCGGACGGTTCTCAGTCTGGCCCTTTCCAACAACTTGGTCCATTCATCAGTTGGATGTTAAAAATGCATTCTTATATGGCCACTTACAGGAAACAGTGTACATGCATCAGTCGTTGGGTTTCCGAGACAATTCACGTTCAGATCATGTTTGCTTGTTGAAGAAATTCTTATATGGTTTGAAACAAGCCCCTAGATCATGGTATAACCGTTTTGCAGGATTCATTTCCAAGTTGGGGTTCTCTCACATCAAGTCTGATCAGTCATTGTTCATTTATCGGAAGGGCGCTGACATGGCCTATATTACTTTTGTATGTTGATGATATTATTCTCACAGCATCATCCACTTTACTTCGCTAGTCCATCATGTCTCTTCTTGCATCAGAATTTGCAATGAAGGACTTGAGTACGTTGAATTATTTTCTTGGCATTGCAGTCACCCAATATGCATGTAGTTTATTTCTGAGTCAAAAGAAATATGCCAAAGAAATAATTGAAAAAGCAGGGATGTCTTCCTGCAAACCATCACATACTCCAGTTGACACAAATGTGAAATTGAGTAACATGGCCAGTACTCCTTATAGTGATCCGACACTTTACTTGCAGGAGCCTTACAGTATCTGACTTTTACGAGACCTGATATTTCCTATGCGGTTCATCAAGTTTGTCTACACATGCATGATCTGAAGGATGAGCCTATGGGGGTTATAAAAAGGATTCTGTGGTATGTGAAGGGTACTCTCCATTTCGGCCTCCATCTATATAAGTCCTCCATCATGCATCTTTCAACCTACACAGATGCAGATTTGGGTGGTTGCCTGGACACACGACGTTCCACTTCCTGTTATTGTGTGTTCTTGGGGGACAATCTTGTTTCATGGTCGTCCAAACGACAATCCACACTGTCTCGGTTAGAGATGGCAGTGGATCCTGGACCCGGTCCAGATCCGGTGGATCAAGATCCATTTTTATAGGATATGGATTTTCAAAATTTGGACCCGATGGATTCGGATCGGACCCGGATCCATTTCTGACGGATCGGATCTGGATCTTGTATTTGAGATCCGTATCCGGTCCAGATCCGACCCGTGGATCCATTTTTTATTAAATATATTCATAACCTAGAATGTAATTTTATAAGTATTTTCTTAAAATTGATAAGCACATCCTTGCAAGTTTAATTCTCAAAATAAGTTTAATTTATCCCCGCGTTAACTCAAAAATAAAAAAATAAAGACGTAACTTCGATAATAAAATCAATGTTATATTAGTGAATGACTAACATCTCCATAGACAAGTAGTTAAAATTATATTCACTTCATTTGTGAAGATTCCAAGCACATGCAAGTTCTGCATTGTGGAAATACTAGTCAGCATTTTCCACAACTATTGTCATTGTCCAATATTTTCAATTAATAGCTCACAATCAAAACGAGACAACGAACAAAATATCTCATATGAACATTTCAAAATTGAAACACAATAAACTGTTAGCTAAGTAAATATCGTTTGTCAGTTAAAAAAAATTCTTAGCAAGGTTACATTCTTAGCAAGGTAATTTTTTTTACATATGGATCCAGATCCGATCCGTGGACCCGGTGGATCCGATGGATCCGAATTTGGATATGATTTTTATGGACACGATGGATCTGGATCTGGATCTGTATTCAAGTATGAAAAATGGATCTGGATCTGGATCTAGTAGGATCCGGTCCAGATCCGATCAGTTTCCATCCCTAGTCTCGGTATAGTGCTGAGGCAGAATACAGAGGTGTAGCCAATGTGGTTGCTGAATCATGTTGGCTCCATAATCTACTATTGGAGCTACATTGTCCGATTGAAAAAACAACGGTGGTTTATTGTGACAATGTGAGTACAATATACTTATCCGACAATCTTGTTCATCATATTTTATTTGTCCGCAAAAAAATTGCCCGTGGACAAGTCCGAGTTCTCCATGTCCTGTCCCATTATCAGATTGCTAATATTTTCACCAAAGGGCTTCCGCGCGTACTTTTTGATGATTTCAGGGACAGTCTCGGCATCCGTGAACCTCCCGCTAAGATTGCGAGGGACTGTTAGTACACGATAATTGTGGGAGAAATCCCATATTATCATCCTCCACCATAAATCATGTAGTTATAATCAATTAGTAATATTGTAATTATAAGACAAATCAATTATGTAGTAATTAGCATCTTGTATTTTAGATAACCTAGATTATTACTACATACCATGATTGTATATATATTCTATGGATGTAATAAAATACTCAAGGAATCAATTCTAATAAAAAATACAACATTTAGACTAAAGCTACTTGATTCGGTCAATCATACCCAACTTTCTAGTTCCACCCCTGATTTCTAGACGTCAATAATAGATATTAACTCGTGAACTATCTATCTATGTATAAAGATAGATCTAAATTTTTTATATTTAATATGATTATAATTATACTAAATCCACTAAATCAAAATTCTGAATTCACCTCCCAACAATGCCTTCACCATAGAGTTACTATGTAGGGAGAACATATTGCTTATATCAAATGAACTTTACGCACTACTAAAATATCTCTATTTTCTCATTAAATTTCTCGCTGAAAATGTTCAGTAATTATTTTCCACTAAATGTCTGTAGGAAAAATATAAATAGTAGTGTTTTTACACAAAAAATTAATTAAGAAGTTTCCCAGTGTTTTAATGGAAATATGTTTCCTACCATGCGTTTTTCCAGTGGGTTGGTTCGATGAGAATGAGGTGAATTTTTTTAAATATTTTATAGCATAAATTTTCACCTCTGTTTTTAATATTGACGTGTCACATCTTTAACAAGCATGCAACTTCCAGCGCATCATTATAATAATATCTCGTTTAATATGTCAATACAATTAACAGAGGTGGGGATAGGAAACTGAGACTTGAAAGAATTCAATTATATATCCTCTTTAATTTTTTTGACAGTGAAATAAAAACAGTTTGTCCTGGAAGCGGAATAACTGTTGAAATTATGTGAAACCCTCACAAGTGTTTATGTACAAAGAACGGACAAACCCTTATGGGTTGTATCCAAAGATATGGAAAAAGATGTTTTTATGTTAGCAACAGAAGCCCAAGCTTATGAAATTGTTGATCTTGTAGCGGTTGAATGAAAATAACATGAATTTCGTGTAAATCTGTGATTTGAGATTTTATCTTCGAATTGAATATTCTATTAAATAGAAGTAATTCATCATCATTCGGTTAGGATCAATCTAAACCAATCCCTCATATTATGTATACGATTCAACATGCCAACTATTAAACAACTTATTAGAAATACGAGACAGTCAATCAAAAATGTCACGAAATCCCCCGCTCTTCGGGAGTGTCCTCAGTGTCAAGGAACATGTACTAGGGTGTATGTGCGACTCGTTTAGATCATGAGCTAACACAAAAACAAAAAAACTACTTTAACAGTATCAATGATCAGTACCGGTGAATGAGACTTTGAATGAAAAAAAAATTGTACTACTAAAAAATTATTCTTCGAAAAGTTGTTAGTAATGTTGATCGTACAAGTTTAAAAGCAACGCTGGGAATGCTTAGTCTCAAAGCACAAATAAGAGGCATGGAGAAAATGGCCAAATGCCCCTCCTACATTTGATCGAATTATCAACTACACATTTTATAATCTTTACTCTCTGTCAATTTTAAAGTGGAATTATTTACTTTCTAAAACGCTACACCAAGATCTTGAATATGAGGTGAAATACAAGCGTCAACACAGATTTAACACGTGTATTTTTCATTTAAAATTATTTTTTATTACTTTCTCTCTCATTTTTATTCTTTCCGTCACTTCCACCATTTTTACACCATTAAAACCATTCCAAAGCTTTTCTCTCTGTTAAGTATTTAACATCTAGCTTCCAATCTCTGTAAATTATATATCATTAAACTTTGAATAGTCTAAAGTAGCAAGTACCATTATAAAAATCGAGACAACGAAATGGAAATCGATTTTGACGATGAAAATAAAATGGGTATTAAGAAAAAGTTGAAAATGGAGACTGAAAGAAATAATTCTCTTGATTATTTTCATAAATTGAAAATGTAAGTGTATAACACTAATTAAGGTATCTTTATACTACAAATATATATATCATATATACAAGATTGTCTCTTCAACATTCTGTCCGAGAATGGGTCACTGCTGCCAAGAGCCCACTGCTGCCCACTGCTGGGCTTCAACATTCTGTCCGAGAATGGGCCACTGCCGAGAGCCCACTGCTGTATTCCTGTGATATACACTGTGTATATCACAGGAATATTCCTATTCTATTTCTAAAACCTTATTCTATCATAATTCTAACTATACAATTATGGTAAGTGTATAACACTAATTAAGGTAACATTTACACTACAATATACTACAAATATATATACCATATATACAAGATTGTCTCTTCAACATTCTGTCCGAGAATGGGCCACTGCTGCCGAGAGCCCACTGCTGCCCACTGCTGGGCTTCAACATTCTGTCCGAGAATGGGCCACTGCCGAGAGCCCACTGGTGTATTCCTGTGATATACACTTCTGTATATTCAGTGTATATCACAGAAATATTTCCTTGTTTAACAGAGACCAAGTTAGCTGAAAGACTTCAGAGTAGTTCGTGTCGAATAGGAATTGAATTAGACCTCAAATTTGTTGATATTTCGGGCATTGTCCCTATTCAAGGTCTGATTTTTTCACATCTTATTTCTTTGCCTCTCTATTTTCAATGTTCAATTGAAAATATTCAATCAATTAATCAGCCATAACAATTATTCAGAGACAAAAAAATAGCGAAAACTAAGCAATAATAAGCAACAGTCAACGGTGGTAGCTGGGGACGTCACTGCCACGACATGAATGCCGGAACGTCCGTGAAACTAAGCAGGGCTGCCGGAGTTCTAATTTTCTGATCGTCGTCTGATATACAAGTGAGAGCAACAACAAAAGAAATGGCAGGTTTTAATGGGTGTCGCCTGAAAACGTTAAAAGATTTGCCGGAAAAGATGAAATAAAGTAGTGGTAAGACAGTCACGGTGTTGCTTCAACGACTTTCTCCTGAACAACGCTAGATATAGCGCGAGAACTGAGCAGATCTGGAGAAAAGATCGATGGAGGAGGAGGTGGTGTCGCCGGTTATAATGGTGGTGGAGGAGGCGGCGGCGGTGAGCTGATGATAAAGAAAGAGAGAAAAATAAACAAAAAGTGTATTTGAATAATTGAAAATTTTATAAAAATAATTTTAAAATTTCTTTTGGCTTCTCACGCTCTGTCAGAGAGTGTGATATACTCACACTCTGCTACATCTGCCATATCAGCGAGGGAGTAAATAATTTCATTTTAAAATTATCCGATAATAGGATTTCTATAAAAATAAAGTGTGTAGTTGGAAATCCGGTAATACGGTGGTGTCATTTGGCCATTTTCTCAGAGAGGCATGCTTCATATTTCCTAATGCTTTCCTCTTTTATTAATTGAGTGACTTGAAAGTACAAACTAAATCTCCATGCACCAAACACGAAAAATTCTGGTTGTTTATTGCTCACTCGTAACTAATATACCCAAAATCCTGTTGCACTATCATCTCATCTAATTCCTTCTAAGTTGCAATTAAATCTCAGATTAATTAAGCTTCATTCTTCAAGTGTAGTGTCCAATTAATGGCTCCTTTTTCTACAACCGCATTTCTTGTTTTGTTAACAGTTCCTCTGTCCAGTGCAACTCTTGGAGTTCAATACTATGATCAAACATGTCCTCATGCTGAAGATATTATCTATCAAACAATTTGCAACGCTTCGATTTATGATCCTAAAGTTCCCGCACGTATTCTCAGGATGTTCTTCCATGATTGTTTCATTAGAGTACTCTCTTTCACTCTCTCTATACACATAATGCAAGTCATTATGCATGTAAATGATGGAAGTTGAAACTGTCTTGTTAATGATTTACAGGGATGTGATGCATCAGTTCTATTGGATTCAACACCAGGAAACAAAGCAGAGAAAGATGGTCCGCCCAACCTCTCTCTTGGAGCTTTTTACGTTTTCGATGATGCCAAAACTAAGCTCGAAAAGGCTTGCCCACGAACTGTTTCTTGTGCTGACATAGTTGCCATCGCAGCTAGGGACGTCGTGGCTATGGTACTATATTCCATCATCCTCCCTACTAAAATGTTTAATTTCTATGCCTGAATAGTTGTTTTTAAAGGATATAATGGCCTATAGCAATCGATAATTGTTTATGATTATCCTACTTTGGTAATCTGCTATACGGTAAATAACACTCGCAGTATATATATCAGAGTCAGAAATTTATATAAGGGAATTCAAGAGTATTAGAATATGATAGTGGAGATCCAAACTTGTTAACCTAAATCATTTTTTGAACCCACTTCTATCACCACACTACAATTTCTTTATATTAAAGAGGGTCAACAGTTTACATATATATAACCAAAAAAAATTCTTTTAACAGTGGGAAATATCATCAAATTGTTGCAATTTCTTCATTGTCCATCTTTTAACTTGTATTTAGTGTACACGTGCAGATTTCTTTAAAATAATTCTGTCATCAAAATTTTAGTATATTACAAGTGCATAGATTCTGAGATGAGGTAAGGTGGAAGTCTCCAGAAATGAATGTAATCGACCTACAGCTATTAGCTTCTTCTGAAGTAATTCAATAGATTACAACACGGATATCATTTGTGATCCATATTTAACAGTGGGAAATACATAAGAAGCAACCAACTTAACTCGATCCAAAAAGTAAAAGTAAAAAAGCAAAATATATCAGACATCATATCTTTGATTGTGAAAATTAATACACTCGGAAAGTAATCCTCTCACCAGTCCACGCTCGTGAAAGATTCAGGATTTAAGCCAAGTGCTTTTTCCAGTGTGATACTTTAGTATAACTTAAATTCTTTACAGAGTGATGCCAGAAGTCTGTATAACTTAAATTCTTTACAGAGTGATGCCAGAAGCGACAAGTTTATGGCAGAATACAGCAGTAGTAACGAAGTTACGAATAGAAGTAGGTGAATTACAACAAGTCGGAGAGATCTTGTCCTCATTAAACTCAAGGGGAGGTTTAGATAACGTAGATGATTCATTTAGGTTTGGTATTTGTTCAAGCAAATACAACATCAGATCGTAATACATATTTGATACCCTTAGTGACATTCCGAGCTTCATGCAACATACATTTATCCCCATGAATGTGAACAAGAGCCATTCCTTCAGTCGGAGGTACCTATATAATGTAGAGTATAAAATAGCATAAGAAAATCAGGTATTTACTCAAGAAAAGCATGTCATTATCCTCTAATTGATGCCAGATTATGCAGTTTACAATAAGATATATAGCACAACAAAATCATGATTGATTGATTGGCTTCTATTGAGAGAATTGAATTATGAGACAAAACATTTGAAATAAGTGATACATGTCTACATGTTAGAAGGGAAATCGCGCATGGGAATGTTGATGAAAGAGTGGGAATGGCATTACAGAAAAGGGAAGGAATGGTACCTCGGCAACCAAAGCATTTCTTGGACTATAAAAGACAGTTTCCCCTCCAACAAGGGTCTCAGACAATGAATCCTGAGAATCTTTATCAACTTTGGTTTTAAATTTGGGACCACCGCTTAAATATATTAACAAAGTGTAGTGTGTGCACTTCCCTTCTCCAATGTCAACACTTTCATCAATATGCCGTCCAAATCTCTGGCCAGCCTTATACCTAGTGAGCAACAACAGTTACTTGATGAGGATCAAACATTTGTTATAATGTCCGCCTTACCACGTACTCAGGAAAAGGAAGTGGGAATCACAATTGTGAAGAAAGGAAAAGAAATGGCTGCAAAGGCCATGACATCAGACCGAAAAAAAGAGAATTTTTCAAATAAGCCACACTTATAATACAATTTTATGAAACAAGTAGCAACTAATTGCATTGTGTCAAGACATCATCAACCAATAGATAATTGAAGTATATAATTTGTTAATTAATATAAAGGGAGAAGTGCTCGTAAAAGCCCTTAACTAACTCTTACCGGGGGAAATCCCTTAACTAACTCTTACCTGGAAAAAAGCCCATAACTATTTAATTTGTGGATATTTTAACCTCAGCAATATTTCATGGCAATTATGGTCAACTCACCTAATATAGAAACTTCTCCTTCTGTCAATTGTCATTAATTAAACAGTTACTTTTTGGCATATTGTAGGAATTCAATTTTTTTAGCTTTCAGGATAAAATAAGGACCAACCTCTTCCCACTTTTTTTTTCTTTCTTCCTCCTTGCCCCAACAGCTCCCTCAACCCCCCCCCCCCAGTAGGGGTGGGCATGGTATGGTATTTGAAACTTCGGTACGTTAATTACGGTTTTCGGATTTTAAAAATACAATACATTACCATACCAAATTAATTCGGTATGTTTCGGTATTTTTAAGTTCGGTTTCGATACGATAAATCGGTAATCATAGTTTGTTCGATTTCGACTTACGTATACTCATATAATAGAAAATTATGACTTCGGCTATTCAAAAAATATCTCAATTATATCGTATTAACACCTTACACATGTAAAAATATTCAAAAGAAAGTACAAGCAATCCTCTTCGTAAATCAATTACACAAAGGGCATTTCAATCAAGATAGATTCGTCGAAATTCCAATGTCTAAACAATTAGTTTTGTACTAATACTAGTTTGTATATTTGTTAGTATTATAAAATTAATATATATATGAATTGTAGATGTAACTATATACTTCGGTATAGTATTCGGTATTTCAATATTTTTTTATAAATACCATATACCGTACCAAATACCATAATACCGAAACCGCGGTATAAAAATGTTTGGTTTCGGTATCTACTGTACCATGCCCACCTGATATGATCCTAGGAGGCTCATGGGCAATATCACCACCCCTACCGCCCAGCACAGGTTTTTTACCCAGCAACTTCTTGTCGCTACTTTTATCATCCCCTCTTCTTCTTTTGGTCCTTGTCATTTTCTTTTTCTTTCCAACATCCAATTTCAAATGTCATGTATTTCATTTCAGCAGCTCCAACCAAAAGTTGAATCTTGTATAATCAATTACTTTGTGTCCTACATTTCTTCTAGCACATCAGAATAGATACCCCAAGATTTGCTCCTTCGTTCTACATCTTTCTAGCATAGATGTATGCTACTGCTTGTTTGAAAAAGATTAAATTGGTTGTGAGTTCAAACACTGTTTTGGAATCCAGTCTGGCTTTTTTTCTTCTTTTCTTTTGAACTTTTGGGTGACGCAGAAGTCCGGATTCATTCAAAACAAGCAACCAACGGAAAAGGGTGTGGGGGCTGCAGGATGAAGAGAAAAGGCAAAATTAAAGTATGGATGTTGAAAAGGAAAAGAAAGAGAAAATAATAAAGAGGAAAGGAAAGAAGAGAAGAAGTTGGGGATGGGGAGTTACTAGGAGGAGGAAGATGATGCTCGGGGGGGTTAGGGTGGGATGGCTAGCAGTTGGGAGTGGAGGAAGAAAAAAGAAACAAAGAAGGATGAAGTAAGAGGAGGGTGAGGTGACACAGTGTTGTACCAATGAAGAAAAAAAAGAGAGTAAGAGTCCGCTATGAAAGTGGTTTCATGAGGTGACACCGTGTTGTGCCAATTAAGAAAAAAAAAGAGTAAGAGTCCGCTTATATTGACTAAAGGTTGGTTCTTCGCTTTCCTTTAGAATGAAAGTTGCTATGATGCCCCTCTCCTTACAGTCAAGTGGCTTTCAGCCCATACTACTTACTTTGTTTGATTTGAAAGGCGAACAGCCTCCCCCCCCCCCTCCAACTAGTTGTATGGGTTGGGGTGCTTGGTGAAAAGCTGCTTTGGATATGAGTAATTCCTAAAAAAAGGATCAAATCAATTGAAGATGTAGTCTTCTTTTTTCTTCTTTCTTCCTGAAAATGAAAAAGAAGTCATTCGCACTCTTATAAACTCAAGTTGGATAACTTTCAAACAGTTCAAAGATCCAAGATTCGAGTCAAATCGACCTTTCTCTCATCTCAAGGTGAGGCAAGGAATTGTTTCAAATGTTCGTTGTTCAATAGACTGACATAAGAAACTACTTAAGTCAAGTTCTTGTGCTATATATCGTTCGTGAACCCGTATTATACCCCAAAACCCTAACAATACATTAATGAAAACTGAAGTAAGGGAAAGTTGTTACGTTTGGAAAAGTTGAAGGGGTCAATTTGCCGCAAAAAATGTTAAGAGGGTAAACTGCAACAAGTTAAATAGTTGAAGAGCCTCTACAATGCTTCTCCTGATACAAATAATGTTACCTCAAAAACCTTCATGTGCTATTATTTCCGACTAGGAAATGGAATGGTAAGTTGAAAAGCATTTTATACATACAAGTCAAAGCTATTTTAGACATTTCGATGAAATTGTTGGAAGGAAAACAGAAACAAGATGAATGTGATCGGTTAGAAGGTAAAACGCATGATTCATAAAACTGCAAGGAGTTCTCAACCTATTTGATTTTGTACGCTTCAAATAATTACCTAGTAGTTGACTACCTCACAACCCTTCACAGCAAGAAACTATCAACACCTTCCCCAGAAAATCTGGAAAAAATTAGCACTCAATTTGTTATTATAATGCTGCCCTATGGTATGTTCGATATCCACTATCTCGTCCTACATCTGACCATCGTTACCACCACCATGTAGGTATACAACATGGTTGATTATGACCTCTTCAATCTCGTCTATGTTTAGCACACTCAATAAAGTATATTACTTAAGTATGCCATGTTTTATTAAAAATAATTATGTTTACCACTCAGGAAGGCAAAAGATCACACATCTTATATTTGTGTGTCTAAGATGGTAATTGACATGTTATGTCATAATAATATCGCAGTTTTATAACGAAAAGACAACTACCTGTAAAATCTAATATTAGAGTTCAACCCAACAGCAACTTTGCCTCGAATTTTGATGTCGGAAAATAATTTGTTCAGTCCAGATCTCCATATTGCACCTGCGAGATCAGGATCATTCATGGATACACGATCGTTGTCTCTATATGCTTCGCCGTATGCAGGACCAAGACTTCCTTGGTGAGCAAAACCAAGTGACTCTGCAGCTTTGACAAAAGCCTGTGATTCAGCTGGAGTAAAGAAATTCTGAACCTGAATACCTTAAGCAAATAAAGTGAGTATCAGAAGCAGATAAGTTACAAATGCTACTTCATCAATAAGTTAAAACTTGACAAAACATCATGACTTCAAGTAAAAATGAGCAACTCTTATATCCTAATGTGATAGCAAAAAAGTCCAGTTTTGATAATCGCATCAAGAAGAAATCCTGATTGAAGCTCATATCGGATGTTTTTTATTTTTTTCATTTTGATTGAACGTGATGAAGCTAGAATCAAATTTCTTATATAGTAGAGAAGGAGAAGGAGGAGGTTCTTCACCAGCAAAATGCTCACTCCACCTCAGTTTATTTGATCAACTTCTTATCGAGATGTCTCAGACAGTCAAACTTACTAAATAATAGTAATAATGAAAGATGAAATCATCAGTTTCAACTGACAAGTCTTACAAATAAGTGACACAAACCTATATCTCTCAAAAATTAAGCAACTTTTTTAGCTTCACCTAGAACATTCTATACCAATTCTGTAGCTAAGCAAACTATGAACAACCTTGTTTCGGAAAAGGATAGCAGAAACTCACTATCAAAATAGCAAAACCAATGACATTACAATTATGGGAACAGTGGAGTATTCTCAAATATGACCATGTAAAAAAATGTAACACAATTCTTGGATTTTGTTCTCTTTTCTTTTACTTAAGAGTTAAAATTTTTGTACAGTTATTTGCATCCTGTGGATGCCAAATTGAATGAAAGTTTACTTGATCAAAAAGAAAACTACCACTGTCCAAAAACAACAAGTGATTTACTGAGGAAACAACCACTCTAACGCATGATAAAATTGCAAATCAATAAAAAGAGCAGTATGTAATTAAGCTCAATTGTCAACTATAACCAACTGTCAAACAAACACATTTACTCGGGCTGCAAAATCTCAGGTAATACAGTTATATTTCAACTTGTTAACTACTCCCTCCGTCCCAATTTGTTTGAAGGTGGACCAATTTGGAGAGTTAAATAATTTTTTCGTTGACTTAATTTTAAACATAGATTCTTCGAGTATTTTATAATAAAGTTTACATATTTAAAAACTATATAGAAAGTACTATAAGTCTGATCTTCAACTTGACTTTATCTTCCACAATAAGTTCTAATTATTTAGATAAATAAAAGAAAATGCATAATTAATAATTCACAATATATGAAAAGAGTTGAAAAAAATAGTAGTCGAAGAAAGAACTGTTTGATTCATCAAACTGGTCAACCTACAAACAAATTGGGACCTGGCGCCAGGGGTTCCTTGCTCTTGGTCGGCCTCCCCTAAGTGGGGGCCCGGGCTGCGGAGGGTTCTGGGGCGAAATCCACTTTGTTATCTGATGACAAGGCGGGACAGAGGGAATACATAACAACGAGTTTCATGATTTGCTTAAGTTTAATATCATTTAACAGCATGCCCCGTCAAATGCAAACCAATATTAAGAAGATAACCGAACAATCAAGAAT
Organism: Anisodus acutangulus; assembly: GCA_029783415.1. Taxonomy (NCBI): domain Eukaryota; kingdom Viridiplantae; phylum Streptophyta; class Magnoliopsida; order Solanales; family Solanaceae; genus Anisodus; species Anisodus acutangulus. Next base: position 14,713,233 of record CM056506.1, on the reverse strand, counting down.
TAGCTAATTTAAAACACAATTAACATAGCTAAGCATTGACAAATTCCCTTTTGTGTATTGTGAGACGCGTGAACATAATTATTTTTCTGAGGGATGAGGGTTAAAATGGGGAAAGAATACGTACAGTAATGAGATCGTTATCTTTCAAGCGATTGATCTGAAGATTAAACTTGAGTTTGATTGATGGCCACCCTGAACCTGTTTTCTCTTGCTTTCCATCTTTCCTCCTTTCTCCCATTTTTCTCTTCATTCACACTTTTTTCCCTGCCTAGATTATATGTGCCAAAATGTTTGTGGGTTCAAAAGCACGTTTACTGGGCTTGGGATCTTATTGAAAAGGCAACTGAGTTTACTAGCGGCCAATTCGCACCAATGTCGGTCTTTAATTTTTTTCTATTAGATGTAAAATATTTAATTTTTGTTTTTTGCCTTTGCAAAAATTAAAACGAATTTCGCAAGGCAATGTTTGTAGCAAAAATATGTCTATTCGGACAAAATTAGGCCTTAAAGTAAACTTCTGTCAATATAGGCTTAATTTTGCTACAAATTTCTGCCTTGTGATTTTTTTAAAATTTTTTACTTAAGTAGCGATTTGAATCCGAAACCTACAAATTTTTAGGCGAAAGATAAAAATTAAATATTTTAAATTTGAGGGATAAAAATTAAAGACGAATGCAGGATATTCCCCACAAAAAAATGTTTACTAGCTTGTAATATGTGCCCTGACAATAACACCCAGGACCGTAAAAGGGATAGGGGCTGATGAGCCTAAGGGTTAAGGGTGGGGGACTTGGACAGGACTAAAAATCTTATTTGTCAGGCAAAAATAGGCAAATAAAATGAAAGATATATATGGATTGTTTGATGATTGTGGCGTTGGCAAAGTCTTATTTCAGATATTTTTTATTGAAATTTTGGCCTTAGCACATATATAATAATATATGTTTGGTATAACATACGTATATACACTCACAAATTTGTCACATATATCGCCTATATATGTAAAATATACTACTTATATACGTACTTTAATATTTATTTCTGGATATCTTCATCTTGCTCGATAAAAGAAATTTGTGTTATACACCCATAATATACGGGTATACATATATTATACCAAATAATGAATTGTGTGTGTAAATACACAAAATATATCATACATGAAATTTATATGCACGCATATACTTTATTTATAGCATTAACATGTGATTTATCATATACACCCCATATAATATAAGCACCGCCAACAAAATCTGTAACATGTTAAAATAATGTGCAATATCAAAATTTGAATTCCCAAAAAGAAAAATAAAGAAAGAAAGTTTTAAGAATAAGAAAGAAAGATACTAGAAAAGGTACGAAAATGATTTTTTTTTTCTCCAGCTATCTTTACGTTTTTTAGGGATTGGTTGAGAAAGAAGGAATTTATTTTGGATAAGCTTTTGCTACGGGAGAGCCTTACTTTTCTAGTAGGATATTGTTGAAGTGTTTGACCATTTCATCTAAAAGTACGTAAAAAAAATTTGATAATGGGTGGCGATAAGATTCGATTCCAAGACATCTGTCTACTTTCGATATTGGGTTAGAGTTCCACATTGGTTAGGGAATAGACTGGTGGGGGGTTGCTTATATGGATTTGGACAATCTTCCCCTCATTAGCTAGCTTTTGGGGTTGAGTTAGGTCCATGTGATATATCTTTACATAGTATCAGAGTCATGTCGATTCCCATTTGGACTCCAAGTTCACACCCCAGTTGGGCCCTGGGCATGAAGGGGGTGTTAGAGTGTCACTTTGATTGGGGAATGGACTGATGGATTGCTTATATGGATTTAGTCAATCCTCCCCTAATGAACTAGATTTTGGGATTGAGTTAGGTCCAGATATCATATCTTTACAGAGATACTATGTTGAAGTATTAGATCATCTCATCTTAAAAACTTAAGCTATTAAAGAGATAACACACTTTTATTACTTAATTGTATTCTCAACTGGATGTGCTATAGAAAGTAAGCTCTTATTTGGCTACTTTTGATATATCAATTTTTATGCTAAAGATGTGGAATGTCTTTTCTAACGTTGTATATTATGTAAAATTCTCATTTTATTTAGCTCAAGTATGTAATTTGACATCCCTAAAGTATACCTCAGCAAAATCTAGGTCAAACCTTGGTCAGTCAAATCTCAAAATTTACAATACCAAATGCACCATACATAAAAGTATACCAAATATAAGAGAAATTGCACCTAAAAAACTACACAAAACACAAAAATAGCAAAAGCAGTAAAAATTGTGCCTCCAAATATGAGCTCTTATTAATTTTTTTTTTATAGTTTCCATTAAACCTAATAGACATAATTTGCTAAATATTTAATAAAGATCAAAAGTACACTTTTGACAAACTTAAAAAAATCAAAAACCGCTAAAGATATGTAGTAAAGAGACTATTTTAAATATACCCTTAAATATAAGGAACCATTTTTTGATATTTTTCTCGCATACAGAGACACAAGAAAAATGTTCATGGAGGTACAATGTACAATTAATTAAATTTAAGGAAAAATACAATTGCCTCAAGAACTGATATACATGTTTAACACATGTGCCATTAGATCATAATTTTATGGGAAAAGATGTAACATACCCCTCAACTTTGTTATATAGAGCAGATATACCCCTCGCTAAAAAAGTGATATATATATATATATATATATATATATATATATATTCATTTCGTTACACAAATGGTGCAAATATATTACTTTCATTACACAAATGGTGCAAATATAACCTTTTGTTGACGGGATATTTTTAAGAAATCATTTAGCTTATCTTTTAATTAAAAAAAATGTCATGTGGCTTGAACAAAAAAGTCTATCCATTTTTAATGAGTAGACTTATATTTTTAAATCACGTGGTAATTTTTTTTTGGTGGGTTAGATCTGGTTCGTTTTATAAAATGGGTAGACATATTTTTTTTAAAACCACAAATATTTTTTTTATCGAACCAAACCTGATCCCACCATAAAAATAAAATTATTATGTGGCTTTAAAAAAGGTCTACTAAAAAAAATAGGTAGACTTATTTTCTTAAAGCATCATAACATTTTTTATTAAAAAATAAGCTAAATGATATTTTAAATAAATTTTGTCAGCGAATAGAGTATATTTACACCATTTGTGTAACGAAAAGAGTATATATGTACCACTTTTTAATGAGGGATATATTTGCTTTATATCACAAAGTTGAGAGGTATATTTACACATTTTCCCTACTTTTACTCTGCACCACTGAACTTGTATTTAAAATCCAAATTTGAATTAAGTCATCAAACTTATTAATTTCGTGAGTTTAAAGAAGCAAGTACCTCTCTTGTCATCTCTAATAACCATTGGATCTCTGCTGAAAAAGGAATCTTATCAGAATTGTGAAGTCCTAAACCGGATTCGCCGCCGTCCCGTCCCGTTTCCGATTCCGATGGACGGGAGTTTCTTTTTCTACTTAATTTAAAAAATAACATATATATAAAAAACTCAATAATTATTTAATAGACATATAATTTTTTTGTAATACAAATACAATTGTCAAAATTACAACTTTGTGGTGTTGTTCAAAAGTTGAAAATTACATAGTAAAATTACAATTAAAAAAATTACATTTTGAAAAAAACTTGTTCTAGTTTCTTGATAATTTTTTGTGGTTCTTCGGTTGGAATTGGTATTTGTTGGTCAAATTGCTCTACATCGCTTCCACCACCTTCGGATAAGATTTCATTGTAGTTTTCGTCTTCTTCTTCGTTGATCTCCGGTTGACCGCACCTTCTCCGCTCCGCTCGTATCCAATATCTGAATAATACTACAATTTTCAAGTTGTCTCCGGCTAATGAGTGTCTGTGCTCTCCTATTTGATATATGTCGGCCGAAAAAGCATTTTCAGACGCCGTTGATGACGCTTGAATGTTCAAAACATCTCGGGCCATCATTGAAAGTGTCGGAAAAGTCTTCTGATTCCCCCTCCAGTATTTCAGCAAGTCTTCACGTCCTTCTTCATTGAGAACTGCTTGGTACGGTACAGAACCCTGCAAAACAAAAATATCAAACTCGTTAATTTGGTTAGTAGCGGTACGACCGCACATTCTATTTCTGAGGCTTTCAATACTAGCCGCAGAAACAACATGTATTTTGTGAAGTTGTGTTGAAGAAGAAGAAGATGGTATGAAAGCCGGTAGGTTGCTAGCACTTTCTTGTTGGTAAAACCTATATACTTTTTTGCATTCGTCTTCTACGCTAGACAACACTTCTTCTTTAGTTTGTTCAATAGGTGGTGGTTGATTTGGATTTTTGGGACTTGGAGGTGGTATAACTGCTATACAATCGTAAATAGTTTCAATAAGTGATTTAGTGCCATCTATTTTAATAGTCGGATTTAATACAGCACCAATAATATAAATAGTGGGAATAGGAATAAAATATTTTTTTTAATAGCTGGTTTATCAATATATTCATTAAGCAGTAAAAATATTAGAGCTATATAAAACAACATAGTTGAAATAATAGGATAATATATACCGAAAAATTCTTTTGTTGCTTGAAAATTTTTCTCTAAAAATACAATAAGTTCATAATTTTTTCCCCAATCGCTATCTACAACCATATCAGCTGGATTTTGATTATGAGAGTTAAAACATAAAGTTATAGGTTTTCTATAGTCATAAGCAACAAGTAGTTGCTCGTATAAAGAATTCCACCTAATGGGTACTTCTTTTGGAATTTTTCTATAAGGTAGTTGACAATCGTGACAAGTTTTTTTATATTCTTTTCTTCGTTGTATTCTATTATTTTAAAAAATAAAGTTTATAGCAAATTATATTTTACTAAGAATGTATTCAAAAAGTGATAGACCATCCTTTACAACTAAGTTATATATATGGCACGCGCATTTTATATGAAAATGATCTGAAAAAGATGGAGTTAAACTATTTTTTAAAATTGTAATAACATAATTGTTAGAAGAAACGTTATCTAATGTAATAGTCATAATTTTATTAGTTATTCCGTAATAATCGCACACTTGATAAATTTTTTCTGCAATAAAAGTACCAGTGTGCCTATCATCTATATATCTATACGCTAAGATATGTTTTTGCATAGACCATTTATAATCTATCCAATGACAGGTTACCGTTAAATAATCATGGCCATTAATACTACGACATATATCAGACGTGATAGATACTTTGCCATTTAAATGATATAATGAATAACATAAATATTGTTGATATTCATGTGTGAATTTAAATACATCTCTCTTAACAGTTGATCTAGGAAACCGTTAAAAGCAGGATTATACATATCTCTAATGTAATGAATAAAACTGGGAGATGAAGGAAATAAAAAAGGCAAACACTGCACAACAACTAATTTTGATATTGCTTCCCTATCTTTATGTTTATTGTAATTAGGGCCTACAATTCCCCCCGTCATGGGGTTAATTTGACCATGTACTTAGTCCAGGACAGTATGTGAACCTTGTCCCGATGGAACGGGCGTTTATGCACCCGATTTTGAAGCCTCGTATTGGGCATACCTAGCTGGATGAGCCCTTGCTACGTGTCACATTAACCCCCCCCCCCGTCCCACCGTGACCTTTTCCAGTTTTAAATTTTAAAACATCTTTACAAATTTTACATCTAGCTACTTGATTCTCTACGTCCATATCAAAAAATGTCCATGCATCTGATTTTAATGGTCGTTTTGCTGGACCTCGTCTCATACTAGGGGGAATAGGAGGCATTTCAGTTAAATGTGCACTAGTGGGTGTGTTGTCAACTACATTAGTAGGTGTATCATCTATATCATCGCCTAAATTGAAGTCTTCTTGAGTTCCAGAAAATAGTTCCTCGTCTAAATCTAATGGTATTGTAGGAAATGTTCAGTATCAACAAAATCATCATGTGTAGGAATAGGATTCTGTCTAGAAATAGGATGACTAGAAGAAGTACCATTGCCCTTGTTGCCCCTACTAGAAGAAGCATGGCCCCTACCCGTAAACATACGTTTAAATTCTTCCATTATAAATTTATAATTATACTAATAACTAATTAAAGTAAATAAAATTAAGTGCGCTACATAAAATAAATAGACAATAATAATTTAATGAAGGAACGAATGTATCAAACGCCGACGTAACGTCGACGTGTAATCGAGAGGTTGAAAATTGATACTTTGCTCGATGGAAGATTCTCAAGCTAGTTGTCAACTTCACTCCCAAATGAATTCAATATTTAGTAGACAATATAGACTTGTAGAGATATAGATTGAGAGATTAGAGAGATTGTAGGAAGATTTGTGAGAAAGATGAAGAGAAAATGAGGTACTTATAGTTGGAAAATTGGGTTAAAGTGTAAATATAATAACTTATGGGTTAAAAATAAATATTAAGGTGGTAGGGAGTTGGGGTGGCCAAAAATGACCGTTGCACAACGGCTAAAATATAAAATGGTCGTTGGTGCAACGGTTATTTGTGCAAAGGGGGGTTTCGGGCGGGATCGGGGGCGGGACCGAGTCGGGCCTGGCGGGATTGGGGCGGGCCGGGACGAGACCATGTCCCGATTCGAGTCCCGATACTGCAATTTTTTTTTTTAAAAAAAAAGTCAGATTCGGGGCGGGACCGAACCGACCCGGCCCACTAGCCAGCCATACTACGTACTATATAGTTAATAGGCTAAGAAATATGGATTCGTTTGTTTAGAAGAAAGTTATATAGGGATTATTTATGCATAGATTAGTAATGCATGAATTATTTATGTGGTGCGATGATTAATAATGAATGAATTGCATTATGCGGTAAACGATAGATAAGAAAAATGTGATACATGATTTTAATTACTCTACAATGATATTTTTGTCTTTAGATAATTTAATCTCTCACTATTAAATACATATTATTCTTACTCCACATTTTGTCACAAATAATACATAAATCGCCAACAAAATAATGTATTGTCTTATGCGAAAATTATTACTGAGATTAATTATTCATATACCTTAATTAAACACTATATTATCTTATACAAGATCTTATAATTATATGCTGGAATTAATTTTTTCTAATACTCAAACCAAACGACCGCCAAGAGTTTTATGAAAACAACAAATTGTTAATAACCTCCAATTATCATAAACACAATCGAAAAGTTTTCCTGTAAATATTTTTGCTTTCGTTGTGCTCCAACTAGAAATGGTTTAAAACTCATAGTTTAAATTCAGATCTATCATCTCTCTGCTAAAAAAATAAAACAAAAAATCATAAACAGAATCCTAAAGCTTCACTTAAAGCATGGACTCGTACTAAACCATATGATCCACCAATTAACCTGCATTTTCTATAGGTTTAACGTGCATACTTGGGGTAGATTATTAGGGCCTAAAAGTAAAAGACGTATATGTATTCATAGTGTAAAAATATTACATTATTATCAGGTTGGACAAAAGATAGTGGTAACATTTACAAGTGGACTCCTCACAAAGTGGATTGTAATATTGAAACAAACAGACTTATGCTATAACTATAAATGTAACCTGATAGTTAAAAATCAGGATCTACTTGTACTCTATGTCCCAATCTATGTGTCATTTTTTGCTTTCTGAGATTCAAACTGTATAAATTTTGATCAATATTTTAAAATATATTTTTTTTTACCAAATTGGAATGAGAAAAATGTTGGAAATTTGCCTTTGGCGGGAGTTGCGACCGACCAACTTTAACGGCTTAAACACTAGTGTTACGTATGTTGGAGAATCCGGTTCTTCACACATGCATGATCTACTAAATACGTAGATAATCGTAGGGCCAAGAATCGTCAAATTTCATTGAGAAATGAAAGAGATATTGGTTCACGAAGTGAGTGTTTGAAGCATGGAAAGTGTGGTGTTGTGTTCAATTCTCCCTCATCGGTAGAGGAAGAAAGAATTGTTGTGTATATAAGACTCGAAATTGGTTTGGGGTTTGGGACCCCAAGGGTATCCCATGTGTTTAAAGGAGGAGGACCTAGATGTGCTTCTGCTCGAGGAAAGACCACACGCTGCCGCCGCCGCCCGGTCTGGTCCGGTCCGCTCCGGATATTATCTTTTGGGCCAGAAGTTTCAGATATACAGATTTGGACCAGAATTCTTTCAGATGTGCGCTTTGGTCCCTGAAGTTTCAAGATGTACAGCTTTGGTCCTCAAGTTTCTAAAAAGCAATTTCGACGGTCAAACACAGAAATGCCAAGCCCTCAATTGAGCCATTTATTTTGGCTGAATTACTCCTCCTCTAATGGACAAAACAGTTGGTCTTTCTCCCATTTATGTTGGTGACTTTACTACCTCCATAATGGCCATTATTTGGCTATTATGGAGGCGATTCAGCAAGAAACAGCCCCTCCCTCTCCTATATAAACACCCCATTACACCATTGTTGAGCACGAAGACATATGCACGAAAATACATAAAGAGATGCAGCAAAACAAAGGTACCTAAAATACACAACCAAAACAGCTTTCTTCCTACACCTTCCAAGCATCATTTCGTTACTCAATATTCTTCACGGTAGCTCTTGAGTTTCCTTTGCTCAAGTGTTCCATTCTTGTTTTATCTTGGGAGACAAATTGTCCAGGGGCGTATAAAGGATACATACGGGCAATATTGTCTTAAGGACAGTGCTACACTCGACTCGGCAAAAACTATTTACATTTTTTCGTTTTCTACAAAGCTGGAATTTCCGCTTTTTACTTGTGTAACAATTGTAATTTCAAATTACTAGTTGAACTATTGAACATTTGTTTATCCTTTCGAATACTTGTAATAGTTATATACTTCCCGTCGCTTTATAAAGTACCATAGAGCAAAATACCCAACAACTTAAGACAATATCTGTATAGTATTACTATTAGTGTTCGAAAGATGTCGGTCAAAAGTTGTGTGACCAAATCGGGATATGGAAATGGTTTTCTGGTAGAAGAGTGATGATGATGAACGTATTCATACTATCACCGCTACCAAGACTGGTGGGAACAAGCGCTCTCGAGAGCCTGAGGATGTCAATCGGGACAAGAGGAGAAGATCAAGATGCACTTCTATCTTGCGCAGAAGGCTGTATCTATCCCGGACAAAAGATCCGAATAATGGTAAGAAGGAACTGGACACTCGGTTTGATGAAGTGACCGGAGTGAGCCGTAATCCAAATTGGGATAAGTAGTTTTTCTTACTTGTCAAGAATAAAGATTAAATGAGGTCCGATTAAAAATTGATTAAAGTAAGGAGGAATATGAAAATAATTTATATTCCTTACGCTTTAAAAATCGAAGTTTAATCTCATCTTCTTTTCCGCTTAAAGATTGGATTGTAAAGCATCTTAAAAAGATCCGTTCCTTTAAGTGTAATTATTAAAAGTGGGTAAAGTATGTTCGCACATACGAGGGAGTAAGATCCACCGACCTGAAAAGCTGTTACAACTCTTAAGTAAGCGCCAAGAATTATCTGGGCACCAATCATAACGGAAGAAGTCTAAAAGTTAAAGACGTAGAACCCGTCATACTATTTGGCGTAAGATCCTTCATAGGATGATATTGGACACTCGGTCATCAAAGCCTCAGAGGCGACTAGAGTGGGCCAAAATTCCTTTGATATGATGATATTGGACCCTCAGTCATACAAAGCCTCGGGGGATCAAGTGTGGCCAAAATTCATTTCATAGGAAAAGTAATAGACACCTAGTGTGGTGGGCCGAGTTTCCGTGTCTTAATGATCTCAAGGCCTAAAGAAAGGCGATAAAGAAATTGGACACTCGATGCCAAAGCAACCTGAAGTGGGCAGAGTATCGAGATCACATATGATCCTGACGCCTAACCACGGCAAGAGGTTGTTCATGTGAAGCAACGCCACCTCTAAAATCAAAGGAAATTTGGAGAGGTTGTCCTCAATAGGACTTCAGGAAATAAGATCACTCTAAAAGAGATGATACATGTTCCTAACTTGGTTTAAGGGACGTTGTTGGTCAAGTTGGTTTGAGACTAGTCCAACAGGTCTGTAATAACTAAGAATGATACAATATGTCTATAGCCCAATGAATGATATATTTGTAATCCGTGCATCTATGCCATCATAGATTAAGACACGTTAAATAATAAGTCATTCAAAAGCTAACGATGTTGAGATTGTTGCCTCCTTTCGACATAAACCCTCAAAATGAATGTGAGTTAGGCGAAGAGGCAAAATCACCTTTCCAAATTCCGGCAACGGAATAGCGAAAGAAGCCCCGCTCCTCTAGAACTTAGTCACACCTACTTGGGTGATTTGAAGTTTATACAAAATAGAGGGGGGAGACAAGTACGTTGTGATCTTCATTGATGATGGTACAACGTATGAAATCCTTTGTTTGTTAAAAAGCAAAGATGAAGTTGTTGAAGCGGATAAGCGCTACAAAGCAGAAGTTGAAAATCAACTAAGCCTATGGATTGCGAAATTCATAGCGATAGAGGAGAATGTGAAGCAGCGTTCATTAAACGACTGCTCATTACTCACCTCAGCCTAACGGTGTTAGCCAAGCGCAAACCCGTACGCCTAAATTATGTGGGCAAGGCGATCCTTACCGCTAATGCGATCCTCAACGGAACTCCGCATAAGGATAAGGATAACTCTCCGTGTGAGACATGAAAAGGATCTCACATACAAAAGTTGTGATGTGGGGTGGGTGGTAGAAGTTGAACTCACCAAACAGGTCAAGTTCGACCTAAGATCGTAGATTACATATCCACCGGATCTGTAAATATGATAGTACTTATCGCCTCTTGGCGTCAAAGAATCTTGAATTCTTATAAGATAACTTTCCTTGAAAAGGAAAAAAGGAGTAATTGCTCAAGGTTAACAAGAACCCACGAGGGCTGGCTGTCAGGAACTAGACGCTCCGTATCTACAGGACTCGAAAGTTCTTGGCTATCCTGAACTCAATATTCCGTGATCTGCAGAACTCAGGGGATTCTAGATGTTGAACCAAGACGGAGCAAAGAGGGGACAAAGACTTGTTCCGATCCTTCTACAGCTTGTATGGTTAAAAATGAACCATGGACTATTAACAAATAATTGTTATCTCCAAAAGCGCCGCTTTGGAAAGAAGCTAAAGAGAGAAATATATTCCATCGATAGAACCATACTTGCGTAATGGTTGATCTTCCTCCGAAAAGAACCTTTGGGTTGTGAAAAAGGATACTCAAAAGTGAGTACAAAGTAGATGGATCTACCGACGAGTTCAAAGCCTCGCCTACGTGTACATGTGCTCTCAGGAGTAGCTTAACATCATGGGCCATTGCAGTCTGCGTGGCATGAATGTTAAAGCGACCTTCCCAACCGAGAGTTGGAAGAAGAGAATCGAGTTGGTTTTACGGATTTGTTGGGCTTCTACTGAACTTTCATCTTGGTCCCGAAATGTTTACATTTTGGTCTGAAAGTTCGGATAAAGCAGAGATAATGAATCGACCACGTAAATATTGACTCACGGTTAGAAAGCCAACAGTTGGAGAATCAACAGCCTGAAAAGTAAAAGTCATATTGAAACAAAGTCTCGATATGAAAGATAAGGATATCACAGATGACATCTTAAGAATTGGATTTCTAAAGACATCTAACGGACTGGTCGATAGTTGACAGTCTCGTTGAAGCCATCAATGGATATGAATCATAGAACTGATTGGAATGACGGTGCACCCATAGACAAGGAGGGGTATGGACAGGTCATGTGTAGTTCAATGTATTGTACACACTACAACCGACCTGGTATCGCCCTATTTAACAGATCGATTGAACTAAGGTTCACTGATAATCTTAATACATGATCAATAGAAGGCGTTAAGTCGGATATGACGATATCTGAATTATTCGCTTATCTTCGGATTATAGTATTCTGGATGTCCAGCGATTCTGGGAGAACACAGTGATGCAAACTGGACATCAGATCTGAAGAACACCGAAGCCACAAGTAAATGTGTATGGTGGATCTTGGAAAATCCTCTAAGCAAATTTGCATCGTCCGATTTAAGATGGTATCGGAGTTTATCGCTTTATACAAAGCATGAAAGAAGTTGAATAACTTCACGACTCATTAGAGGACGTCCCTTATTGGGAGAAACTCGTGCCTTCAGCAGTTATACACTGTGGCTAGCCGGTCGGCTTTAGGAAGGACACGGATGACGGCGTCTGGACATATCTGTCAGGATTTGTCATGAGACATAAGACCGTATGGCAGTTGATCAACACGGGTGTCACTTCCTTGTTTACTAACTAAGGGACTACCCGGAGATCAAGTGTTCTGCCTATCTAGGGGAATGGGCTTAAAACCCAAAATATACGGACCAATACAGTGGAAACCCAACCTTACGAACTGGAGATCCCAGTAATTTGGTTCAATGGGAAAACTAAGTTGTAAAGGTTCAGTTGATCGCTTCAGTCGAAGCATGAGCACTTCGGATAGTGATTTCTGAAAAGAAACACCAAATCCAAAGCCGTTCCCGCGATAGACTTTAAGTGCTATCTGCAGTGTGGGTAAAGGTTAAGTTTTCAAAACCTGTAATGCTCCTCAACAGTTGAGGTTAGGTTTTTTGGGAAACTTTTAATGGTTCCTAACACTTGTGAAGTGGGGTATAGCAGGATACCTTGTAGGAAACCACCTATTTAAGTGCGAGGACGGACCGCCTCAAAATGAACGCACTTAAGAATCCAAGACGTTGTCCATGGCCAAAACGGACAAAACATTACGAAGAAGAGAGTAAGGGAATTTGTTGTGTTGGTATCATTGTCTTGGCTTACACTAAACACCGACGGTTCAAGACATCACGCTCACCGCCATGAAGTAAGTCCGATGGTATTCAACTATGGAAGGTTCAAAGCTGAGGCTACCTCTCCTTATGCAACATCGGTCCGCTGAAATATTGCTGGAAATGAAAAGGACACCATGTGAGTGCGCCAAAATCTCTTTCAAGAGAGGATTGTTGGAAATTTGCCTTTGGCGGGAGTTGCGACCGACCAACTTTAACGGCTTAAACACTAGTGTTACGTATGTTGGAGAATCCGGTTCTTCACACATGCATGATCTACTAAATACGTAGATAATCGTAGGGCCAAGAATCGTCAAATTTTATTGAGAAATGAAAGAGATATTGGTTCACGAAGTGAGTGTTTGAAGCATGGAAAGTGTGGTGTTGTGTTCAATTCTCCCTCATCGGTAGAGGAAGAAAGAATTGTTGTGTATATAAGACTCGAAATTGGTTTGGGGTTTGGGACCCCAAGGGGTATCCCATGTGTTTAAAGGAGGGAGGACCTAGATGTGCTTCGGTTCGAGGAAAGACCACACGCGCGCCGCCGCCCGCCCGTCCGGTCCGGGTCCGGGCTCCCGGATATTATCTTTTTGGGCCAGAAGTTTCAGATATACAGTTTGGACCAGAATTCTTTCAGATGTGCAGTTTGGTCCCTGAAGTTTCAAGATGTCTGATTTGGTCCTCAAGTTTGGAAAAAATTTCGACGGTCAAAAACAGAAATGCCAAGCACTCAATTCAGCCATTTATTTTGGCTGAATTACTCCTCCTATAATGGCCAAAACAGTTGGTCTTTCTCCCATTTATGGTGGTGACTTTACTACCTCCATAATGGCCATTAGTTGGGTATTATGGAGGCGTTTCAGCAAAGAAATGACCCTCCCTCTCCTATATAAACACCCCATTACACCATTGTTGAGCACGAAGACATATGCACGAAAATACATAAAGAGATGCAAAGCAAAACAAAGGCACGAAAATACACAACCAAAACAGTTTCTTCCTACACCTTCCAAGCATCATTTCGTTACTCAATATTCTTCACGGTAGCTCTTGAGTTTCCTTTGCTCAAGTGTTCCATTGCTGTTTTATCTTGGGAGACAAATTGTCCAGGACGTATAAAGGATACATACGGGGCAATATTGTCTTAAGGACAGAGTGCTACACTCGACTCAGCAAAAACTATTTACATTTTTTCGTCTTCTACAAAACTGGAATTTCCAGTTTTTTACTTGTGTAACAATTGTAATTTCAAATTACTAGTTGAACTATTGAACATTTGTTTATCCTTTCGAATACTTGTAATAGTTATATACTTCCCGTACTGCTTTATAAAGTACCATAGAGCAAAAATACCCAACAAAAAATTACAACTTATAGTACTTCTTCCATAAATCCTGATAATGGAAGTATTATTTTTGAGTTTAAGTAATATTCTTTGTTTCAATTTATGTGACACTTTTTAAGCAACAATTAGTACAAAAGTAGAAGCAGACTCGGCCGACGAAGGGAGCCACGTGACAATCTTTGCTACCATTGGCCATATTTTTGCCAAATCTTTTAAGATAATATAAATATTGATGACGTGGACCTGCTCAATCTCATATCACTTCCCAATCTTACCTTGTTCCTAATTAAGGTTTTGTTGCACTAATTATACAAGAATCTTTTATTTAAACAAAAATAAATATTATGTCCGTACTACAAGATAATATAAATCTATTTGTGAAGCGTCTAACAACTCTTTTATGCAATAAAATAAAGTGTAATCCCATTTCTGGCCTGAATGAGCGGTCTCTTTATCTTTGCTGTTGCTTTATGAGATGATGAGATTACCAAAACAAGATAAAAATAAGGTTTTTGCCGGGTCCTTTTACTTTGTTTTGTTTACTTTTTTTGTGCTTTTCCCTTTTCTTTTTTCTTTGTGGTTAATAAGATTAGATGTATCATGCTTTACTAGTATTTTGCAATGACTTGTTTACTGTTGTTATTTCTTTTTCTGAACTGTTTTGGTTTGTATTTCTTCGAACAGATGGTCTATCAGAAACATCTCTACTTTCGAAAATAAGGATAAGGCCTGCATATACTCTACCCTAGACTCTCCAGACCTTACTTTGTGAGACTACACTGAGTATGTTGTTGAGTAATAAGACTAGATGGAAAGAGACATGTTAATGTTGAGTTTAGTGTTGTGACATTTAACCCAACATATCTTCTGAAGTACTGTTGTTGAATACTTAAAATGTTGGGACAAATGTCACAACATTCAGACCAACATTTTATATAACAGTTTTGCCTTACTTCACATTATATTTTTACTATGGGGTAAAAACGACTTAGGCTTAGTGAAATGGAGTTGTGTAAAATGTGGGAGAAAGAGACAGAACTTGGGGAAGAAGTCGAGTGAAGAACAAGTCAAAGTTGTTAAGATTTCGACTCCATGATCTTCTCCAACAAACTCACCAGCTGCCCACATTTCCCTCAACCTCCACAACTAATTGATGAGCTTTTCAAGAAAGACTCTCTACTATAAATAGAGAAAGCTACTACAGTGAATCGATGTCCATAATAAGATTGCAAAAATATTAAGAGAGCTCTCGGGATTTCAACCCAGAAATCTGGATCACAAGTGTTGTCTAAGTGTGTCGACAACATTCTGTCCAACATTACAATTGTTGTTTAGATTCTAGATTAGGTTTCTATGGAGCGATTGTAATGAGAGGTTGTCTATGACTACGTAGTTAGATTTTTCAGGCAGAAGTCATCTGCGACTTCAACTTTTAATTCATTTCCATTTTATATTGTAAATTTGTAAAGAAAGGAATTTGTAATTTTGTATATAATATATATACAATACTTCTGGTCATTGACCATCATAAGTTATATCAACATATAACTTATGAAAATATAAACCTTTGTGTTCTTTATTTTTTCGGTGCATTTTACTTTTAAAAATTTTCTGTTTTATCGAAGTGTTGTCACTTGTGTCAGGTGACATTATCACTGACATTCAGAAACAGAATTAACATTCAATTTATTTCATCTCTTATTTTTTATTTTCCTTTTGACACCCTATCAAGACATACGGAATAATTAAGAGAACAATACCATGAAGTTGGAAATTAATGGTTGGGTTTGTGTGGTCCGCAAATAAAGAACCTTGGTATAGTATCTTGCTTCTTAGCTTCTTCTGTTTATATTTTTTTGGGAATCCAATTGCTTAATTTTTGTACTTCATCATCCTCTTTCCTTTTTAACCGGTCGGCAAATTCTCAATGCCTTCATTCTTTTCTAGCTGAATGTTTTCTTTTTCTAGGATTTTCAAGCTATTACTGTTCTTTTTCCTGCTACTTCACAGCTAGGGTTTTCCACAGTCCTTTTTTTTTTTTTGGGTTGCAAACTATTGCAAAAAAAAAATTACTTAAATACTTTTGGATGTATATCAACTTCTTCTTGCACGGTTCTTGAGCTTAATTAGTAGCCAGGTGCCTTAATTTATTGGTAAACTTTTGGTTCCTTCATTGTAATGTTGAAGTAATTATTAAGAGGATTATTTGCCTTTGACCTTATAATTTTTGTGCAGGAGTTAATTAAATATATAAAAATGGTGAGAGGAAAGGTAGAAATGAAAAGAATAGAGAATTCAACAAGCAGGCAAGTGACTTTCTCAAAGCGGAGGAATGGGCTTTTAAAGAAAGCTTATGAGCTATCAGTTCTTTGTGATGCTGAAGTTGCTTTGATCATTTTCTCACAGAAAGGAAGCCTCTTCGAATTTGCTAGCTCCAAGTACGTATTTTTTTTTCTTAATTTACAACCAATTAATCAATTTAATTCTACAAATGCTAGTTTTTTCTATATTTGTTTAAAAAAGAAAGTTCATCGTGTACTACTAAAAAAAGTTTATTTTCTCACTAATTTCCCACTGAAAAATATTCAGTAGCTATTTTCTATTGAATGTCGGTGGAAAAACTAAATAGTAGTATTTTCACACGAAAAATTATATGAAATTACCCAGCGTTCAATGAGAACCTGTTTCATACCCTGCATTTTTTCAGTGAGCTAGTTCGATGATAATAAGATGAGAAAATCATATTTTATAGTATAAATTTCTCACATAAATGGAAAAGACCTCTATTTATAGTAGTGGTGTTCAATGTGTACGTTTTCTTATTCCAAAAGGTGGAATCTCCCACCCCAGGAGCCCCCACACCCCGGTCCGACAGGTCTGTGAAGGAGGTAAATCATGGTGACTCAATTGATTTCAAAGGTTAGACCAGTACCACGCTGCGCACAAGGGGCCCTCCTTTATTTCAAGAAGAAACCCCCAGACTGTTGTTGTTATTGTAATTTAGAAGTAAGGAGGCGTGGGCTTTATGTACTACGAAAGTACGATGATACTGTTTTATTTAAGTTGGTCTAGTCACGACCTCGTCTGCATCAATTCATCATGTTTACACAGTCTCCGTATATATGTTCGATACATCTCGATTATTGTTTCATTGCTTCTGATGAGACACTTGGTCATATCTTATTTATTGTAGCTATGATCATTCATCATCATCTACATAGGGGGAAAAAGACCTAATGATCAATATTTTTAAGGTGTTCTCCATCTTTGATTTCGTGAGAAATTCAGTGAAATACTTGCATTTAAAGTTCCATAACATTATACTCCTACATGAAAAATTGTTTGCTCCAATTAATCAATCTTTAAAACTATCTCTTAAGACTCAATGAGTTCTATATAAATAATTAACATAATTTTTATTTTATAGGAGAGGGGAAGGGGATTATAGAGTGGAGAATTGAATCCCCAATATTGATGAAGTGAGGTTTGACTTTGAATTTCACCGCCGGTAGCAGAAAGATTAAATAAAATTGTGTTATCTCTAATAACTTATTAAGCTTTAGAAGAGTGGTCAGATTTTTCAATACACCAACAAAGTGATAGTTTATGTAGCTAATCAACTGGGCTTCTAAGATAAATATACTAACTACTCATATGATCGATCAATAGAGTCTTGAACAATATAACGTGAAGGAGTTATATTAATTGAACTTGAAGTTCCTTGCTATGCTGAAGAGGTTTAGGTGCTAGCTGCAGATGTCTCGCATCTTTTTCATCATTTTATGCAACTCAAAGGTCTCTTAACACATTTCTTCTATATCCATTGAGGAAAGTTTCTTTTCTTGGGAGTTGGGGGTGTGGAGGTACAGTTTTTAGTTGGTTTATATCCTTTTGTACAGTATGGTACATCTAGTGTGTTGATTACTGCTGCTATATATGCATCTTTTTTTGTGTTAGGTCACAGTCCTATAGTCTCTCGACTACTCATTCCTTTGGGAACTAAATCCAACTTTTAAAGTCTTGTTGACTGTGCTTGAAAACCTACTACTGGAGAAATTACAAATCAAACTCTATATACATATGATTTTAAATCTCACACAAAAATTGAGAAAGGAATCACTTAACCTGGTTATTGATTTAAATCAGTTATAAAGTTACCTTTTTCAAGAGATCTTATGTCACGACCCAAACCGGAGGGCCGCGACGGGCACCCGGATCCCACCTGCCGGGTACCGCCAACCGTACATCCAACACCTAATCGTAGTTAAATACGGATTAAGCCAAAAAATATTATAGAAAATTTTAATCAGAAATCCAATTTTCATACATACATACTCATACCAAGGCCAACAAAGCCATACAAGACTAATATCCACAGGACACCTGTCTACAAGCCTCTAGGAGTAGCAACATCAAAGGTGGGGACAGGGCCCCGCCATACCCATATATATATAAGCAAAATTGTACCGTACTAAATTAGACCAACACTCCGATCAAGGGGAGTGCTCCAAAAATCCGCTGGATCCGCAATCAACTAACGTGAACCGTCACCCTGCCTATGTGAACCTGCGGGCATGAAACGCAGCGTCCCCCGACAAAAGGGACGTCAGTACGACTGATGTACTGAGTATGTCAGGCATGAATAATAACATAACAAGGATATAACAACAACTGAAACATAAACAGCTGACCAACAGTAAATGCTTCTGAGGGCCTTATTACATATGCCTAAATGTTATGCACAATGCAGTTTTCATATACATCAGCCTCATCGGGCATCTTTCTTACCATAACAGCCTCTGCAGGCATCATACCATATAATGGTTAATGAATGTATGCATAATGCAAATGCGGTATACTAATGTCCACACATGAATCCTTCCATAACTGCCTCTGTGGGCATCAGGTTATATCGCCACACAAGGGCATCACATCATCACATCATATTGTCCTATTCAGGCTCTTTCGTGATAGTCTGTACCAGCTGCAGGTGGTGTGCGTATATAACGCCTTTTCCTTTTTCCATTCCCCGTACATATATATATATATAAATATTTACCATATAGTAGTGTGCATAGCACAAGTGGTCCATGGTAATATATGAATGCAATGCAAATAAAAAAATGCATGAATGGTAACACAATATTCCAATCTCAACGGACGACATAATACCTTTATACCTTCGGCTAACATTGGAAAATCAACATCTCTTCTGTATGCCTCAGTAAGGACTTAGAAACATATTTAGACATGTTTTTAGCATAGGAATCAATAACACGAATATTCTTAACTACTAGGAGCAGAATAAATTATGGAGCAATATCACAGTTATATTTCGTTACATGAAACATGCCAAAAGAAAGAAATAATTTGCCTTAATATACCTCGATTGCCAACTCTTCAAATAATTTCTCAATTGAAAATATGAACTCCAACAGTTTGCTATCCGCTTTTGCTAACCTTTGTTGCCCAAGTTAATTACAATTTACTGCCATTAATTTCCAAGGCATCACACAGAACACAAAATACTGGAAAGGTAGCAATTCTCCAAATGAAATAATGAATGGGACGTTATTTGATCTCATGGGTTTTCAAGACAAAATATGCTACTGAAAGGGATTATTGGACAACTTTAAGTGTCATTTAATATCCCATGATTGTGTCTCCCACCCAGCCAACTCTTGGCGGTGGGGAGCACTTAATCACGCCACATGCCCCCTTAACATGCACGATCACTTAATTAATTAAGTGACCTGCCTCCGTAAAATTTATCAATCACACACATAATTAATTTTGTGATCCCAATTCACTTAAATCTTGATGATTTATAAAACTTTCATATCCTCAATGTCATAATTTTCTAATATGACACTAGTCCATAACCTTTTCACGCACACACCAAATTATTTTCGATCCCTGTCGTCACACTTGTTACATCCAAAATTATTTCAGAATTTAATCATTTTATATGCTAAACTCTTTATTAGCATACGTAAATATGATCCAAAATTTTCCCAACGTTCAAATCCATTTACACACGCCTAGCGATTCAAACTGTAGCCCGAAAGTACAGGATGTTACATCTTATTACTTAACCTTGTCACCTAGGAAGGGCTAGTGGCTTATATAGTTTGGAGATAGTTACTCCAAACTCATTACCACAACAGAAACAGATAGATTTTTGGCAATGAGTTTAAGTCATTTAACCATTAGTTAAAAGTATTTTTACATCGTAAGGTCATCCAAAAGATATTCACATATAAGCCTCGATAGAAAATGGGACTCATAATCTTAAAAATAATAAATTACTTGCTATAAGTAAAGATGATCTGATAGGATAAATATTTTTTAAACAGATGGTGTATAACTTAAACTTTTTGGGAATTGGGAAAAATGGTATGATGTAGTACAAGCTATGTTGCTCGGATTCGGGTGTGGGCATCCGATCCAGGTGCTAATCTAGAATTCGGATTCATCACATAAAATTTAAGATTAGGGATATGGATCCAAGTGCGGATAAGGATGTTAGGATACGATCAATAAATGTATATTACGACATGTAAAGTATATATTACGATTATAAGTTGAAGTTATTGAACTAAAACTAATAAAATTTCATTCTTTATAAACACCAATACTTTATTTATACCGCGTAATAGAAATGCCTTCTTATATTTTATATAACTACATATATAACACACACCCAAAAAAACAAACTAAATTTCGGTCATATGTGGACAAAGTATCCAAGGTAAGTTAGACCAAATCCATATGGATTCCACACCACGCCCGGCCCACTCCCTGACAGCCATACCCATGTCATATCGGCATAGTTGTGACATATTTTAAAAAGTCTGTGCAACATAAATTACAAGTGAGTAATAGAGATTATGCAGCGCCTTAACTTTCAAGCTGGCGCCATGCGTTGATCAATTTTACAATTGTTGAGAATATAGATCAGATGGTCACACACTTCAATATGGTATCAGAGCAGGCCAAAGGTCCTGGGATCGAACCTCACCGCCACCCATTCTCAAAAAGAATTTCCACGTGCTTGGACCATGAAAACAAATCAGGCCAACATGTGAGGGGGCGTGTTGAGAATATAGATCAGATGGTCACATACTTCAATATAGTATTAGAGCAGACCAAAGATCCTGGGATCGAACCTCACTGCCACCCATTCTCAAAAAGAATTTTCACATGCTTGGACCATGAAAAAAATCAGGCCAGCACGTGAGGAGACGTGTTGAGAATATAATCAATTATTAAAAGTGTGTTCTATCTAACAGCTTAAGCTTTTAGATCAGATGGTCACACACTTCAATAACAACAACATTGAGACCTTAGAAGCATATCAATTTTACTTTTAATGATACGACTTTACATTTTCTTTTCGACTCCTCCCATGAAGTAACCATTTCTTACTTCTTTTGGAAGATGGAGAAGATACTTTCGTACATGAGCATTTTAGCTCGTTGCTTTTGAATATGTAGCATAATGGTGAATATGTGTTTGCTAAAGCCTATTCATCTTCACGATAATACTGTTAAGAAAATAAACTACATTCATCAGATGTACATGAATTGACTTAGTTCATGTATTAGAAAATTAATTAAGAATCCATGTATGATTGTATACATGTATTTGGAAAGGAAAAAGTTTACAATTAAATTAACATACATGTACTAAGACTGGGTACCTTTTAGAAGAAGTACCGTAAATACTTAGCCATTTCATGAAAGCAAATTGAGTGAAAAAAGAAATCCCAATTTGAAAGATTAAGAGTGCTCATCTGACTTTGGGACCTGTGGAAAATTCGACTCTTTTAAGATTTGAAAGAATAAATCTTCAAATTGAAATGAATGTGAATGAGATTAACCATTATAGCTATGAGGTTGTTGAGCTAGAAAAGTATAGGTTTGAAAAGCTTTTGAAGGATAATGAGTGCGAGGAGCCCAACAAGGGTGTCAACCCTGACGAAGCAGTTGCTTATAAAGTCGTTGCACAATTAAGAATCTTGAATGAACAAATAGTGGATTATATTGTTGTCATTTGAGAAAGTTTTTTGTTACAAAACCCCAGAAAATATAATGATATGATTACAAGAAGACATGGAAAAGAATGAAAAGATGAATTGGTCATTGCAAAACTCATACTATCCGGATATTCAAGATTTAATTATGTTGTTGTTTCTATTGAAGAGTTCAAGGATTTGTACTTGTACGCTATGACCATTGATGAACTTGCACTATCTTTGCAAATCTATGAAGAAAAATGCAATAAGCCAAAACATGAAGAGGTCGAACAAGCTTTGCAAACATAAAAGTTTTAAAAAATAAAGATGAAAAGTGTGGCTTGCATCAAAGAAACCGAAAACATGGACGGGGTTGAGGAGGATCCAAGAAGGAGTTACAGATTGAGTTTGCAAAGTCACAAGACTAAGTTGTGGATGTCTTTAGTAAACCACTAAAAACTGATGTCATTCAGAATATCTCTTGAAGAGATGAATGTAATTTAAAAAATAAGTTATATTCATAAGACGTATATGAATTTACTTGGCTCATATATTAGGAAATCTAATTACTGGCGCATGTATGATTGTGTACATGTATTTGGAAAAAAGGAAAAGTTTACAATTAGATTAAAATACATGTACTAGTTTAGATACATTCTAGAATAAGTCCTATAAATACTTAGTCACTATAATTATTTTGTAAAAGCAATTTGAGTAAAATAAAGAAATATTATATCAAAAAGAATTTAAAAGATTAAGAGTGCACCTCCCACAATTTTTCCAA
Organism: Anisodus acutangulus; assembly: GCA_029783415.1. NCBI lineage: Eukaryota > Viridiplantae > Streptophyta > Magnoliopsida > Solanales > Solanaceae > Anisodus > Anisodus acutangulus. Next base: position 14,690,240 of record CM056506.1, on the reverse strand, counting down.
CAAATACATACATAAGATCTCTCTATAACGGCATCCTCATATAACAACACCTCTATAACAATCAAGTTTTTTTCAGAATCGATTTTTATGTTATATTTTACCTTTTTATAACAACTTTTTACCTATAATAACAATAATCATCTTTATAACAATACACTCTTTGTAAAATTACCCCTCTATAACAGCTATATTTTTTTCTTGGTAATATAATGATTAATTATCTTTACAGAAATAGAATCTCTAAGATTAGCAACAATAGGTCTATAGATTTTGACAAAATATTTTGATACTTTAATACACTATTCATGACAAAGAATATTATATATATATATATATATATATATATATAAAACTTCCTTCGTTATACAAAGTGTGATTAAGCTTAGGATTTAACAATTAAAAATGAATAATTAGATTTTGTGCATTAGTTTTGTATAACAACAAAATATTATTTAAATATCAATATTTTTATAGGTGAATAACCGTCATTTTCTATAGAAGTATTTCTCTAATTTTTTTACTCTCTTTTATGTATTGGCTGATATAAAAGAATTTCCCTATTTACTTGTGGATGTAAGTCACATTAACCAAACCACATCATGTTTTTGTAATGAAATTAGGAGTGGGCGTATATCAGTTCATATCGGGTTTGTATCCGAAAAATATGAACCGAATAAAAATTAATTTTTTTAAAAAAATACCGATATGTTCTGTTTATATCGTCGAACGTATCGGATTATATCGGTTTTTTCTAGTGGGGCGGGGTGGGGCGGGTCAGGGAATTTTTATTTTTTTTTAAATTGAATTTCCAACACTGAAATTGACATTCACACCTACACTACCATGAAATTTCGACGTTGAAATCTATTGTGTATCGTGAGATGTTTACTAAAGAAAAAGGAAAATTAGAAATCGATTTGGGAAAAACACAAATTGATGGGAAAAACGAACGTTTTCGTAAAATTTGGCTGCGCCAAACCGCCTTGTGGTGTTTGGCCGGCCGCGTCTCTAAAAAATACGCATAATAAAAAATTGGGTAAAACAGACATCTGAGCGCAGAGTTATGACCATTTAAAGTTTTATCAATTTACAACTACTTTTTCTCCCTACATTTTATGTCAATGCTTCCGTGATATGTTAATCAAGTTCATGCCACATTCGACTTCCATAAAAGTTTCATAGATTGATTTTAATGACTATGATTCAAGAGATAGTAGTAGCCTAAAATAAAAAATAAGATTAATTACATATTTAATTCGGTTTTTCGGTTCGGTTCGTATCCAAAATTAAAAAACCGAACCGAATCACTAAATCCTGATTCGGTTTTTCAAAAAATCGGATTTTAAAAAAAAAACGAATAAAAACCGAACCGAACAGCCGATTCGGTTAGGTTTTTTCGGTTCTCCGGATTTTTTGCCCACCCCTAAATGAAATTGCCATCACCTTAGATATGATGCCTTTGTGGGGGGGGGGGGGGGTTTGGCTAACCCCTATCTTGACCATTCATCAATTTGCAAATTACAAAAGAAGATAGGGACATTGACCTTACCTCCAAAAGAAAAGCCAAAGACTAACATTCCATCTTTAAAACGAAGTGTAATATGGAAGGGATTATGTACATCTTCCATATTTCCCTGTATATATAATTTAGCTAGTAAAGAAATTAGATTTGTCATATCTTCTTCTTATGTTAGGCTGAATTGGCATTTATTAAGTTGAAATAGTCCCTTCACCTCTTTATCATGAAGATATTGAAAGAGTAGTAAAAGGTATTATTTCCACCTGAGGATGCCAATCTTGAAAGGATACAATGGGCAATAGTCACTTCTATGCATTCTTCAAAGTCTGGGTAGTATCTCTGATGATCCTCTTAGATCTTGATATTTCTAGTGTCCTTTTTCCTTCAGAATGTCAACAATGATCATGAGTTCAAGGTGAAACTTGGTATACTCATTGTCGTCATGTTTTTTTTTTGTTTCCTGTAGTGACTTTCTCAATAAGTAGGTAAAGTTGGGTAACTATTTTATTACAAAAATAAATTAGTATCTTTATGTGTAATAAAGTGAAATTTGAATGACCACCCATCAAATTAGCTCGGATTATCTCTTTTATCGAAGGAGAAACTTGGCGTAACTGATAAAGTTGCTATCATGTGACCATGTTTCGAGTCTTGCAGAACTCCGCGCATAGTGAGAGCTTAGTGCACCGGGCTACCATTTTTTATCGCTTTTATCTACATTTTTAATCATGAAATCCTGGTCTTTGTTAGTTCTACCAAAATTTGTGACATGCCAAAATTCCAAATGACAATCTATTGAGAGTATATAGTGCCTCCATTTTCTAACAAAGCACCTACTTAGTTCTTCAAAGTGCAATTTAATTAGTTATGGTGAAAGCCTTGCAATTGCTTCATATACTTGGGATGGTTCAGCATGCAGAAGACAATTGAGAGATACCGTGAACGTGCAAGAGAAACGACGGTGGACAACAGCACTGAACTCAAGCAATACATGGAGGTTAGCGTTCTTTTTGAATTATTAACCTAGTTAACGAGAATTACTTCTAGATTTTTCTCTATGTGCATCAAACAATAACCAAGAATGATGAGAAACAATATAGATTGATCTATAATGCTACTGTTGTGCATTTTTGCTACCATTACTCCTTCCCCTTTTAATTTTCTTGCTTAAATCTTTGATTTAGTATTACAACATTTATGAAATCACTACTAAAAAATCTCTATTTCCAACTGAAAAATATTCAGTAGTTATTTCTCACTTATTGTCGACGGAAAAAATCTTAATAATAGTGTTTTCACACATGAAAATTAAGAAGTTTACAACGTTTCAATGAGAACGTATTGTCCACCATACATTTTTCAGCGAGCTGGTTCGGTGGAAAAATCAATGTTTTATAGCACAAATTCTCCATTGAATGTCGGTGAGAAACACATTTGAAGTTTATAATTGCATATATATAGATCAATATAGCTATTTGTAGTGAATAGGGACTAAAGTTTATAATTGCATATAAATAGAGCAATATAGATATTTGTGATTGATTGACAAAATAAATATGCAGCCGCTTTAAAAGCTACTTATTATCTCAATATTGGTAGAGGAAGCGACATACTTGAGGAGATAAGAGGATTGAAGGAGAAGAATAAAAGACATTGGTTTTTGGTTGAGAAGTTCTTAACCTTTTAGTGCAAATGACAACAAAGTGAAGGAGACTATTTGTAGTTTGGTATTAAGGGGGGGGGGTCTAAAGGAGAAGAAAAAATAATTATCACTTAGAAAATGCAAAAGATAATTCCAGATAAATTCATCAACTTTTTCCACCAAAAAAGGAACCTAGAAAATCTACAATAACATTTACAGCATCCCCTTATGATAAAGTTTCAACCTCACAAATGTATTTGTGTAAAAAATGAATTTTGGGTCTAACTCAACCCCAAAAACTAGCTTAGCTTGTAAGGTGAGGATTGTACAAGTCTATATAAGGAGTACATATTCCCATTCCATATCCGATGTAGGACTCTTAACACTCCCCGCTCTGATATCATGTAAAAAATGGATCTTGGGCCTAACTCAACCACAAAAGCTAGCTAGTAAGGTGAGGATTGTCCAAGTCCATATAAGGAGTCCATGTTTGATGTTCCCATTTCATATCCGATGTGTGACTCTCAACGGTATTCACAATAGCCAACGTTCCCCTAAACAATGAGTTAACCTAAAAATAAGGAAAGAAAAATCCTTATTCTGTGCAGTGATAATGAGGCAGAAAAAATATATTGAGGCAGAAGCTAAAGCAATACTTCATGGGATGAGCATGTGTATTGAGAGAACCCCTTCATTTAGATTATTATTGAGTCTGAGTTTCTGTTGAAATACCACTGTCTCTCTAGTTCGGGAGGCCAAGATTTATATCCTCTTAAGAATGAAAAGAGAACACATTTTAAATAAGGAAATAATATGTTTCTTTTCTTACGTGGGTTGCACTCTACAATCTCAATTTTAGTAATATAATTAATATTAAGCTGTATCAATATTTAAATACTAATCTTAAGCTAATTAGGCTCTACTATATGTTTCTGTCTATCATCCCAACTTAAGCTGGATGTTGGCCATGATACAACTCCAAACTTGCTCCAGAGTCCATGTAAACGAACCTCGCATTTTTTAGGCTTGAAAAGTCACGGCTTGATCCCTTCTCCCATATCTACTTCCCTCATATTGTGCCTTCTCAGTGCATTAACAAACTGAGTGAAGGTCGGATATGAAGTCTTGCCTAGCATAACAATTTTCAAGGTTTTTATTTGTTTTCAAGACTTTAGCAAAATTTATAACCTTGCTATCTTTTGTGTATAGTAGTGAGACTATCACAAATTAATTCCTTTGAATTCTTTTATGTATTCATCTACAAATTTTGATATCATCTTGTTACTTTGAGTTTGTTGCTTCAATTAATTTCTAATTCTTGGTAGCTTGTAGGTAATTATCCTCAAGACTCTCAAATTTGTTTTGCAATTAATAATAAGGAACATTGACTCTTAACAGTTAGCCAACCTCTTACAAAGACGTCTTTTTCTTCCCGTTTTATAAACTTAGGGTTGACATTTTTTTATTGTCCTTTTCGTTTATCTCAACCTTAGATGGTGGCTCCTTCACAATAATATCACCAATCTTAGAATCTGCATCAGCTATGCCTTATATGGATTCTCCAAACAACATAGTTTGAAGATTTCAATTTTATGGGACATATGATTATGACTTGAAGGAGAGATCTTGGTGAAAGGAAGGGAATTGAGGAAGATGCATTGTCCATTAAAGAACGTGAAACATGGTTCAGGATACAGAATAACTGTTACAACCAAAGCTGTGATACCATGAAAAAGATTATAGAATAATATTGAGTGCAAAAATATATTTTTTTATATTTCTACATCTCTACATGAGGTAATGACTTCATTATATTGTCATTCCTTCTCTATTTAGATTGAGATTGGACTCTACGATTCCAGTTTTAGTATATAACTAATTCGAAGCTATGTCAATATTTAAATACTAATCCTAAGCTAATTTGGCTTTACTACACATTCTGTCTATCATGAATTCCTTCCGCAATGAACTTCATGATACCTGGCTATTCAGGATCATATCACCTTAATTTTAAAATATATTCTTTACTCAAAGTCTTGATTTCAATATTTGGAAGCCTTCAAACTTGGGAGGCTTCGTAAAATATCCACAACTTGATTATGAGTCCACATAGTTGAGCTTTACTTCCTTTTTGGCAATTCTTTCTTTGTATCCACATACCTGGAATTGCTTGATACAATGTCTAAATACAATCAACGACAATTATTGTTGTCTTCTTCCTTGAGTATTAGTATTAATATTGACTTTGTCAGAGGCCTAAAACTCATTTGTAGTCTGTTTGGATTTCTCTTCAATACTGCTACGGTATTTTCAGGAGGTGGACAAATTTGTGAATTATAGTACTCAATTTCAGATTTGTCATGTCTTTTTTTATTTGTATCATGATGGTAACCACAATATATTCCTCTTCCTTGTCTACTATCACGACATCTAAATGATTGTTGGCCCTTCACGTCATTAGTGGAGTTATTACTATTGCTTGTTCCTCTTCCATGTTAGACGACTGTTACGTCCTCTTTTTTGTCCACGCCCTCTATAACTCTTTTCACCATCATTTTTTTTAGTTAAAGCCATCATCAGGGGTTGTGAGTCGTTGATGTAGGGGGTTAAGCTGACCCCTACCATGTCTATTAATGCACAAAAATTACATTTAGAGGGGGACATGGACCTGACCTCTATTTCAATCTGTTAAGCTCACAAAAAATGAGTGAAGGGATAAGCCTCTACAATTGCCCTTTCTAACTATGTACAAAATCTCTTCTAACTAACAAAGAAGTTATTCTTCTCATATCTTCTTCTCATAGAAGGAAATTGCCACTTGTCTAGTTGAACTAAACCTTTTACCTCTCTTGGCAGGCTGTAAGAAGAGGCATAAAAGGTTTCTATTCTACTAGATGATGTCAATTTTGCAAAAAAATCAGCCACATTATTTGCTTCCCTAAAGCAGTGAGATATTCTTATACCTGCTTCTCTTATCATCTCGACAGTGTCTTCTATGATCTTCTTCAGTCTCATATTGTTGGTTCCTTGGTTAATGATCATGTTGTAGATAACTTGAGAATCCACTTCCACATAGAAGATGTGGTAACCTTTAGTAATACACCATTGTATCCCTTGTTTAGCTGCCATTGCTTCTGCTTGCATATTACTGCCACATTGCACTGGTCTGGATAGTGCCATAATGACCTCTCCTTCACCGTCTCTGATAACAGCCCCTATCCTGCTTTCCCATTATTGCTGATGTAGCTTCCATCTAGATTGAGCTTAACACTTCCTATCTCTGGTTTGATCGATCTGATTTGTTTGATGTTGACCACTGGTTTAAGTCTTTCAATGGTATTGCATATTGTTGGCCAGTTTCTTGTGATACTACATGTTGGAAATTCTGATTGTAACACTGTCTCTGAGTTCCAAACTTGTGTGCTGTCCATTCTTTCCATATCTGCCAGCATATGATGACAGGAGCAACCTGCAAAATTACATTATGCACTGTATTCTTGGTGTTCATATCGCACCACTCTTTGAAATTCCTTCTGACAGGTCCTCCATTGTGCATGATACCAAGGGGAGCATCAATGAATCTCCAGATGTGATTAACTGCTACTCCCTCTGAAAATGTGTGCTGCATTGAGTCTATCTCTGGGCTATTACCAAAGACAAAGGGCATTAGTATTATTACCAAATCTAGATACAACTTCATTGAAAAGCAATTTACCATGGCACAGTCTCCACCCCAAAAAGAAAAATTTGAAAGGTATTGATTTGTGTCATAGTTTGCTTTAGAAGTTGTCTCTATTTTTGTAAGCTCTGATGCTATGCCAAGCTGATTTATTGTTATAATTACCATCCTCAGACAATTCCCATATAGGCTCATCATCAAGTACTAAAGAACCAATTTCAATAGAAGTAATATTCTGAATGATATTACGAGGAAGAACATTAGCCAACATCTGAATGTCCCATTCACCATTAGTGATAAAACTCATGACAATAATCTTGTTTATGTTGCCTACAAGATCCACATGAGGGCCTTGAATCAAAGGCCCCATCCCAGATCACTTGTCCAACCAAAAATTGGAGTTTCCTCCATTTATCCTCCATCTAATGTTATGTTCAGCATTGCTTCTTGCCCAAACCAAGTTTTTCCATCCCTGAAAATTGCCAGAATCCATTTTTTCTGAGTTATATGAACTCTAGAACAATATTTGGCTTTGATAAAGCAACCCATAAAGAATTTTTTGTTCTCAGTCTCCACCACCTCTTTATAGCCAGAGTGTTGGAGATATCATTAAGAGATCTTATTCCAACACCACCCTCTTCTTTTGGAAAGCAGAGATTATGCCAAGCACTCCAGTGATACTTATTCTTTTCAGGATTAGAGCCCCAAAAGAATCTAGCCATGTGTTTTTCAATCAAATTCAGAGTACCTTTAGGAGGATTCAAAGCAGTAAGGATATAAGTAGGCAAAGATTGAATCACACTTTTAATGAGAACAGTTCTCCCACCACAACTTAACATCTTACCTTGCCAGCCAGTCCATATTTTCACAACTTTAGTCATCATAGGATCAAATTAAGCAATTTTCTTTCTTCCAGCGTAAATAGGACATCCCAAATAAGTGAAGGGGAATGGCTTATCCATGAAACCAGTACCAAAGATAAGAATGTCATCTGCATAAGCCAAGTGATTAATCTGAGGGCCTCTTTTATTCATAGCAAAAGGAATAAAATCCTCATTATCATTCAATCTGTTTAATGATCTTTAAAGTACTTCAGCAGCAAGAATAAAAAGAGAGGGAGATGAAGGGTCTCCTTGTTTAAGACCTTGACTAGAATGAAAAAAGCCATGCCTAGTCCCATTAATAATAATGGAATACCAAACATTAGAGATAATTCTGTTAACAATATTGATCCAATCAGTACAAAAAACAAATTTCTTAAGCACATCATATAAGGACCAATCTAGTCTATCATAAGCCTTGGTCATATCTAATTTTAGAACAATATTACCTCCCTTGCTAGGCTTAGAAATGTCCTGCATTATTTCTTGTATCAACATCACATTCTCAGTTATAAGTCTACCAGTGACAAAATCACTTTGATTGACAGAGATAAGATTAGTAAGTATAGGATTAAGTCTTTTAAAAACAATTTTGGAGATGATCTTGTTAGTATAGTTACTGAGGCTAATAGGTCTAAACTCACTAAAATTGGAGGGCGAGTCTACCTTAGGGATCAGTGCTATACAAGTATGAGTGTAGAATTTTGTTAGTTCTTTTCCTCTAAAAAATTCAGTTACAAAGGCAATCACATCCCCTTTTATAATATCCCAACAAATTTGGAAGAACTTGCCATTGTATTTATCTGGTCCTGCACTGCTTTCTGGACTCATATTGAAGACAACTTCTTTGATTTCATCCTCTTCTGGTACCTGTAACAAAAATAAATTTTCCTCATTAGTAACCATTGTAGGAATACAATCTAATAAAGACTCTCTTCTTCTGATGTATTGATTGAGGTTGAAGAATTTTTTGAAGTGTTTGACTGTTGTTTTGGCTATCTTCTCCTCTCCTTGAATTCAATTATCTCTGTGATTTTTTGTTCTGTAAAGGTGAAGTCTTCTTCTTGTTTCTCTGAGTACAGCATGAAAGTATTTAGTATTGCAGTCTCCCTTCTTGAACCAATTTGCTCTAGCTTTTTGTTGCATCAATGAGTCTTGCAGGCCCATCCATTTGATGTATTCTGCACATCCTTTATTCAAATTTTCTCTATCATGAAGACCATTGTCATTGATGTCCTGATCTAGGATTTGAATCTTTGCTTCCCAAGCATTAACTTGTTCATGAATTTGAATTCCTTGACCACTGGCTTAAGTTTTTGCTCAACAGTTCCAATTTTGATTGAAGTTTCCACATTGGGTTGCCTTCAATCTCTGTATCCCAAACCTGCTTCACAACATCCAGAAAATCTTGTTGTTCTACCCAGAAATTAAGGAACCTAAAGTATTTAATATGTTGATCCTGATCATTATAGCATTTCATCATCCAGAGGTCTATGCTCTGATCCTGTTCTAGTAAGATGTCTGACCATATTGTGATTATATTGCTGAATCCAATTGTCATTCACAAATAACATGTCCAATCTCTTCTATATTCTCTTTCTAGGCCTACTGTTATTACACCAAGTGAATCTTGGTCCAGTGTATTCCAGATCCACCATACCAGCAGCTTCCATAGTACTAATAAAATCAATACTTTTATAAGCCCTGTGTGGTTTACCACCAATTTTTCTGATGCATCCATTATGACATTGAAGTCACCTCCAATGCACCATGTCTATAATATTGTTTAAACTGTCAATGCTATCCCAAAGGTCCTTTTTTTCATTAGTGGTGCATTTAGCGTACATTGCTGTAACAAAAGTTCCTGGATCAGCCTGATGGTTCTTGAGTTTGATAGTGATATATTGTTCATGATCCTCCATAACTTCTGAGTAATCTAAGTGGTTCCAAAATACCAGATCTTTCCATTGTTATTAGAAGTACAATGGTGAAAGCCTAAGAAGTTTTTGTAACCATTAATCTTGTTCATATCAACAAAGGGTTCAAATAGAGCTAAGAAAACCACCTTGTTAATGTTGACCAATTTCTTAAGTCTGTGAATAGTCTTCTTGGATCTCACCCCCCTGATATTTAAAAAAATTGTACCAATCATTAAATATTGGGGGATAAAGATTTTTGTTTGTATCTATGATATGTTTGTTGAGATTTGGCCTTTGAATTAGCCTTTCTCAACTTTTCTCTTTGTAATATTCTCCCTCTATTTTGTAGAAGTAGATATATTATTTTGATCATCACTGTTGTACCCTTTAGCAGATTCCTTGTTGTTGATGGTGCTTCCTTTCTTGTTCTGATTGTTAGTTTTGTTACTACTGCTGTTCTGACTTGTAGTCTCAGTAGGATCAATTCCATGTGTTTGTCCAGTGTCTTCTACCTGATCTTCCTTTGTGTAGTGATTACAGCACTGCCTATCACAATTAAGATCCACATATAGATTGATATCCTTCTAGTTCTTGTCTTCAGCGTTCACATTGTAAGGCATGTCCTCTTCACTATCTTGGTTCTGTATTGGTTCCTCTTGAGTCTCCATATGATTCTTCTCCCTTACCTCTTCCTCTTCTTTTGTATATATTCTGTCAGTTCCTTTATTCATCTCATCTTCCCCAGCTTTTTCTTCATTCTTTTCTGTCTTTTTGTTTTTGTTTCTCTTTTCCTTGGTTTTTGCTCTTTCTTCCTTGTGCTCTTGTGATTCTGCGGTCTCATTTTTCCTGTTTTTAGAGCTAGATACCCAAGGTTTGATCTGCACAATGCTTTTCTTTTGAGGCATCCTCTTTTTTCTTTTCTTTCTTATTTTCTTTTTGATTTCCATTCCTTTCTGGTTTTGTTTATGGTCATCTTCTTCTTGTTCTTCCATTTCTATCCTCTGGGTGTTGTGCTTGATTATCTTATCACTTTCTTGAGCATTACTTTCTTGTTTGTCATCCTTTTCTTGGTGATCACTGCTTCTCTTCTTTTCCTTTCCACCACATTACTTTTCTTTTCCTGTACCTCAGTGCCGTTCTTTTTCTCCTTCCCTTCATTATTGTTTCCATTTCTTCCTTCCTTTCCTTTCCTTTCCCCTCCTTTCCATCTTTCGTTTCCTTTTGCTGATTCTCATTTGGTACCTTTTCTTGTTTTTCCTTACTATTTGCTTCATCCTTTCCTTTATTGTTGATATTTTGCCCCATTCTTAATGCCTCTTTTTTGTTATTCCACTCTAAGACTCTACATTCCATCATGTAGTGCCCCATTTTCTTGCAATGTCTATAATATTTAGGCATTCCTTCATATTTCACTTTCTGCTCAAAACCAGTCTGTGGAGCATTATCATGAACTAGCCCAATATAGATGCTATCCGATAAATTTTTTAACAAATCTACTTCTACTCTAATTTTGGCCATACTTGGCCTAGATCGAGTTGTAGTAGCAGCATCTAATATTCTATCACACCCCGCAATCGAACCGGAAGATCGGCGTATGTTGAGATTGTCCCGAAAATCTTCAAATAGAATCAACGGAAGACATTTTGTAAAAATATTGGTGATCTGATAGCGTGACGGGACATGTAAGACACGTACTTGTCCACGAGCAACCTTTTCGCGAACAAAGTGAATATCCACCTCAATATGTTTAGTGCGTTGATGTTGAACCGGATTCCCTGAGAGATAAATCGCACTAACATTATCACAATAAACCAATGTCGCCTTCGGAACAGGACAATGGAGCTCCAGAAGAAGGTTTCGTAGCCAACAAGATTCAGAAACCACATTGGCAACTCCCCGGTATTCAGCTTCGGCATTGGACTTAGACAAGGTAGCTTGCTGTTTGGAGGACCAAGATATCAAATTGTCACCAAGAAAGACATAATAACCAGACGTGGAGCGTCTGGTATCCGGACATCAACCCCAAACTGCATCTGTGTAGGAAATGAGAGTGGTTGTCGAAGACGGATATAGATGCAAGCCATGATCGAGAGTACCCTGAATATAGCTCACAATGCTTTTGAGAGCATGCATGTGATCCTCCATCGAGTTATGCATGAATAGACAAATTTGTTGCATAGCATAAGATATGTCAGGCATTGTGAAAGTAAGATATTGCAGGGCTTCTGCAAAGCTGTGGTAATGTGATGGATCAGTATATGGTGTGCTGGAAGTAGCACTCAACTTTCGTTTAGTATCAACCGGAGTAGAGGACGGCTTACACGAGGACAAGCCAGCTCGTTCAACGATCTCTTCTGTATACTTCTTTGGGACAAAAGTAAACCACATGCATGACGTGTTACCGCTATCCCCAAGAAGTAACTCAACAGCCCTAGATCTTTCATAGCAAATTCTGAGCTAAGAAGAGACACGATAGACTCGCGAAGAGCATCAGATGAAATAGTTAATATAATGTCATCCACATACAGAAGGATGTAAGCTATATCATTTCCCTAACAGTATATGAAGAGAGAATGATCAGACCTGCTGTTCGAAAACCCAATAGTAGCAACATAATCTGCAAACCTCTTGTACCAGGCTCGATGAGCTTGTTTGAGCCCATACAAGGATTTCTTTAGTAAGCATACATGATTAGGATAAGTGGGGTCTTTGTACCCCATGGACTGATACATATACACCATTTTGTTGAGTTCTCCATGCAGAAATGCATTTTTCACATCAAGCTAATGTAGAGGCCATGCCTTAGAAAGAGCCAGACTTAGTACCGTGCGGATAGTTGTTGGTTTGACCACCGGAAAGTTTCACCGTAGTCCACACCAACCTATTGAGTTTTTTCATCACCTACAAGACGTGCTTTATGCCTCTCAAATGTACCATCAGAATTCTTTATGACTAAAAATTCACATAGACCAAATCACATTAACATCAGGAGGACGAGGCACCAAATCCTAAGTTCTATTATTAATAAGAGCAATATATTCATCATCCATAACCATTTTCCAATTCGGGTCATTAAGGGCAGACACATGATTATGAGATAATGGTGATTTGGTAACATGGGTGTGAAGACCGTATTTTTTATTTGGTTTGAAAATCTTATGTTGACTACGAGTGACTGGCCGTTGGGTCGGAGTTGGTTGGATAGGGGATGTGATATTGGGCTGACGTGTGATGGGTCCGGAAGCCTAGAGTGTGGGGGATAGACTGCCCGGGAGTGGGCTTGCAGTCGCTGGGCCGCCACTGCCGAGTTTGCCGGACATTGGGCCTCTCGGCAGTCGCCGGTGAGAGCGTCGTTAAATTTGGCGACCACTAGGCTCGGGTAAGGTGCCCGATTAGGTTTGGGTTTGAGGAGGATGTATTTGGGCAGATCTGTTAGAATTATTTGAGCTGGCCAAAATTGTTGGGCCTATTTGGGAGGCTAACTGGTGGACTAAATATGGGGGCATGCTATCGTCAAGAAATTCGTAGGGATGAGGCACAGAACAATGCATTTTGGAAAAGGAAAAATTTGATTCATCAAAAATTATGTGATGACTCACGATGATTTTATTAGAGGATAAGTCGTAACATTTGTAACCACGATGGTTTGACGGATATCCTAAAAAATACACGAAGTAGAACGGGGTTAAAGTTTATTGATGGTAGTGGAAGGAAAAAAAGGATATCATAAGCACCTGAATACCCATATATGAGAGTAAGATGGGTCCCTTAGGTATAAACTTTTGAGATGGGATTGATAGGCCAATTGTTTGCTTGGAAGTATGTTGAGGAGATAGGTTGCCATTTGTAATGCATGATGCCAAAATGATGGTGGTAGAGAGGCATGGGCAAGTAAAGTTCTAACAATGTTATTAACGGTTTGGATTTTCTTTCCGCTTTTCCATTTTGAGATGAGGTATGTGGACAAGAGAGACTAAAAGATAAACCTTTAACTTAACAAAAATCTCAAAATGGCCCATTATCAAATTCTCTACCATTATCACATTGAATATTGTTAATGTCCCGTTCAAATTGAGTGTGGATGAATGCTCTAAAGGAGAGAAATGTGGAAAAAACTTGTGACTTTTTAGACAAAGGAAATGTCCACAAAAAATTAGAGTAATCATTCAACAAAAGAAGATAATATCGATGGCCCGAAGAGCTCAAAACGGGAGATGTCCAAATATCACTATGGATAATATCAAAAGGCATAACAGTGCATGAATTAGAAGCAACAAAAGGCAATTTAACATGTTTTCCAAGAGGACACGAGCGACAAACATGAGAATTACGAGTTCTAGTATACTCAATAAATTTATTTTGTTTAAGGGAGGCAAAAACAGGTGCTCCCGGATGACCCAAATGTTCATGCCATTAAGAAGGAGCTAAAGCTGCAAAAATGGATGGTAACGTGGCTTGATATGTGGTTGTGGTGATTGGATATAGCTCGCCCTGACTATCACATCTCATTAGACGCATCCCCGTCTGAAAATCCTTCATGGAAAACCCAAAAGGATCAAATTCAACAGAAACTGAATTGTCAATGGTAAATTTTCTAACTAAAATCAAGTTTTTAATCAATTGAGGAGCATACAAGACATTTTTAAAGCTAACGGTGGGTTCGAGGGAGGGAGGGACAAGTTTGTATTACCATAACCACAAATTGGAATTGAATGACTATTTTCGATAATTATAACACGATTATTGCTCAAATTAAAATAGGACGAGAGATTACCTTGTGAGGACGTCATATGAGACGTTGCTCCGATGTCCATGTACTAGTTTGCATTGGGCGTATTGAGCCCAAGAGTGTGCATCGCTGCCTCGATGTCGGTTGGAGTTGCTACTGCCGAGTGGGCCTGCAGCCACTGGTTCGGCTGTGGCCCAAGTATGCTAGGCTGCTGGCCATTGGGCTGTGGCTAGCCAGTGTACCTCGGACTGGGCCTAGCCCAATTTCCCAAAGGAAAGGGTAGACTGTCAGGCCCAATGTGCTGGTCTACTGCCCCATTGGGCCCGCGGCTGCCACGTCTGGCCGTACTTCTGCTACTGGCCGCCGCCCTTGCCGCCACCTCTGCCACTTCGGTGGCCACCACCTTTGCAACCACTGCAGCCACCGCCGCAATTGTTATCGCTATTATTGTCATTTCGTCCCCTTTGACCACACAAATTGTGAAGAGTTATCATCGGACGGAGCGACGACTATAGCGGAATTCGACACGGTGACTGTCTTTTTGGCAAAACCCGCTTTTTCTAGTATGAGCATAGAACGGACTTGGTAAAATGGTGGAAGAAGGTTGCTTTGGCGGATGAGTGTACCAACTCCACTATATGCGTCAGTGAGGCCGACAACCATTTGTAAAATGAGCTGATTGTTAGTTACCGACGCCCCGACGTTCTTGAGTTGGTCCGACAAAACTTTGAGCCTTTGACAATATGCGGATGGATTGGAAAAATCCGCCATGTCAGTGGTGGAGAATTCTTGCTCAAGTGTGACGGCCCAAAAAAATTATTATCTTGGAATATGTCACGTAATCGATCCTAAGCCTCCATTACCGTGGAGTCGGGTTCAAGAATCGTATGCAACAAATCACTCGAAGTTGTGGCATAAATCCACTGGTGAACCATCGCATCGAGGGTCAACTATAATTCCTTTTCATCATCGATTTTCGGCACCTTTTCCTTGCCTTTTTCCGGCGGAATTATGTGATGGATAACCCGATGTGACCTACAATGAATTTTGAAGAGCTATGCCCATGTCGCATAATGGACGTTTTCCATCTCAAGAGTGATGGAGATATGAGACTTAATGTTTGAAACAGCTAGGTCTGGATAAAAAATTGATTTCGAGTCAGACATGGCTGACGAGACAAAAAAGATGAAGGAAGTGGACAGCGGCAGCAAGGAGAAAAATTTAGTGTTTTGTGGATCTTTCCCTAGAATTTAATATCAAGGGGGGGGGGGCAAGGAGAAAAATTTAGGGTTTTGTGGATCTTTCCCTAGAATTTAATATCATGTAAGAAATATCTTCCTTAATTATTTCATTCCATATGGGTAGTACATATACTCATAATACAAGTATCATCCTAGGCTAGAATTAAGATAATAAATGACTAAATATACATCTACCATATATAAAATATACTGAAAGATTATGTATAAATCACAATTATTATCAAATATTCTATCACTTCCTCTTTCACGGTCATCACGTCCTCATTGTTGTCCACATCCTCTAAAAGTTTTTCACCCTTATCATTCTTTATGCGTTGGTTAAGAAAGTGATTTTTCTTCTCTCCGTGAGAATTTTCATGGGCTTGTAAGAACCTTTCAACCGTCATATCGTCTAAATCTTGATCAGACACCTTAATAGCACCTATATAATTAAATTTAGGTGTTAAAGAACGCATCATCTTTTTAGTATATGGACATTTTTTTACTTTCTCCCCTTACCTTTTCTATTGATTCACAACAACCTACACTCTTGAACAATAATCAGAAACTTGTCGTTGACGGACAAAATATATATGCAGCCACTTTTGAAGATTGTATTTTTAGAGAAGATAAATATTTTAGGAGATAAGAGGTCTGTAGGAGAAGAGGAAGAGAAGACTTTGGTTCTTGGGAAAGAAGTTCTTCACCGCCAAAGGATGTGAGGTAGTGGATGAGGCTACTCCTCCCTTAACAAGAGGTCTCAGATTCGAGTCTTGCATATGGAAAAATGGTAGGGAGCGCTTCCTCCATAAATGAGCTCTACCCCTCGCGAATCTAAATATATTCAGGCTCCCATACTCACTGAATCCTATAAAAGCACCTTGGAAATTCTAAATTACGATTTAAAACAAATATATCCATGACATTAATTCAGCTGACGCTGGCTGTTAAACTTTCTATATCAGAAATAGTAGTACTATGGAAACGATCTTATAGAGGACCAAATTAAGAAGTCTTTAATTCAAAACAAAATCTCTAACCGTGACTTAATAATTTTTTTGCATAGTTTACTGATAAGCTGTTAAGTATGCCATAATTCAAGCAACAAGAATGTGCTACAATTGAGTTTGATGAATCCAAAAGGCATGATGAGGAAGATATAATAGGCATAAGATCAATATACAATTCTGCATTTTATTTATGGATAAAAATCTGCATTATAATCCAGATTTATTGATTTGAACGACTAGCTACTTGGCTGAATTTTTTTAGAACCTATGAAATTGCATGCCCAAACGGCAATGAGGTTTAGATAATCATTGTATTGATTTAAATTTGCAGCACTTGAAGCATGAGACGGCTAATATGGCAAAGAAGATAGAGATCCTTGAAGTTTCCAAACGGTTCTCTTCTTAATTAATTAATTGTCATATATAATGTTCTTCAATTTACTTCGATCGTGGGAAGATCTTTATTTAATTTTGAATTGGGAATTCCTTAATTAGGAAGCTGATGGGACAAGGATTAGGGTCATGTTCAATGGATGAACTACAAGACATTGACAGCCAGCTCGACAGGAGCCTAAAAAACATCAGGGCCAGAAAGGTACTCCATATATTAATCTTCTCTAAAATGCCTTTTAAATGCTTGTTTTTTTGTTTACGATCAGCAACTTGTATTATTCTTGGAAAAATAACGATTCATTTTAGTTTTAATTACGTTGTAGGTTAATTAGGAATGTTATCAAAATTACTCACCTTTTTAAATCTTACAAAAAATGACTCACTCCCTCCTCATCATCCTCTCTCTTTCTCTCCGCCTCCCCTCACTCTCTATCTTTCTCCTCCGCCTCCGCCTCCGCCTCCTACTGCTATCGAAATTCTATATCTAGTTCGCCGGCGACAACCAAAAACATTGTTGACTCAGATTTCGATTTATTGTAACTGGGTGTGTTTAGTTTATATTTTGGTTGAGTGTTGTGTGATTGAAGAGCGTATAGTATAATAGTGTATGTGAGTGTATACACACCTCTTGTACACTATTATACATTTTTATACATCTATATACATAATGTATCTGTCTTATATAAATGTGCAATTCTTATTCAAAATCAGGATCTATTTTTATACCCACTTATACAATATTATATAATTGTGTATAAATGTGTATAAGTGTATATTTTCGTGTATAATATTGTATAATTATATTTTTTTGTGTATATACCTACACATCATAAACTTTCATACACCTATAAACAGAGGCATATATATATATATATGGTATATTTTCTGTACTTTGTTTAAATATATTAACCTTCGAATACCCTGAACAAATGTAAAATGTTAGCTCAAGTGGTCTAGGGTGTTCAAAAATCTCTTTGTCTCACGTTTGATTCCTAGGGACAATATTATTTTTGATGTTTAGCTTTTGTTGTTTTTCTCGAACACCCTAATTGAAAATTCTGGATTCACCACTGCCTATGAACATAATGTACATGTCTTTTATATATAAGTGTATATAAGTGTGTTAAAGTGTTTTTGAATTATATTTTTACAATGTAAATTTAGTGCTATACTTTTATAATGTAAGTCATCAAAGTGTACTTTTCTGAAACTTCCCCTTCATTTTGTCCAATATGTAGTAATCATTAACCAGATCCTTGGTTCTTTTGTCATTTTCTAGGCTCAATTGTTCAAAGATGAAATGGAACGCCTAAAAGCCAGGGTATGATCATGAAGAACTAATTAATGCATTTTAGGGCTTTTGCTTATTGGTAAGTTAATTGTTCTCTGAACTTGATGCATTTTTTTCCCTTCGTCCAGGAGAGGCTATTGCTCCAACAAAATGCAAGTTTACGTGAAAAGGTACCTCTCTCTACTATTTGCTATGTCATTAATACCATGTGAAATAGGACCACATCAAGTAAGTCAAAAGGGGTCAAGATATTGTCATAAATTGAGTTAACTTGCCATTCCATTGGAAGTTAAGTTTGCTATTATGTCTAATTGATCATGTCACTAAATTAAGAAGTGATATTTCAAATTTTAATTTGTGTTAGAGGGCATTTTATCTTGATTGTTCCTTATTTTGGCAAGGCGAAGTTATAGTATCAAATCTCTTTTATGTATATTATATATTAGTATACAAAAAATATGACTATTATTTTGGTGGGCAGCTATTTTTATCAATAACTTTTTTTCTAAAATTTCCCTCAACATTTGTGCAATTATACAAGTGTTTAAGCATAGGTTATTCAAACTATTTTCTTTTATATCAAACAATTTGTTACACTAATAGTTGGTATATGCTCTCATTTTCACATTCGAAAATCATTTCTCAACCCAGTGCGAGCTTAGGCCAATTCCACTAGCACCACCACCAACATCATCAGCTCAACTGAAAGAAAGGGGAAATTGTAGCCAAAGTACAGAGATTTGGGAGGTGGAGACTGAATTGTTTATTGGCCTTCCTGAAATGTGCTGCTCATAGCAGTTGGGACAATGGGACTTGGTCATATTATGTTTTACATATATATTTTGCACAATTGTTTACAAGCATACGGAGTTGCAAATTCAACAAATAAAAACTTTCCAATAAGAGTGCAATGTTTGCCCTTTTATTTTTGTACCAAGTATATGTATTTTTCCCAGAACAACAGTTATAGAGAAGCCTGAATTGAGTTGCATATTTACAATATGCTTCCTTCATATTACATTCTAAACAGCTCAATTGTTTGGTACTGTTTTATAAATTTATTTTTGGTTTTGTGGCTCTTTTACAAGATATCTTTATTTTTACATATAAAAGATTCATAGCCTGATTCAGAATTTAAAATTTATGGATTCCTACCATAACCTCAAAGTTAGTTTTCAATAATAATTAGGCACTAAATTAAATAATTATGAATATTTAGTAATTTTTTTAATAAATAAACAAGGCATGGGCAAAATCTATAGGTTCACATGAACCAACAACAACCACCGTTGATATGCCTCCGAAGAGATTTAAGAATAACACATAAGAGATCGTTGCACGATATTTTTCTTCTATTCATACTATTAATTATTTGTCATCCTATACACATATGAATATGTAAATGTATCAAATGGCAGATTTGTTTTTATAGACCATTACAATATTATTTTAGTTATATAATCTTTTTCACAGAAGAATAATAGAAGATAACATGAAAGATCTGTAAAAGTAATACATAAATCTTTATAAGGACATTTTCTTCTATAATAATGGTAAGTGGGCCGCATAGAACTCAAGTTAATTTGGGATTAGTACACTGTATAGTCGTCCATCAAAATAATAGCCAAAAAATATTTATTTTTTATATAATATATGATATACATATAGCATAGCTAATTTATACATAGTTAATGTACATCTTTTACATATTCGGTTAGAAATTATAATTATTTTAACCAAGAGGTCAAATGCGTTAAAAGCCCATTTAATTTTGCCTTGTTGAGTTAGTACTTACTTCTATTTGCACCGCTAGTAAGGCTCATTCGTGTAACCATAATTCAATTGGCCAAGTATGCATTATGAATAATGAAGGAAAAATTACCTAATGTAACCGATTATGCTCCATAATTATATTTTATAGTCGTACTTTTAAATAATTACAAAACGTAGCTATAATTTATATTATATAGCAAATATAAATTGATACATGGATCCCTAAATTGTAGGCACAAGTCTTGTATGCACGTGCATATTGTGTATGTGCTATCAGTATATATATAGTATATACATTTGTATATACAATGTATCAATGTATCAATGTATATATATTGCTACTGCATATGTGTGCATACAATGTATATGATGCTATGTTTTGAAAGAACGCGCATACAATGTATATGGTATGTTTTGAAAGAAAACTACTGCTATGTTTTGAAAAACATATGTTGCTATTTTTTTGCAAAAAAAAATGGCACTAATCTTGCTACTTATGAATTTTTCCCAATAATGAACCCAAAGCAACTGGATCTAATATACAGTAACCCAAAATGAATTCTTAATATTTTCAGGCCCAATGACCAGTAACCCATCTAATCTTCACCCTATGCAACAAATACATAGGAACATGCCATGATAATTTCTGGACAGATGCATATTGTTTACCCGTAAAACGGTACAGTTGAATTTGTATACGTGGTCAAGGACGCATGGATCTCAAAGGACACGTTAGATAAGAATTATACTTAAGATAAATAATAATAATAATAATAATAATAATAATAATAATAATAAGATAAATAATAATTAGCATGAGCCTTGTGATAGCTTCTGAGCAAAAGTGACGATAACTTGTATGAAATCACATAAATCAAGAGAATATCAGTAAGTATATTGTAATAGCAAGAATCCGATGGGTTACAATGTAATGATGTGCCCTATTTATACATGAGCTACATGGGTACACAACCCACAAAATATGCCTCCATAAATACATAAGAATGAATGTTGTAATAATTGGACAATCAATCTCACAATAAATGCTATTAAAAGACTTATGGAAGTCGTGTGATCGACTTCCGTAACGGTCGTCTGTTACAATGCAAATGTCTCTTAGCCTTCTTTAATACCGATACTGGCCCTGCTTGAGTCGCTCCGGGAACCATGCATACCAAACTAATAGTGTTGTGATCTGACGTCGGTCTGACTCAGCATCATACTCCACGTGTCACACCATAATTCATACAGCTGTCTTATACGAATTTTGCTCTATGCAGATAGTCCCCTCACTTTCTGGTAGCAACCGGAAAGTGGATTTGAATTACCAACCAATCGACACTTCGTGTTTTGGCGAAAAACTTTGAGAAATGTTGTCCACATATTTTGATGATCCTATCGTCACCTTAATGAAACGACGACATCCTTCCACCTTTCCTCAATTTATGGGAGATCTACAAAGTAATGATGAGGCGTGCCATCTAAGCATCCCTGATCTATCATCCACGTGTTACCGTCGATTGGTATTCGATACATCTCTTTTTCAAATGATGCCACCGCTTTTTTACTTATAAATACCCCTCAACTTGAAGGTTCAACCACTCCTCTCTTATTTTTACAAAAAACATCCTCAAATTTCTGATTACCCTCATCTTTATTGCAAAACATGACTAATCCTTCCAAGCGTGGTAACACTTCATCTCACAAGAGAAATCCTAGTTCTCAAACAAGGACCTATTCTTACCAAAATTCTTTAGTTTCTTCTATTATACCGAGGAGATGGTGTTTCATCCATGATCTTCAAAGACAACCTCCAAGGTCCTAACCGGCGGTAGGGATATCCTCGCTGGTGATTTCAAAATCTGGATCATCGCCGATATATTATCAAAAGTGAAAATCGATTGTTGCTGGGAAACAATTGAAGTCCTAATCCCTTTTAGTGAAGAACGAGTTACTTCTTATAGAGAAAGGTACTCTTATGTTTACACTTAACCTTTTTCCATGAAACTCTATAAGGATATCGATGACGATATTCTTGAATTCTGCCGTCGGTACAAAGTGTGCATAGCCCAAGTGGGTCCTCAGGTTTGGAGAGCAGTCGCGTGCCTCTGACATTTAGCTCCGGAGGCCAAAGTTGACTTTAACCTGGACCATCTGATTCGTCTTTATTCTCTGCGTAATTTTCGTGATGGAGTTATTAACCTACACTGCCAAGGAAGGAAGACCATTTTTGCAAGTTTTGATGACGATCGTAACCGAGGTTGGACAGAAAGATTTGTCGTTATTCAGACTGCCAATCTACTTCCCCGATAACAACCGCCCGATCCCGGAGCGATGGAACTACCACCATAAATTTACTTCTTCGATGCCTTTTTACCTAAGCATTTTATTATTCTTTTGACCAGGTTGAATTCTTTCCCTCAACCACCATATGAGAGCCGACGGACATAGACGACCTTGGGACCTGGGTTTAGAAAATCCTCGACATCTCTACCCTGGAACTTCGAATGTCGAAAAAACTTGCTTTCAAGAAAAAATAGGCACCCCGTAACCACGGCATGCATCGTAATTCTTGTTTCGAACTATTTTTTTTTACCTTTTCACAAAATTGTTCTTCTTTCTGCCAAGGCTCCCAAAATCAACAAATATCGCTCCTCCTGAAGAGGACATTGCTGACCCGGAAACAACTGCCCGCATGATTCAAGAAGCCCAAGAACGAAAAAGTCTATGAGGTGATTCTTCTACTAGCCCCCGGACTGGGCAAAAGCATTTGAAAATAAAAACCCCTGAGCAATCCGACCGTACTCCTAATATCTCCGGGAATGCTGGTTTTACAGTTGGTTCTCTCCCCGTGGTAGACCTAGATGATGAAGGTCCCGAGGAAGAACAACCTCTGGAAAGAAGGAGAAAGGAAGCCCTCCTACTTTTTGCTGAAATGAAGGTTGGTAAGTATACAATACTACGGTAAATATACAATACTAATTAATGTAATATTTACCCTAAATTATTACAACAAACATTACCAAATTAATGCCCAAAACCGTGGGCTGACTTATGTACAAAACGAGAATCACCAAGAGACAATATACATACGATATACATGTGTATACGGTGTATATCAAATGTATATTTAACAGTATTAAAGTTACAAGAGCAGTATTAACAGATCAATTTCACATATGTGAATGTGGAAGTAGACTGATTCCAATGAGAATTGAGTTTGTTCTAAACACTCGTAAAAATGGGATAACACAAGACCATAATTTATCGGCTATTTCAACACCTTGATTATTAGGTGTAAATAGTGATATTTTATTTCTTTGAAGAAGTTGTAGTTCAAGTCTGAGACTATTATTACTTTGAAGTAAAGATTATTATTTTACTTGAACGTTCAATTGATGCCGAGCACATCTTCATAATGTATAATAAATTAATAATCTTTGTTGAACTAGTAAACTATCTTATTTTAATTAATATTAAATGAGTGGGGATTTGTTGGATTGCATTCTAATATTAAAATAGTAATATTAAATTATATCATTGGCTAGGGGTGAGCACGGGTATAGGGTACCCAGATACCCGATCGGAACCGACACTAACGGGTAGGTTTCGGGTAGTAAAATTAGGAATCGATCAA
Organism: Anisodus acutangulus; assembly: GCA_029783415.1. Lineage (NCBI taxonomy): Eukaryota > Viridiplantae > Streptophyta > Magnoliopsida > Solanales > Solanaceae > Anisodus > Anisodus acutangulus. The sequence goes on along the minus strand of CM056506.1, from coordinate 14,666,526 downwards.
TGTCGGGTTCGGTTCCTGTTCCGGCAAAAAGAGACAGGGTACCCGGACCCGAAACCGATACCCGAAACCTATGAAATATTAAATATTTTTACTTTTTTAATTCCATTATTTTTTAGTTAATAAAAAAGAAAAAAAAGCCATACTAAAGCACACCATTTAAGGGGGGAAAATCAAATGCAGAACAATCACTTTCACCATCAAGAAATAAATCAAATAATACAAAGTGACAATCATAAGCACAGAAAAAACCAAAAGCGGTACAAAACTGAAAAATAATTTTTTAAAACTATGTACTCCTTTAAGTTATTGAAAAAGAAAGTTGAAACGAAAACCAAAGCAAATCTTTGAAACATTCTTGGGATATTTGCTCCAAAAGGATTCTTTATGGGTTTTGTGGCACTGGCTTTCAGAGGATAAGCAGACGAGTTTATTCCTAAACCAAAACTGTTATTCGAAGGCATTATTTTGCACAAAGAAACATCGATTCCGGGTACCCAGGAACCTACCCGGAACCGCAGGGTCCGAGTAGTTTCCGGGTAATGATTGCTACGGGTAGGTTCCGGGTAGTAAATTTAGGAACCGGTCTTTTACTGAGTAGGGTCCGGGTAGTTCAAAAAAGTTAGGGTATCCGGACCCGCTCACCCCTAGCATTGGCATAGCTATTAAGTGAATAAAGTGGCCATAACTCTTACTAAATCACTACTTCATAATCTAGAAAGTAGTATTATTCCTTGTAATCACAACCCCACGTTCTCCATTTTCTCATAACGTATTACCTCATTATCTTTTAGTTTATCTCAAGTAAGAATTCTGACACCTATAAATAATAGTCATTTTTACCTTGGAATAGTGTGTGAAAATATTGTAGAGTGCATGATAAGCGAGGTTAGTAGGGATGGCAATTGGGTGGGGTGCGGGTACCCCTCCCCGCACTCGTACCTGTCAGAAAATTTTATATCCGTCACCTACCTGCCATTTGTGGCGGGTACATTTTCAACATCCATATCCGCCTAGGCGGGTATATTTTAAATTCACACCCGCTCCACCACCCTAAGTGAGTAGGGTTTTGCCTTAAAATTTATTATTATTAGGCTTATGGGCTGCGTGCCAAATTATTTGGGCTTTAGATAAATATAAAATTGTACAAATAAAATTATAGTTGGCGGGTATAAGGCGGATGAGTGAATTTGGGGAGGGCGGTTGGATGTGGGGCGGGGCAGACGGATATGAGGCGGGTATAACTGCAAATCCACCACCTACCCATACCCCGCCTACTACCCGCCAAAGTTATACCCATACTCGCCTCAATTGGGGTGGGTGCTGAATCCACAAAATTGTACCCACTTGCCATCCTAGAGGTTAGTGTAGTGAAAAAAAGGTTTATTTGGTGAATTAGAGATAAATCTATGATTTTTATAACATGAGTGCACTATTAAAGAAAAAAAAGAATATATTTAGCAGGAATTGTTCTCTGTTCCTCTGGGTAAATAACTCAACATTCAATCAAGTGCACCATATAACCTCTCTAGAGCATGAGTGCTAACAGATAATATTAGATTAATTCTAGAAATATGTACATAAAATACATAGTCTGACGAAGAGACCACGAGTTCACGTGCCCCATATATTAGGCTATAAATTCGCCCCTATGGTGAAGTAATGTGTTCCTTTGATGGAGCTAGCTTTGGACTCCTTTTATTTTATTTACCCATATTTTAGAGGATCTGTAGTGTTCTATATTTTTCCTGTGTAGTTCGAACTCTGGACCCATCGGACCCATTGATCATGTTAAGAGTTTGTTCGAATCATACACCATTGTCGGGGTTATTATTTACTGAAGAAGACAAGTCAAGATGATTATTGTTGAACCAATGAAGATTTTGTTGGATTGGACTTGAATCTCCTTAAGAGTACGAGATATCTATACCTCAGTCTGATTTAACATCATTTGATTGTTGGTGTAATTTAAGTTGCCATATTTTTTTACTAGTAGTGATAGAGAAATATAATAGTTACTAGATAAATAATTAGTCACCATTTATACTATTTTGATTGATAAAATGACTATAATAGTAATTTGTAAAGTTGATTAACAATATCATTTGATGGAACATTGTCAAATTGGAATATTCGGTCGTGAATATATATGGACCGTTCACTGACTGTCTATGAAGTTTTATATAATGAGTTTGGAAAATGTTAGTAAAGTTTTTGGAACGTTCCCTCGAGAAATATGGACCGTCTATTAGCCATATCGTCCCTTTATATATAATTTTGTTTTGCAACATCTGCTCAATTGTTTCGTAAAACACGAACACTGAGCGAACTTATTTGGAATGGACAATATTTAATAGGTGTTTGAATAAAAAAATTTATAATGTTTGGAATTTTTTTTAAATATTTAAAAATTGAAGTTATGTTTAGATATTTAACTTGAAAAAACAGCAGAAATTTTGTGGGTGAAAAAAGAATTTCACCTGAAATTCAACTTGAAACTCGCCTTCAAAATCTTTTTCAAAAATTAGTTTAATGAATAAACACACATCGTTTTACTTTTTTATTTGAAAAAAGAATGATTAAGTCCAGAAAGACTCTAAGTTGAAATTGAAAAAAATAAACTAATTATCAAATTGTGTTGACACATAAATTTTATGAAAAAAACTGAAATTTATAAGTGAAAATGGTTATTTCATTTGCAATACTTTTCAAACAAGTTTTAAAACATTTCAATAGTATTCTTAAATACGTATTATCTATTAAAATATCTGAAAAGCTAGTTAAATACAATAAGCAATTGAATATATTTGGTTGAAGTTGAAAAAAGTCTTTAAAATTGAACTTTATAAATGAATTTCGTATTTTTTGTTCTTTTGACATAAATTACACTTAAAAAAGTCACAACTTCTATCCAGAATTATTATTATTATTTTCCTTAAAATACTTAACATTCAACAAAAAGTTTTATATTTTACTAATATGTTTAATATTGAGCAATTATTTGCAAATATTACTTATTTTTGAATTTTTGAACCAAAAAGAGGAAGTTTACGTGGAGGGGCTGACATAAACCTTGTTCTGCCGATAAGCAATCTGAAAAGCATGTGGCAGCTATGCAATTCCCATGAATCATTTTAGATTTCCAAAAATACCCCCACAGTCGCACATGCTCCGTATCTTCCTCCCACCCGGTGTTTACACCAAATTAATGCAAATAATCAAATACATGGTATACATGTGTTTGGTGTAAACAACTTGATAAGTTTTTACCCCCCAAACTCCATATTGTAATTGTACTACTCTTTTGAACTCACTATAAAATAGTCCTTCCGTTTCCACTCAATCCATTACTATTCTCACCTCTGCAAAAAACAAAATATGGCTATGGAGAGTGCATTTACATTGACACGAATTACTACTCCATCGTCGTTGTTTTGTGGTAGTTCCTCTCATTACCACCTTAGATCCTTCTCATTTTCCCCCAAATTGTCGTCCTTCAATTACTCTTTGAGGACAATTTCATCTGCTCCTTTCATCGTCACTGCCTCCTCCTCTTCTCCATCATCTCCCTCTACAACGGTTGCCGAATCCCAGGGTCTTAAGGTCATTAATTTGTTCCTAATTTTTTATGTATTTAATCGCAAATTGTAGCGCTTTACTTTTGATTTACTTGAACTGCAGATTAATTCAGTTCAGACAAAGCCTATTGAAGGTCAAAAAACCGGAACCAGTGGTCTACGCAAAAAGGTAATTTTAAAAAATATACCGCCCAATGTAAAATATTATACATAATGTATCAACTTGCATAAAGTGTATAATATTGTATAAAAGGGGGTTTATACACAAATATGGGCTAAACCGGGCAACAAGCTCACAATATGGCCTATGTGGCGTAAATATTTTCTCCGAGTAGACATAAAGCGCAATTTTACCTTTTTATGTTGGTTTATTATTTTTGATTACTTTTGCTTCTTTTTGTATATAGGTGAAAGTGTTTATGCAGGAAAATTACCTTGCGAATTGGATACAGGTATGGTTTTCTCATTCTCTGAAATTGTAGTGATATTAAATACCAAGTGTACTCAATTCAGTGCAATTGTTTTGTGGTGTTTCCATACAGGCATTGTTTAATTCTTTGCCATTAGAGGATTATAAGAACGGACTGTTGGTCTTAGGAGGTGATGGTCGATATTTCAATCGAGAAGCTGCACAGGTAGTGGTCAAATTTGTACATAATTTCTGTGTTTCATGGGTATCCTGATGACTATCTGGTGTTTTCTGATCCCTAATGCATCTTAAGCTACAATGCAGATAATCATTAAAATTGCTGCGGGCAACGGTGTTGGTAAAATATTGGTTGGCAAGTGAGTGTCCCAAATTACACTTTTATTAATCCAGATGTTCATCATAGCATGAATGAATTCTTCAGATTTCACATCCTAGCGATGTTTTCGCTTGAAATAATTCCTTTCTCAATTTACTACTTTTATTAGTGCGTATGCGCCGCAGGCGGGCTTGAACGAGGAGGAGAAGAGGCGCTTTTGGGAAGATTTGGACGAAGTGGTGGGAGGTATACCACCCACTGAGAAGTTATTTGTAGGAGGGGATTTCAATGGACATATCGGGGCACTTTCGGGGGTTATGACGACGTGCATGGAGGTTTTGGCCTCGGAGGAGGCATCTCGCTTCTGGAGTTTGCTAGAGCTTTTGAGATGGTCATAGCCAATTCGAGGTTCCTGAAGAAGGAGGAGCATTTGGTGACTTTTCGTAGTTCGGTGGCTAAGACTCGGATAAACTTTTTGCTCCTTAGGAAGGTTGACAACAGTCTTTGTAAAAACTGCAAGGTTATTCCGAGAGAGTATCTTACAACCCGACATAAGCTTTTGGTGATTGATTTGAAAATCAAGATGGAGAAGGAGAGGAGGGTTGTGAATGACAGGTTAAGAATCAAATGGTGGAGTTTGACCATGGCTAGTGCAAAGGAGATGGGGGAGAGGTTGATGTCCAAGGGGGCTTGGGGGAGTAGTGAGGATGCGATCGGTATGTGGGACAGGATGACCAGTTAGATTCGGGAGGTAGCTAGAGAAGTGCTAGGGGTCTCGCGAGGTAGCTGTGGTGGGCATCGAGGGGACCGGTGGTGGAATGGTAAAGTTCAAAAGAAGGTGGAAGCGAAAAAAGCGGCGTATGCGAAATTGGTAGAAAGCAAGAATGAGGTGGAGAAGTGGACGAATAGGGAATTGTATAAAATGGCGAGGAAGGAGGCAAAGCTAGAGGTTACGGCGGCGAAAACGACGACTTTTGAACTTCTGCATGTGGAATCAAAGGAAAAGGCGGGGATAAGAAGTTGTACAGACTAGCCAAGGTGAGGGAGAGGAGGGCCCGGGATTTGGATAACGTGAGGTGCATCAAGGACGCTCGTCCTTAAAAGTACTGGTGGAGGACGCGAATATTAGGCGGAGGTGGCAGTCTTACTTCCATAAATTCTTGAACGAAAAAGAAGATAGATACATTGTGCTGGAGATCTGGAGCAATCTGGAGCAATCTGGCAGGTATTGGAATTTTGGTTATTGTGGAAGCATTAAGGTTGAGGAGGTTTAGGGTGTTGTTCGCAGGATGCGCAGGGGACGAGCGACCGGGCCTGATGAGATTCCAGTTGAATTTTCTAAGAGCGCAGGCAGGGCAGGTTTGGAGTGGCTGATGGAGTTGTTTAACGTCATTTTTAAGACGATGAGAATGCCCGAAGAATGGAGGTGGAGTACAATGATTCCTTTGTACAAAAACAAATGTGATATCCAGAGTTGCAACAACTATAGGGGTATCAAGCTGCTAAATCACACTATGAAAGTTTGGGAAAGAGTCGTGGAGATAAGGGTGAGAAGAAGCGTGTCTATTTTCGAGAACCAGTTCGGATTCATATCGGGGCGTTTGACTACATAAGTCATTCATCTTATTAGGAGGTTGGTGGAGCAGTACATGGAGAGAAAGTGAGACTTACATATGGTTTTCATCGTCCTCGAGGAGGCATACGACAAAGTCCTTAGGGAGGTTATATGGAAATGTTTGGAGGTTAGAGGTGTACCTGTGGTGTACACTAGGGCAACAAGGATATGTATGATGGAGCCAAGACCAGGGTACGGACAGTAGGAGGAGACTCGGAACACTTCCCAGTGATGATGTGGTTGCATCAGGGATCAACTCTTAGCCCATTCCTATTTGCCTTGGTGATGGATTGACTGACGCGACAAATCCAAGGGGAGGTGCTATGGTGTATGTTATTCGCAGACGACATATCCTGATTGATGAGACTCGCAGCGAAGTGAACGCTAAGCTGGAGGTTTGGAGATAGACTCTGAAGTCTAAAGGGTTCAGGCTGAGTAGGACCAAGACAGAATACTTGGAGTGCAAGTTCAGTAACGAGAGTGACCTTGAGACAGGCGTGGATGTGAGGTTTGGTACTCAGGCCATTCTAAAGAAAGGAAGTTTCAAGTATCTCGGGTCTGTTATCCAAGGGAATGGAGAGATTGATGACGATGTCACACATTGTATTGGGGCAGGGTGGATGCAATGGAGGCTCGCATCTGCAGTCTTGTGGGATAAAAAGGTGCCACAAAAACTTAAAGGCAAGTTCTATCGGGTGGTGGTTAGACCGACTATGTTGTATAGGGCGGAGTGTTGGCCGGTCAAGACTTCACACACCCAAAATATGAAGATGAGGATGCTAAGAGGGATAAAATTAGAAATTATGATATCCGGGACAGAGTGGGAGTGGCCTCGGTGGAGGATAAGATGCGGGAAGCGAGGTTGAGATGGTTCGGGGACGTGCAGAGGAGAGATACAAATGCCCCAGTGCGGAGGTGTGAGAGGTTGGCCATGGACGGGTACATGGGGTAGAAGTAGGCCGAAGAAGTATCGGAGAGAGGTGATTAGACGGGATATGACGTAGGTGCAACTCACTGACTGAGGACATGACCTTAGATAGGGGGTTATGGAGGACACATATTAGGGTAGAAGGGTAGTAGGTAGTCCAGCGTAGTCCTGCCTACGCTTACAAACTGGTAGTTGTAGTGTTATTATTGTAGGCCCGCTTAGCCTATCATACTAGTAGGCACATTGTTGTTTTAGTCTCCTGTCGTTTGATGTATGCTGCTATGTGTATTTTGTTTGTCTTATTTACGTGCACTAGTTATTTCTTCTTTTTCAGAATTCGCTATCATGACTTAGTCGCTTTGTTTGTCTTACTTTGCTTGTGCTTGTGCTTTGTCTTGAGCCGAGCGTCTCTCGGAAACAACCGCTCTACCTACCAAGATAGAGTTAAGATCTGCGTACACTCTACCCTCCCCAGACCCCACGTTGTCGGATTTCACTGGGTATGTTGTTGTTGTTGTTTCCTTGCATTTTTGAATGTTAATTTGTGAAATGCATAGCTCATTGTTTTGTTAACTGTGCTAATAAAGCTTTAACTTTTAAAAAGAGGAACTTTTTAACTACAGTAAGTTCTTTGGCCCTACTTTTCTTACTCGCTGCACTATGAAACTTAATCCTACCATCCCACCACTCACTTTTTAATTTGTATAAGTCTGTTCTGTATGTTTATGAAGATGGAAATCCCATTTCTCAATCTTTATGTGTGATATTACTTTGTATTGCCTTGTCTAAATTATAATCTCCATGAGCCATCTCTTCTTGCAATCAATCCTTATTGCCAATACTTCATAATGATATTTGTTTTGGGAGCCCATATCCTTCTACTTTCTATTCAAGTTTTTGTATATAGCTAGATTTGTTTCATTTCTGTTCCTGGGTTCCCTTGTTCTGGCATAATGCATATTTTTGTCTCTTATCCAAAAAGAGAAAATAAAGTAGTTGATATGTATAGATGAAGAATCTCTGTTTGGCAGGGATGGTATACTGTCCACTCCAGCTGTGTCTGCTGTGATACGGAAGAGAGAGGTGACAATTCTGTTTTAATTTTCTTGTTTGCTTTCTCTTTGCTATTTTTGATTTAACTTAAAGTTAATCCACAGGCAAATGGTGGCTTTATAATGAGTGCAAGCCATAACCCTGGTGGTCCTGAGTATGATTGGGGTATCAAGGTATATTTCCAGTCAGCTCTTCCTAGATATGACTGTTTCTGATATTCAACCTCTAAACAGGATATTCCAAGAACTTAGCATTTCTGATTATCATTTTTGATTTCCTATTTTCAGTTCAATTACAGCAGTGGCCAACCAGCACCTGAGTCTATCACGGACAAGATCTATGGAAACACCCTTTCTGTATGATTCCATCGGCTTGTGCTAAATAATATGCTTGCTGTTTTCTGTATTAGATGATTTAATGTATCTGTGATGCGACACAAGGTTCTTTAGTGTTATATATGCATGACATACATAGTGTAGGTAACTGAAAAAAATTATTATGGTTCGTTGGCAAATGATTCAGCATTTGAATTCCTTGTTTCATAAGGGCTATGCAGATTTCTGAAATAAAAATTGCCGACATTCCTGATGTTGATCTTTCTCAACTTGGAGTTACAAAATATGGAGGTTTCAGTGTGGAGGTGGTCGACCCTGTGTCTGATTATTTGGAGCTCATGGAGGTGAGTAGCTAAAAGTTTAAATCTCCAAATTTTAAAATGCAATCCATGATACTATCTATAACTTAACTGATAATGTGCAGAATGTATTTGATTTTTCACTCATTAGAAGTCTAGTTTCGCGACCAGATTTCAGGTGCGTTGTTTTATGTCTCGCATGTTATGAAGCACTGTTTTACTTTGTGCTTTTCTTACACTTTTAATTTACTACATCATAGTTTCCTTGGACATTTCTCGGACTTTATTCCTCCCTAGTTTCATAATGTTTTCTACTAGCCTGTTCCCCAAATGGATGACTGGCTACAGGTATTACACACTTCTCTTCAAATATCTAAACTTATCTAATTTCTTTGACAAGATGATAATTAACTTCAATCACCTATTAGATCCTGAACCCTTTTGAAGCGATGATGACTACACAGTATGTGAATCTGGTTCTGCTTCTAGCATAACTATATCCGTAAGGTGACATTTGGAAACCATAACATACAGTAAAGGCTAGATTCAGCTGAGACATCATAAGTCCTCTGTATGTAATTATCCTTAGTCACATGCAAGAGAAATTTAGAACATCGACTTTAATGTTTATATGGCAAAAAATATCAAACAAAACATATCGTTCTGTTCTGGAAGCAAATTGCAGCATTAACATTTTTATTTGAGTGTGCAAAAGAATTGTGGACTTTAGCACTATAAGTTTTCTCGGGAGGTGTACAATATCACACAGCCACTCTTAAAAAGACTTTAAAAAAGTGATTACTAAACTAATTGTTGTTACTCAAAATGCTTTGGCACAATGTTGATCACTGATGTATATCTGGAATCTAGATACAGGGAAGAGACAAGGTATAACTGCATTTTATGCACCCTTGCTCTAGCATAAACATATGACCACATTATTTTGGAGGTACTCATCAACCTATTGAAGAACAGAATGGTGGAGACCAGTGGGTGAGAAAGATTAAAGTTTTCCATCTCTTCTAGTAGATTCAATTCTGATGAATGGAAGATGGTCTTTTTCTCACCTTTCATATTCTTGTTGGTAACATAAGGATTAAGTAAGATGTTGAACATAGCTAGAGAACAAAACTGGATAGGAAGTTTCTCTATGGAGGTTGACAGGACCAACTCTTTTGCTATAATGCACATGTTATATGCTGATGACACCCTAATCATTTGTGATGCAGAGAGGAACAACTGAAGGAACCCAGGGTCATTTTATTGGAGTTTGAGGCAATTTATGGACCTAATTTCAATCTAATAAAAATCTGCCTTTATCTAATTAATGATCTCCAGAATATACCAACAACTGGCAGAATTTCGGATTACAAAGTCTGATTTTCCTCGTTACATATCTAGGACTACCTCCAGGGGCTAAACATAAGGATGTAATTGTTTGGCAAGGAGGGTAGGATCAGTTTGAGTAGATATCTAATTGGAAATAATAATATTTTTCTTTCGGTGGATTGGTGGAAGACTCACATTATCAATAGTGTGTTGAATAATCTACCAACCTATGTGAGGTCTCTATTTTTACTATCTATTGAAGTGGAAAAGAGACTGGACAAGCTTAGAAAGGACTTTATCTTGAAGGGAACAAGGATAGGAGATTTATCGTTGGTTAAGTAGAGTAATTTGACTCATAAAACAGTCTTGCTGGCTTAGGGATAAAATCATGAGGTTGCTTAATGAGAAGTTGCTATCCAAGTGGTTAAGAAGATACAATCGGGAATCAGAAGACCTCTGAAAGCAGCTTATCCCTGCATGAGTATGAAGTAATGAGCCTCGTGCACAAGACTAGTGACTTGGTGGTATGGTATTGGTCTACGGAAGAAATTTGAGACTTTGCCTTGATGCTTTCATACACCACTTACCTCTGAAGAATGAGATCCCGGATTTGCTACTATTTTCTAAGTACAGTTCTACTCGTGGATGAGAACTATCTTTTTGAACAAAATTGTGAACGTTAGGAGGTTGAGAGCTTAGACATTGAACAAATTGGGAAGTAAATGAGTTTCACCAAATGAACCAGATTACCAGAAGGATCGGAACGCAGAATATAGGCTTTTATCTTGATTTTACATTTCCTCGGTGAAATGGCCTTGCTAAGAATTTAGAGGTCGTCTTGTTTGAAGACAAGTTATGCATAGGCTTCTATCTTTATTTTACATTTCCTCGGTTAAATGGCCTTGCTAAGAATTTAGAGGTTGTCTTGTTTGAAGACAAGTTATGCAGGAATTAGTAATGCGGGGATTAATAATGCGGGGATTGTAATGCGGAGATTTATTCTTGTTGAATGTTTTGTTAGTTGTATTAAAAGTTAGATATACTCCCTCCGTTTCAAAATATTTGTCTGATTTTGACTGGGTACAAAGTTTAAGTAAGTAAAGAAGACTTTTGAATCTTGTGGTTGTTAACTAAAGATATGTAAAATGTACCAAAATGTCATTTAATCTTGTGGTCTTAAACATGCCATGTGGAAAGTTGAAATAAAAGAGATGTCAAAAAAGGAAAGATGCATTCTTTTTGAAACAGACTAAAAAGGAAAGTAAGACAAATATTTTGAAACGGAGGGAGTACATGCAGTGTTGTCAAAGGCGCGCTTAAAGCGAGGCTTAAAACATGTTGAGCTGCCTCGCTTTATGTGCGCTGCAATGTCATCATCAAGACTGACATACTTTTCCTTGCCAACGAGCCTCTATTTAAGAGGTGACACTAGATAATTGATATTTCACTTTATTGTAGTATTTTTACAATTTTTTGTCCATATATTTGTTATTCATGCTTATTATTATTAGTCTTGGACTAAACATATATATATATCACGCTTTATTTGCGCAAAGAACGCTTAAAGCCCCAGCTGAACTTAGAGCTTTTTTGCGCTTTTCGCTTTTGATAATACTGAGTACATGGTATATGTTAAAACATGTGGTTATTGTTGAAATTAAATAAATTGAGTTTACCATTATACGCTAGACCTTTCTGACAAAATTTTTTTGCCTACAAGATTCTATTCCAATCCCTAAAGGAAAGAAATCGAATGGTAAAAGCTTGTGACACAAGAAGGCAGGAACCTGTCATTCCTCACAAACAAAGCAGAATCCCAAACTTTCCGGTATATGAATCAATCTCAATATGTTAAGGTCTTAGCAGTGTTATCAAAAGCGAAAAACGCAAAAAAGGTCAACTGGGACTTAAGCGCAAAGCGCAAATAAAGCGTGGGCTTGCTTTAATGATAAAAGGCACAATGGTGCAAAGATACAAATATATATTGTTTAGTCCAAATTGATAAAAATAAGCATGTATAACAAATATATGGACAAAGAAATTGTAAAAACATTACGATAAAGTAAAATATCAATTATCTAATGTCACCTCTTCAAGAGATGCCCATTTCAAGGGAAAGTATGTCTTAGAGCCTTGATGATGACACTGAAGCGCACACAAAGCGAGGTGAAGTGTTCAATATACTTTGAGCCTCGCTTCAGGGCTTAAGCGCGCCTTTGACAACACTGGGTCTTAGTCACCAAAAGAAAACGCAAAAATAAAGGAAAATAAATGGAAAAAAGAGCTCAAATATGAACTGAACCAGTATATGTTGGCTTCTTTCCACGGGAAGCCATTCCACTTTGTTAGACTTGTGAGAAATTATGGGAGAAAATATATTATTCAATTGTTGTATCTACATGATTACACTGAGCTCTATTTATAGACACTCCATTACAATCCTTTTCCTAATTGGATACTATATATAAAATCCTATTCCTATTTCTATTCTACATTACAATCATTTTCTTAGTAGGATACTATACATGAAATCCTATTCCTATTTTAACACTCCCTCTCAAGCTGGTGCATACAAGTCATATGTACTGAGCTTGTTACCGATGTAATTAACACGAGGACCAGTGAGGAACTTGGTGAAAATATCTGCAAGCTGATCACTCGACTACACAAATTTTGTAACAATATCATCATAGAGTATACATGATCTGGATTGAGCAACCTCAATACCTAGAATATACTTCAGTCTGCTGAGATCTTTAGTATAAGTCATGCCAAACTCTTGAATTACTGTGCTGAATTTCCCAAGCCATGCTCTAGGAGACTGTTTCAGACCATAAAATGACCGACACAATCGACACACCAAGTTAGACCCCCCGAGCAACAAAATCAGGTGGTTGCTCCATATAAACTTCCTCCTTAAGATCACCATGGAGAGAATAACATACTTCACGAATGTGTCCAAGCCTATTATAATAACTACACCTAGGTCGAGATCTTCCAAGACGACCTCGTCCCTGTCGCTTCTTCATGGACTATGATGTGCAATATTTTGATCTCTTTAAGGATTTTGAAGTAATTATAGGACTTGAACTTTCAATTCCCGTGTTTTGAGAGTTTAACATATCAAAACCGAGAGATGTAGCGAAATCTGACTTGAATAACATAATCCAAAAAAAATCACCGAGATCTGGCCGGAAAAAGGTGCATGCGCGGCGCATGGATCTGACGCGCTAGCCGGAGCTGGCACTTCAAGCGGCACATGGTGGCGTGTGAGTGGGTATTTGTCGGAGCCACTGACAGAGTTTTGGTCAGAAGAGACTGATCTACCTCGTGGTGGTGTTGGAATTTGCGCAACACTACTCGAAAGTAATTTTGTAGCGGACATCTATGTTACCGAAAATATTGCACAATGACTGATTTGCTTTCCTGAAAATTGTTGAAAATTTGCACAACAATTAGTCTCTCACTAGCTTGAACCTAATCTATGTTGTGGTGGTGTTGGATTATGCACAACACCACTGACTTGAGATGTGACGCTAGTAGCCATCGAAAAAATTATGCGCTGTGGTGATTTTTTTTTGAATCTTCGCTGGAATATTGCACATCAGATACTTTCTTACAATACTCTGCAAGAGAAGGACGCAAAACAGTTGTCTGAATTGAGGCACGTGACTGTGATGATATTTTGTGGGTAGGATCGGAATGTTCATGCCGCACTGTTCACATCTACTTTTTTTTTGAGAGAATATTTTATTTATAAATATATGAGCTCTCTACAATCTTCACTCTACCATTATCTTTGGCCAGACGGGCGACACATTTTCTAGTGCCGCCCGCTGTCAGCGAAAGCTCTTTGATTCTCTACCAAGATCGTAGAAACTCTGATACCATGTGAGAAATTATGGGAGAAAATATATTATTGAATTGTTGTATCTACATGATTACACTGAGCTCTATTTATAGACACTGCATTACAATTCTTTCCTAATAGGATACTATATATAAAATCCTATTCCTATTTTAACAAGGCTTCTTATTAGGATCGTTGTCGAAACTTCTATTTCTTTTCTCGGAGAGTTGAAAGGTTTGAGAAGAACTAGTATAGTAATATGATGGTGTTTTGGTCTTTTAATATTTGATCCCAGTATAGGTAATAGAAGAATTCTTATGGGATTTCTATTCCATGCTTTATCTGGTATAAAATTATATAACAATTATAGTTTAACTTATAGGGAGATTATCTATCCAGAAAATGAAAAAAGGTAATCAAACAGGGCATTAAACAACTTTTTATCAAAAAAAGGGCATTAAACAATGCAGAATTTTATACCACAACTAATATTCTAGTACCTCAAACCAAACAACTTTTGGAGAACAAAAGTTTCTATCAAAGTGGCGGGTTTTGTTGAATTGAAATGCACGAGGCATTCGATGCAAGCAAACTTGCAGAAAAGGCCTTAGAAATGTATTAGATGTTAGCACCCAAGGGTGTGGCTAGTGGTCTAGGAAGTGGGCTGAGAACCATGAGGTCGCAGGTTCAAAATCCAGCGGAGCCAGAAATACTAGGGGTCTGTTTGGAAGCCATATGTAATTACACACCTCAGTGATTGCACAGTATAATAATTACAGTGACATAATTTCAATTGTCATGTTTGGTTGAAAAAGTATAATTACATGGTTATTATTTTTCATATTAACATGTAAATAAGTTTTACCGTGTGACAAACATAAATGTAAATAACAAATATCGAATATTAATTTACCGTGAGGTATTTTAAATAAACATTTTATGTAAAAATATATTAAATAATAGATGAGTAAATATCATAAAATAATCGGTGTCTTTCAAATAAATTAATAAAAATTCCAAATGAGAATTTAATTTTTTACCAACTCATGTGAATATAAGAAAGTTATATATGAGCTTAGGAAGTATTTTCAATAATAAATATTTATACTAATTATTAGAAAATAAAGCTAGTAAAATACAAAGTAAGCAAATTAATTGTGTGACAAATAAATGTATAAATATGAAGGTTTAGATTTTATTTATAAGTTGATACTAATATCGTAAAGAATACTCGGTATCTTAACTATCTTTCAAATAACGAAAAATTTCAATTTTTACTACATCATATGAATATAATATGAATTTTATGATTTGTTGCACTTTTAAATGGCAAAAAGATAGATATGAATTTAGAAAATATTTTTTTGTAATAATTATTTAAACCAATGAATAGAAAAACAAAGCTAATAAAATATGAAAGTGTGTTTAACAACTAAGAAAAATAAAAAAGAAATAAGCAAAATATGAGAAGTTGCAAAATTATATGGAAGCCCATCATAATAAACATGTCGGAAGGTTAAAAATGAGAATAAGAGAAATGGAGAGAAATAGTGTAAAAGGAATATTACTAAATATGTTTGAGAAAAGAAAAATAAAATAAAATTAGAAAAGTTACATTACCTTATAATTGCACATGCCAATTCTCACCCTCCTTTAAGAATTGAAGAGTGTAATTACACCCCTTAAATTACACCAAATTCTATGCTGACTAAGTAATTACTTGGTCAAACAAACATGTACTATCTAATTACATACAATTACACAAAAATCCAATTCCTAGGTGCTTTCCAAACAGGCTCCAGATGATTTCTTTCCATTTGTCCAAGCTTTGGCAGACAGAGTTCCCGGTACCTATGTTGGTGGGAGGTAGCAAGTATCTCGTAGAATTAGTCTAGCTGCACGCAAGCTAGTCCGGACACCATTGAGGATAGCCTCTCAACATGTTATTCAATATTAGTAAGGTCCTTTTGCCTAACAGAGTCGGCCCAACATGGACAATGACATGCAGACGAAAGGAGTAAAGTCCGGGGACAACGGTAAAGGTGAGGAATGGCACCTCCGCCCTACTAAAGAAGGTCGGCCTTGATTTCTTTTTACCTTTTATTTTAAAACGATATTCCTTCATCGAGGTGCACGCAGGCTGGTCCCGGCACCACAATTATAAAAAGGAAAAAGGCTATAATAACACCTATGGTATGCCCAGATTTGCAGTAACACACTCTTACTTTTCGGGGGTCCTATCACCCTAAAGCAGAAGCAGAATTGAAAACAAAGAAAAATACTTGCAAGTTGTTTATTGATAATAGTAATACTTAGGGAAAATTGAGAGAGAAGTAGGCAATATGAAAGTCAGGGATAATTTTTCGATGCATCTATTGATACAATTTGAAAGTCTTAAATAGACCTTCAAATACTAAACAACTAGTTGCTATTTACTTTACAAGTGTTAAGGTGTCTGGGCAGCTGTCTGTTTTATTCTATTGAAGGGGCACAATAACTTTAACTTTACTGAAAGGGCAAGCTGGAGATAAGATTGAGTTATCCTTTGTGAGGTCCATCTTGTCTTTATTAGCTTACTTCTTTATTCTTTTCTTGAAGGGGCGCATAACTTTTAACTCTTCCGAAAGGGTAAGCTGACTTTTATCTTCAGTAAAGAAGATAAGCTTGAGCTATTTTGTTGGTCCATCATGTCTCTATTGTTGGGTCCACTCACATGTGAAGATGCGGTTTCTAACAATTTCATGATTTGTCCATGTTTTGCATTATTGTCTAATTTTGATAAGGCTTCTTCGAACCTTCTCTTTAACTCTTCTTTAGAAACTCGTGGTTCATGTCTTAATAAAGATGCTGAGGAAGGAGCTGCCTTATCTTCTTAGGGTTTTGGCGCCCAACCTTTGATTCTGATAGTCTTACTTAAATAAATGTTTCTTTCAAATTCATGAACGTCAAAATACCAATTAATGATATAAGAAATTCTTTTTTTCATAAAAAATTTACACCATTTAACATTATCTGGTAGAGTAGTGATACTCTGTTCTACTTGGAACCTTTCAAACTGAGTTCAAAAATATTTGGATAACACCTGTCTATTTCCTCCGAAATGGCTCCACCATTCGTAAAACCATCTGGGATGATTACTCTTTTAGTATCTTCTGAATACTTCACAAACCAGGAATGATTATTGGGCCTTAGATACATGAAGTTGTACCAAGTGGTCTTATAATCATACCAATTATATGTTTGTGATCGATGAATTCTTGGCAGAGGAATATGAGTATGTAGATGATCTACAATCCATTCAAAAGGGATTAAGATCTTTTTAATTGTGAATTTTGAAAACTGAATACTATTAGGATCATTTTTATCTTCTGATATACAGTAAAAACTCTATAAATTAATAACTTTGGCACCATGAAATTTTATTAATTTAGAGAGATATTAATATATCGATAAATTAATATTTTATTAATTAACAGAGAGACTTTTTAAATTCAGCAAATTTAGTACATACATATGTATTGAAAATAAATGAATTCATATATGTTTCATTGATTATATTCATGCATCAACCAATTCTTTGTAACTAATTAAATATATTCATGTATAATATCAATTCATTGTATACAATTAACTATTATATTCATGGACGCATGTATCAATTCATTGGAATTACTTAAATAATGTATACATGTTTACATTAATTCGTTGCACTTAAATAACTATTATAGCCAATTAAATATATTCATGCATGATGAATGAAACATATACTATATAAATCTCAATATGGAAATAAAATAATTCATAACACCCAACCATGTCTTATCATCTAAAAGGCATCGCAAAATCATCCATGAATGATCAAATGCGTAAAGCATTATGTGAGTATAAGAGAGACCATCCCACATGCACTCAAAAAGATTTACAAGAGTGGGTTGATGAAAAATATCGTTTGAAAGTTAGTCAAGGTACAATATCAAACACTCTCAAGAGATCATCGGAGTACCTTTCAGCCAACTTTGAGAAGGGTGGGATATTAAGCGACACAAATCGGCGAAATATCCAGATATGGAGAAGGTTCTTTATGAATGGTTTCTTCAGTACCAAGATCGAGTCAACATGACCGGAGAGCTTATTTTGGAGAAAGCAAAGGATATAATGAAGCTTTTGCATCCTCAACACCCTCATGAACATCAATTTTCTCAAGGTTGGCTTGAAAAATTCAAGGTAAGACATGGTATTAAATCATTCCATCGCTTTGGAGAAAGTGGTTCGGTTGATACGCAGGACATGGAAATGAAACTGAGGCTATAAGGGAGAAAATAAACCAATTTTCCATTAAAGATGTTTTTAACTGGATGAAACAAGTCTGCTTTACAGTTACAAATCGATCACTCTCTTGCAACCAAGCAACTTGAGGGAAGAAAGCAAGACAAAGAGAGGCTTACAATTGTTATTTGTTGCAACGAGGATGGTTCGGAAAAAATTCCTTTATGGATTATTGGAAAATATGCAAAGCCACGTTGCTTCAAAAATATCAACATGAGCAGCATCAATTGTCATTATCGTGCCAACAAGAGGGCATGGATGACTAATGTGTTTTTTGATGAATATGTTCATTGGTTTGATCACAAAATGAATGACAGAAGAATCTTGTTGATGGTTGACAATTGTCCAGCCCATCCAAAAAATATTGAAGGGTTACGGAATGTTGAGTTATTTTTTTTGCCACCTAACATGACATCAAAGATTCAACCATGTGATGCAGGAATAATTAGAGCTTTCAAGATGCACTATCGTAGGAGATTCTACAAAAATCTATTGGAAGGTCATGAGTTGGGGCTACCTAATCCTGAAAAGATTAATGTTTTAGATGCCATCAATTTTGCAGTCTCCGCTTGGACAACCAATGTTTCTCAAGTGTCAATAGCAAATTGCTTTCGGCACTGCAAAATCCGTTCAAATGAAGAAATCTCAAGTGAGACAAACTTTGAAGAAAGCCTACATGAGCTTGAGAATATGGTCAAGGATGTTGGTTATCGCAATGAAATGGACGTCAACAAATTGGTGGACTATCCGGGTGAAAATAATGAATGTTCAATGGTTCAAAGTTTAGAGGAAATTGTTGCTGATATTATTGAAGATCCTACTAATAATGAAGCTGAAGATGATTCAATACCGTTGGAACCAGTCACGAGAAAGGAGGCTTTGAGCGCGACAACAACTCTTCAAATTTTTTTGTTGCAGCTAGAGAACTCGACACCGGAACTCTTGGCTGCAATTAAAAAAGTTAGGGATGAAATCCAATTAGATTTAAATTTTAAGAAAAATCAAGTAACAATAGATTCATATTTTAGCAAATTACCATAATATTTATAATTGTAATATTTATGAATTATTAATTTAGAGTTTTAATGGGACCTAATATTTATAAAGGGATTTTCCGAAAAATTATTATCTTATTATCTTATCGAATTTGATGATTTTTTACAAAGGCCCAAGTCGGGACCGGAAGATTTTATTATTTTAGAGAGTTTATTAATTTATAGAGTATTAATTTATAGAGGTTTTACTGTATGCTCAATTGCTATTGAATTTGTGTCTGTTAATATGAACTCGTAATACCTTCGGGTCTGGAGGGGATCATCAATCTTCACATAGTTCCGATTAGTATAATAAGGTTTTAACAAGTCTTCTAGTCTGAAACCTTCATACTTTTTATCAAGTGCCATGATTGGCAGTACCTGCAACACTGTCATCTCGAACTACTGTTTATTTGGAGAATTTTTTCTCCACTGGCTTTTCTGAGGTTGCTGGCCGGACCTCCTTCGAGTATGACTCTGGTGGCTTCATTTCGTAACTATGCTTTGTTTGGATAGAAATAAATCTATTACCTGATGAGGAAGTCTCTTCCTTGAAAACTGGTTTAAAGGGCTGTAGCTTGTCTGACTGGTTATGGGTGCTTTAATGGTGAGGGAATAGTGGCTTTTGGTAGAGCTGGGAATTATGCAGTGTTAAATTATAATATTCAAGAAAACAGACACTTAGTTCTGGCAGAATTCCTAGCTCTGCCTAAATGGAATTTGAGCCCTTTTGAATGGTTTGTAGATCATTTACACTTCCATTCCTCTGTTAAGAGTTCATCGACTACAAACATATGATTGGTATAATTATAAGGCCGCCAGGTACAATTTCATGTATCCAAGGCCCAATAATCGTTCTTGATTTGTGAAGTATTCAGAAGAAATCAAAAGAGCAATCATCCCCAGATGGTTTTACAAACGGTGGAACCAGTTCAGAGGAAATAGACAGGTGTTTTCCAAACATTTCAGACTTAGTTTGAAAGGTTCTAAGTAGAACATAGTAACTTACTCTACCAAATAATGTTAAATGATGTACATTCTTTACGGCAAATAGAATTTCTTATATTATTAGTCGGTCTTTCTAATGCTCATGAATTTGAAAGAATCAATTACTCTCTCTGTCTCAATTTATGTGGCACCATTTCCTTTTTGGTATGTCTAAAAAAATGTCACTTTTCTATATTTAGAAACATTTTTTACTTTATGGTATGATTTATAGCCACACATTTATATAAAATTTATTTTGGACCACATATTTCAAAAGTCTTTTTTTTTCTTAAACTCCGTGCCAAGTCAAATGGTGCCACATAAATTGGGACGGAGGGAGTATTTAAGTAAGAGTATCAGAATCAAAGGTTGGGCGCCAAAACCCCAAGAAGATAAGACATCTCCCTCTTCATCATATTCATTAAGACAGGAACCCTGAATTTCTAAAGAAGAGTAGAACAGAGACAAATTATGGAATTGTTAGACACCGCATCTTCACATGCGAGTGACCCCAGCAATAGAGATATGATGGACCCACAAGAAATAGCTCAAGCTTGAGAAAAGTCATCTTGCCCTTTCGGAAGAGTTAAAAGCTATTGCGCCCCTTCAAGAAAGGAATAAAGAAGCCAGTTAATAAAGACAAGATGGACCCCACACGGGATAACTCAATCTTATCTCCAGCTTACCTTTCCAGTAAAGTTAAAGCTATTGTGCCCCTTCAACAGAATAAAACAGCCAGCTGCCCATACAACTTAACACTTGTAAAGTAAATACTATAGCAACTAGTTGCTTAGTATTCTGAGGTCTATTTAAGACTTTCTAGTTGCTTAGTATTCTGAGGTCTATTTAAGACTTTCAAATTGTATCAATCGAGGCATTGAAAAATCATCCCTGACTTTCATATTGCCTACTCTCTTTCTATCTCTCAATTTTCCCTAAGTTTTTCTATTATCAATAAACAACTTAGGAGTATTTTGTTTTATTTTCAATTATTTTCTACCATCTGCTTTATGGTATCATATAGGTTGAACTGAGTGATGCATGGAGGTTAAGTTGGTCAGGAAGAATAGTTAACAAAGAAAACAAGAGTATGTGAAATGCAGTTCCTGGAGCTCTTTTGGTAGTTTGGACAAAAAAGAGTCAGAGATGCTTAGATGATGCCAATACACGGTCTTAGATGTAAATGCTTGTATATTTTGGTAGTATTTAGGTGTATTTTACTGAATGTGTATGATGTAGAAACACCTCCAGAACTCGTCTTCTCTCTTGAGTTCCAATGAGATGCTCTTTCAACAGAAACAGTTCTATCCATTAGTAGTATTGTCTCTAGTTTGGCTTCCTCCTCAGTAGTATTGTCTTTTCTCTAGTTTTTTATTTTTTATCAATAAAAAAGTAAGGCAACAAAAATTTTGGGGTGAGGGTGGGCAAACATAATAAGTTATAAATTTCTTGATTAATCTCAATGCTTAATAAAATGGGATTACACTGAACAATGATTCATTTGTACAAGAACAAAGGTGACATTCAGAGTTGCAACAACTAAAGGGGTATCAAGCTGCTAAGCCACACTATGAAAGTTTGGGAAAGGGTCGTGGAGATGAGGGTGAGAAGAGGCGTGTCTATTTACGAGAATCAGTTTGAATTCATGCCGGGACGTTCGACTACAGAAGCGATTCATCTTATTAGGAGGTTGGTGGAGCAGTATAGAGAGAGGAAGAGAGACTGACATATGATTTTCATCGACCTCGAGAAGACATGATTTTCATCGACCTCGAGAAGACATATGACAGTCCCTAGGGAGGTTCTATGGAGATGTTTGGAGGTTAGAGGTGTACCTGTGGCGTACACTAGGGCAATAAAGGATATGCATGATGGAGCCAAAACCAGGGTACGTACAGTAGGAGGAGACTCGGAGCACTTCCAGTGATGATGGGGTTGCACCAGGGATCAACTCTTTGCCCATTCCTATTTGCCTTGGTGATGGATGGACTGACGCGATAAATCGAAGGGGAGGTGCCATGGTGTATGTTATTCGCAGACGACATAGTCTTGATTGATGAGACTTGCAGCGGAGTGAACGCTAAGCTGGAGGTTTGAAGACAGACGCTGGAGTCTAAAGAATTTAGGCTGAGTAGGATCAAGACAGAATACATGGAGTGTAAGTTCAGTAACGGGAGCGAGCATGAGACATGCGTGGAGGTGAGGCTTGGTACTCAGGTCATTCCAAAGAAAAGACGCTTCAAGTACCTCGGGTCTATTATCCAAGGGAATGGAGAGATTGATGATGATGTCACACATCGTATTGGGGCAGGGTGGATGAAATGGAGGCTCGCATCCGGAGCCTTGTGCGATAAAAAGGTGCCACAAAAACTTAAAGGCAAGTTCTATAGGGTGGTGGTTAGACCGACTATGTTGTATGGGGTGGAGTGTTGACCAATGAAGACTTTGCACATTCAAAAGATGAAAGTTGCGGAGATGAGGATGCTGAGATGGATGTGTGGCCATACAAGGAGGGATAGGATTAGAAATGATTATATTCGGGACATAGTAGGAGTGGCCTCGGTGGAGGATAAGATGCGGGAAGCGAGGTTGATATGGTTCGGCCATGTGTAGAGGAGAGACACAAATGCCCCGGTGCGTAGATGTGAGAGGTTGGCTATGGACGGGTTTAGGAGGGGTAGATGTAGGCCGAATAAGTATTGGGGAGATGTGATTAGACGGGATATGACGCAGATACAACTTACTGAGGACATGACCTTAGATAGGGGGTTGTGGAGAATACAGATTAGGGTAGAAAGGTAGTAGGTAGTTGAACGTAGTCCTACTTACGCTTTCAAACTGGTAGTTGTAGTGTTATTATTGTAGGCCTGCTTAGCCCATCATACTAATAGGCACATTATTGCTTTATAGTCCCATGTCGCTTGATTTCTGCTGCTATGGGGTCTTTAGTGTACTTTGTTTATCTTATTTACATGCGTTAGTTACTGCTTCATTTTCTAGAACGCGATGTCATGACTTATTCGCTTTTGTTACTATCATTTTCATACTGCTTTAAATTTCGTGTCCGGGCGTTTCTCTTGATTTGCTTGTGCTTATGCTTTGTTTTGAGTCGAGGGTCTTTCAGAAACAGCCGCTCTACCTACTAAGGTAGAGGTAAGGTCTGCGTACACTCTACTCTCTCCAGACCCCACGTTGTGGGATTTCACTGGGTCTGTTGTTGTTACGGAAGGACCATATATTATTTTGTATCCTCCTTCTCTTCCTCCCCCTGCCCGCTGGATATCTTTGTTCATGCTTATGTTGTTAACGTCTGATGCTACTGACAGGTTTGTATTTGATGCCATGCATGCAGTTACAGGGGCTTATGCAAAGCCCATTTTTGTTGACAAACTAGGAGCTAACCTGGTATGTACCTTGGAGTTTTTTTCTTTAGCTATTGGACTATCTTGAATGTTTGGTTGTAGGTTTATCATCTATGTATGTCGTGTAGGAGTCTATCGCAAATGGAGTGCCACTGGAAGATTTTGGGCATGGTCATCCAGACCCTAACCTTACGTAAGAAAAGAACGTTTATTGAAGTAGATGTACTTTAACTTCTTGAAGAGAACTAATATAGTTTAGTTATTTCGGTAAAGGTATGCTGAGGATTTGGTGAATATCCTGTACGGCGAGAATGGACCTGACTTTGGTGCTGCAAGCGATGGTATGTTCAAAAACTTTCTGCCGCAACACTTCAATAGAGTTGTCTTTCAATTAATTGGAGAACATATATAATATGCTTGGCTGAAGTTCAAAATTAATTGAATCTTATATGAAAGGAAAATAATTAGAAAAGAGAAACAAAGTTAGAAGCAATCAGAAAACATTTAGTTTGATATATCACTGTCTTTAAGGGTTAGGACCCATACTCAAACCAATGCACCACTCAGTACTACAACAACAACAACAACATACCCAATGAAATCCCACAAAGTGGGGTCTGGGGAAGGTAAAGTGTACTCAGACCTTACCTCTACCTTGGGAGGTAGAGAGGCTGTTTCCAATAGACCCTCCCTCCGCACACGCAATCCAAAGCATTATAAAAAGTCATGACAAAAATACTATAAAAAGCAGGGTAAAACAGTTTGGAAAAAATAACGAATAATATAATGAATACGATAATCAAAGTACAAGAAACAACAGACAGAGTCATTCATTTTCACTTAAATGTTTCTATTAAATTTTGATGAACTTTTTACTTTCAGCAATTCATGGAAGAATGAATCGGTTCAAGTAGAAATAGAGAGACAAGAAACTACACGAATAACTCTACGACTACTAGTATAAAAGGATAAGTAGGACAACACACAACTATCCACTAACCTTCTACCCTAATCCGTGTCCTCCACAACTTCTTATCTAAGGTCATGTCCTCGGTAAGCTGGACCTGCGCCATGTTCTGTTTGATCACCTGTCCCCAATACTTCTTTGGCCTACCTCTACCTCTCCTGAAACCATCCATAGCCAACCTCTTATGCCTCCGCACTGGGGCATCCAGGCATCTCCTCTTCACATGACCGAACCATCTCAGCCTCGCTTCTCACATCTTATCCTCCACCCAGGTTCCTACCTTATCCCGGATATCTTCATTTCTAATTCTATCCCTCCTGGTATGCCAACACATCCACCGTAGCATCCACACAATGCACCACTCATTTTGTTTTTAAAATATAGTGTTTGGGATTTGCC
>CM056506.1:14368877-14641571 GCA_029783415.1 Anisodus acutangulus | reverse complement strand
TCTGGGTCGAGCTCGTTGCTCGGGGGTTTTCTAGTGCGGATTATCTCTCCTGTGTGGTTTGCGGGCTATTGCACAGGAGCGGGGTTTACCATGTGCGCACCCGAAGGTAGCGGCTTTGGGTTCCCTTGTCATCGAAAAAGATATATCACTGTCCTTCCCACCCCAACCCAATATCTTTGAAATGAAAGAAATCAGGGGAAAAGGAGAAGGACAATTAGTCTCTCCAAAGATTAAGTGGTCATATTCTTTCAATTGCATGCTAATACCATTGCTGAAAGCTTAGTTACAACGATTGCTTCTTTCTTTCACTAGTTTGCGCATGATTCTATACGGAGAACGAAAATGAAAATGTGCTGATCAACATAAATTAGAAGTTCTAATTTCTAACTTTATTACACCTGAGAAGAAACATGATAATGTCTCTGGATATTTCCTTGTATAGTTCTTTAGAAATGATTCTGAAGAGTTTTTAGAAGAACTAATCCACTCTGCTGTTTTTCTAATTCACCTCATTAAGGCATTTTCTTTAGTATTTCAACTATATCTTAATTTGTACTTCTTGCTATAAGTTATACAAAAAAGGCCTTGTACAACTTATGTAATTTAGCTCAAAACTTATTTGCTTATCCTAAGCTAAATCATGATGTCTTTGTTTATAAATATTTTAACTCCAGAAAAGAATTAAAAGCAAATGTCCTTTGTAAGAAAAAAAATAAAACAATGTTAAATTTATAACAGAATGAAGAAATTTTGTTCTGTTGAGATTGATTAAGGTTTTCCAAGTGTGGTTTGAGACTTGTATGTTGGCGTAACAGTAAGTGTATGACCTTTTGTTGAGTATTATATGGTTGAAATTATTTTGTCAAATTAATTTCACCATCACTACTTATAATTAGAAATAACTAAAATAGTTCAAGACAAATATGTCATGGGAAAACTTTATCTTTGTCTGTCCCTTGTTTCTTCTGTAATATTTTTTTTCGAGGTGGGTAGAAATAGAAGTTTTAATGTATTTTCTCATTTTAAAGATTCTTTTTTATTTTTCATTTTAAGAGATATTTTCATAACTTTTAAAAGAACGAGACATTTCCAAAATATGTAAAACTCATACAAAATAAAATCGTTGAAAATCTTTTGTCATCGCATTACGTGAAAATAGTATCAAATGGAGTATTCAATTTGGAATTTACAAAATTAAGTTAAAACTTTCAAGCATATATATATGGACTTCCTCTTCTTTTTATGCACTCAATTAAAAAGGAGTTGGTACATTGTACTTTTTCTATTGGTCAAATTACTTTAAATTTAGTCTTTTTACAAGACATGAGAATTCCGTTCTATAGTTTTTTCTTGCTTTAAACCTATTAGAAAAACTTTTTCTTTTATCATGCTCTTTATGAGTTTTAGTATTAGCTCAAATAAATTTTAGGTTATTAAAAATTAGTCCCTCTTTATAAATCGTTGAAATGGAAAATGGTTTCTTGGTGGACATTAATAGGGATGACTTTTTTACTTTAATCTAATTGTGGCTTTTATTGACGTTAAAATTACTTTAAAACAATTGAACATGGAGGAATTCCTTATCTTTTTGTTTGTGAAATTTGTTTGAATCCCACATTTGTGTGGGTTGTAGTCTCCTTATATGGTTTTGGATAATCCTCATCTTTTGAACTTGGCTTTTGGGTTGAGTTAGGCCAAATATTTATTTTCTTAACATTGTATAAGAATCGGATGGGTTCTATTCTCCTCTACTTGAACTAGGTTTTCAGGTTAAGTTAGACCTAAAATCTATTTTTTTAATAAAAATAAAATTTGTAGGTTACCATTCCTGTTACGTGCAGGTAGCTACTCCGAAAATTTTAGGATAGCTATATTAGATTTCCATCAAATTTGGCTTTTCTTAAAAGAATCCTACTTAAATGACACCTCTTTTTGCAATCCCCCTTTTCCATTTCATGCACATATTTATCCCTTTCAGTCTTAGTCTCTACTCTCTCCTAGAAAGAATGAAACCTTTCTCTTTTTGCAAACTATTTAATTTTTGTATTCTCATTTTACACTTAATGACTGGACTTGTTATGAGTTTGGACCCACTTGATATAAAAGTTCATTTTTTATAAGGAGAGGATAAAAAGACACGTCGAGCTCTGACCACCAACCAGATAAAAGGAAATTTTTTGGTACTTCGCATCTATTCGACTTACACGTCCAAGTTCTTCTTTAATTTCTTAAATTTCATGCCAGTCGAATAACTTCACATAAACTAGGACAGAGGGAATAATCTTTATTTTTAAAATTTATTGGTAACAAGTTTAAAATAGTTGTAAACAAGAAGATTCATAACTTGGATGTCTCTGAATTGATTAAAAACGTGTTGACGTTCCTGCGGCATGTACAACTCTAGGTACTTCAAAACTATTGGGAACTAACTTGTTATATTTGAATTTCCATGAGACGGCATAAAATGGAAGCTTCCTGGTTCAAAATCTCATGGAAATTATAAAATGTTGAGATTTAGGAACTGAAAAGTAGGACATACGTTATTGTTCTTAATTTGTTAGTAAAATAGATAGATAATCCTTTTCAGCATCTACTCAGGAAAGAAGGTACTTTGGCCTGGGGGAGGGATTAGGATTTAATCTGAGACACCTTTGAGTTCTGTTCCAATAACAGAATCATGGAGAATTTGTTGTGGGTTAGCGACTTAACATAGCGGATCTAGCTTGTTATTATTTGTTCCTGTGAACCCAATAGCTTTTGCCCAGACCCTATATACGTATTAAGAAATTCACTAAATATCTCTAATTATATGATTGTGAACTAGTTATTATTGTATATTAACTTGAGGTTGCTATAAGAACCCATACACTTCAAATCCTGGATCCGCCTCGACTATTGAGTACTGGAAAATGGTGCTCTTACTTGAGACCTCACAACATGTTCTCTTTGATTTGAGGGTCTCAGACTGCTTGCTTGAAAAGAAAATTACTCCCATAATATATTCATTTGGGTGTCCATCAAATTCCAAGCCCATGAATCACACAGTTATAACCTAAGCTTTAGTAAAAGGTGAAGCAATAGTTTGCTCTGTGCTCATTGCATGGTTACGTCACACAAATTCTACCTAAGCATAAATATTGAAGCATGTGCACGAATTTAGTTGAAGATGGATAGGCTAATTTTAAATTTGAGTTTTCAGTGATTGGTGGTGGAATGTGTTGGGCACATACTTTATGGTGTGCATCCTTTGTTGCAATGGATAGCTGATGAAGCCTTGTAAAGGTCTTCACTTAGATAGTAAGCAATCGGATGCATTGTCCTCACCAGCAGTTCTCGTAGCATTCATGATACATGTCCTCTTACTATTACAGTTTGCTATAATGTTACGCATTCTGTTTTTTTTTTCTTGAAATCTTATCTTGATTTGTTTGAATATTGAGCCTCGCTTGTGGGGCTTGTGATTCTCTATGCGGAGAAAAACGCAAAGGAGAAAGATGTATTCATACACCGGAAAGCCTAAAGACGAATTCTAATTAGTCTAAGATTTGTGTGTGTGGTGTTTCGTTTGGAACAATTCCTTAAGGAAGTTAGTACGATAAGGGGTATTGAAGAGTCCATTTGTTCTTGTTGAAGCTCATCTGTGATGAGAAAGGGGCAAGAGTTTGTAGTTCAAACCCAATCAGCATGAAGATAAAGTAAGCATGGATCTGGAAGAAACATAATGATGAATAATATACATCAATGTCCTGAGCTTCATGTCAGCTTACTTAAATCGTTATGTCCTAATTATCTAGTTCCCAGCTGTAAGTTAAGAGTTCTGCGTTAACTTCTTTCCATTTTTCATGTCTTAAATAATAAGAAAGTATTATCATGTCTATGCCAAGTTGGTCTGATTATACACCGCAATCTTCTCAACCTCAATAGTTCTTTTCTAGATACACGATACTGTTCTGCCATATGGAACCAAAGTCTGATTTTCACTTATAAACTTAAACAGGAGATGGTGATAGAAACATGATTCTTGGAAGAAGCTTTTTTGTTACTCCATCTGATTCTGTTGCAATTATTGCTGCCAATGCCCAAGATGCTATTCCATATTTCCAGTCCGGGCCTAAGGTCTGAAGCACTTAAGCCTTGTATGCACCTCTGGCTTTGGTCCTTACGCATCACAAATTTGACACGTATATCTTGTAGGGTTTGGCTCGATCAATGCCCACTAGTGGTTCTCTAGATCGCGTTGCCCAAAAGCTAAACCTCCCCTTTTTTGAGGTTAGAAGTTGCTTATTGTTTCTTTACTTTTTGATGATGTTGCACTCTTCAACTATACTTTTCAAGCTGTGCCCCCTAGGTGCCAACTGGTTGGAAATTCTTTGGTAATCTAATGGATGCTGGAAAATTGTCAATCTGTGGCGAAGAAAGTTTTGGGACTGGTTCTGACCACATCCGTGAAAAGGATGGTATATGGTATGTTTACATGTTCACTGGTGATTCTTTAAGTAGTTTGTGACTGCCAAAATTGGGTTAAACATTCCTACAGATATGTTTTTTTTCCTTGCCTCATTTTGATACTGTGGCATGAAGGCAAATAAGAATGAGAACAATAAGAATGAGAACATCCATCTCCTACAATGTTAGTATAAAATCATGGTATTGTTGATTGTACCTGTTTTTTGAACCCTCGTCCTGTGAAAGTGCTGTTGGTTTAATCTTTCATTTCATCTTAGATGATGTCAGTGGATATTGCTGTGTCTCCTTGCGATATTAGAGTTTATTCGTCCTTAAGAGATTCTTCTCATAATCTGTATCACCAAAATGAATTGTTGCTGTTTTCATTCTCTTCTATGCTACATAGTAAACTTCAGCTCAGTATAACAGTTAGCAACTCTTTGTGGTCTTAATTTTTCAAACTTGTAACTGACAGGGCTGTTTTAGCTTGGCTTTCAATACTTGCATATCGGAACAAGGACAAAAAATCAGGGGAGAAATTGGTTTCTGTTGCTGATGTTGTGAAGGAGCACTGGGCCACTTATGGAAGGAACTTCTTTTCGAGATATGACTATGAGGCAAGCACATCTTGTTGTGTGATGACTTTTTGTGTCTGTTTAACACCTTTTAGCAGTATTTGTGGATTACTTGATTGACCAGATGATTAACTGCAACACTTTGTCATAATTTTCTGACCAGGAATGTGAATCAGAAGGAGCAAATAACATGATCCAGTATCTTCGGGATTTGATTTCTAAAAGCAAGGCTGGTGATAAGCATGGTAAGTTCTCATTTTAAAGTTAAATTTTATCAAGATTCACATCAGCTTAAGTTCTTTAAGTACTGAAGGTTCTCCTGCAGGAAGTTATATCCTAGATTTTGCTGATGACTTTGCCTATACTGATCCTGTAAGTTCTGAGATTTCTTAGGAATGAGAATAACTATCTTCCTGAAATTTTTAATTAGTTGTTGTGCGTTTCTCAGGTCGATGGAAGTGTCGCATCCAAACAGGGAGTCCGCTTTGTTTTCAGTGACGGGTCCCGGATCATCTTTCGACTATCGGTCTGCATTGGCTCCTTGTGTTAAATCTCTGAGAAAAGGAGTAGTATAATCTGAAGTCTAAATAACTGAAACTAAATCGTAATTCCGTAATCCATATTTTCCAAACAGCTCTGAAAAAATCCATATAATTTCTAACTTAGTAAGTGTAATGTTCTATCAAGTTTTCATCTTGAAAAGCATGTTAAAGGGGCCAAATGAGACTTTTAAATTGACATGGAAGGACTAGTATCTTATTAAGTTGTGCGGGCTTTTGTGACCATTCCTTTCCATTTTATCCGGAAACTGCACTCTGTAGTTTGTCAAGTGGAATCAATGGAGATCTCAATTTTACAGGGTACTGGGTCTGCTGGTGCAACAGTCAGAATATATATTGAACAGTTTGAGCCGAATGTATCCAAACACGACATGGATGCTCAAATTGCCTTGAAACCATTGATAGGTTAGATTGTTCATCTGCGAGCTCAACTATGAAATATTCCCATTTCCTTGAAAATTTATCTAGTTATCTTTTGCAGATCTAGCTCTTTCTGTATCAAAGCTAAAGGACTTCACAGGAAGAGAGAAGCCAACTGTCATCACATAAGGGCATAGATATCTGCAACTACAATTGCTTAGCGGAAGACTTCTTGTGACAGTTGTAGCGGGTTGGGCGCTTCCTTTGTTCCTGAATTTTACGTGATGCATGGTTCATCCTCATTTGGCTGCATGTAGACAGTCTTTTGGGGACCAGAATTAAAATCATGTAAATTATGTAATACTTATCTGATGAAAATTAGAACATATGATTGGAGTATTTAATTAGTAGAAAGCTGCTG
Source organism: Anisodus acutangulus (assembly GCA_029783415.1). Classification (NCBI taxonomy): domain Eukaryota; kingdom Viridiplantae; phylum Streptophyta; class Magnoliopsida; order Solanales; family Solanaceae; genus Anisodus; species Anisodus acutangulus. The sequence goes on along the minus strand of CM056506.1, from coordinate 14,635,209 downwards.
CATTAGAATTTTATTTCTTCCTAGAAGTTTTGTTAAATTTGTAATAAGTCGACCCTTTAACTTATGGATTTCTCTTTTCCGCATTAGAAATTGAGACTTTGAACTAACTTTTGCCTTTTCTTTTCTGAAATATGTTCCAAATTAACTGTCGGTTCCATTAATTAGACTCCTACTCTGTCAGTAATTTTGATGCATGCTATGATCTTCTGTGGTAGCTTAGTCTATCTTGGCCAAAATAACAGGGTTGTCTCGGCTGAGATGCTTGTTAATACCTGCTTTAGACATTTTATTCCAGAATATATGACTGTTCCCATGCCCCGTACTGGCTGTTGCTGATGGCGTCTTTATGGGATTACTCTAGTTCCTTATAAATTACTTGGTCTATTTCACATGGTTGCCGTGAGATTTTTGGGCATCTGTCTTTCTGATCCTCACCTTCATAGTCTATATACTAAGATCTGTTCCCTGATGTTATTATGGATTATTGAAGACCATGCTTTGAAAGGTTAATAATCCTATAAACAGTGGCTCCCTTTTTTCTTAGAAGGAAAACTACAGAGGATTGAGAACTTATTTAATCAAGCTTTGCTACTGTGGTAGTTTTTTTGATATGTTGGATAGAATACCATGAATAACATACTGTTATGCCAGCATTTCCTGAACTCCATACAGAAGCATGGGACCTTTGCTTATGGTAGTCATGTAATACCACTTTATGTTAAGGTTGAATCTATCTTGGGATCGCAGCTTGCCCTTTCCTCGCTTACTTAAATGCTTTCTTCACTTTACTAGATGAAATAAACAAGGATCGCTCATGAAGAAATGGGGTTCTCAATGAAGTTTCCTATGATGGATTATCTGTATGTTGTACTATGGAGGTAGTTCACTGATGAGGTAACCAAAATGGTATAAAGGAAATGCATAGCAAAAAAAATGAAGCTTGTCTGGGTCGAAATAAGTGTTTAAACTTGTCCTCTAGACGGGCTTCTGAAAAAGGACCAAAAGTGAAAAAGCTATGAGCGAAGGGAGGATCAAAATTAGTAAGCAAAAGTCAAGTCGAGGAGAGTTTTTCTTCGTAGAAATCTTGGCTCCATATAGTGGACGAGATTCCACAGCTAGTTTTGGCTCCGACTAATCCAGAAAAGGAGACTATATGGAAATGTGGATGTCATTTTTCATACTGAGAATTGATAGGGAATCTTGTGACTGGATTGCCTCCAATAGATCACTGTAACCTTGTCAGAGAAGGTTGGAAAGATGTATAAAAAGGAAAAAAAAAGGTGCTTTGGGTTTGTCATATAGTAACACGGGGAATTTAATCCTGGAATATTTGCTCCAAAAGGTGGAATCTCCCACCCCAGGAGCCCCCACACCCCGGTCCGACAGGTCTGTGAAGGAGGTAAATCATGGTGACTCAATTGATTTCAAAGGTTAGACCACTACCACGCTGTGAGGCCTCCTTTATTTCAAGAAGAAACCCCCACACTGCCGCTGACGGGATTCGATCCTTGGTCTTTGCTCCAAATATCCCCCTTGAAACCAATTGAGCTGCCCAAGCGGACTAATCCTGGAATATTTACAGGTTATAATGTGTGTGTTTGGAAAGTGGGTTTATTTGGACCAACTAGCATCTCTGATGAATTTGTTACATGATCTTCACCATAGAGATGTTGAGCTTAATTTGGTTGAATCAAACACATACAAGAATCAATCAATGGGTTATTCTCAAATTGGATTGTCCGCACCTTACAAAAATGAGAGTTGCAAAGCTCAGTGGGTTGTGTGCACTTAGTTTATACAATGTAATAAGAGTAATTACAGTCCTTCCCATTGTAGTTTGTGAACTTAGGAATTCATCAAATCGAGCTTAAATTGATTTAGAAGAGAGAAATTAAGCTAGAACCGGATAAAGTAAATCCGAGTTTTAGTCCGTCTGGGAGCATAAAATAAGCGTTATGAATAAGCATATTTTCCAGTCCCCTTTGCATTGTAGTTTGAGATCGATACACATTTTCAAGATAAGATTCTTCCACCTTCTCCCTCACTTTTGTTTCATATGCAGTTGTAGAATTTTAGAGCGTTGAATTTTATATGGGGAACTTGTGTTTGTATTTGTGTCGCTTTTGTTATCTTTTCTAATTTAGTAATCTTATAATTTATAATATGTTGCCCCTTGGGTGGTGACGTTCACCGATACCTGCAAGGGTGACTCAGTTAGTTAAGCATGGGCTTCCATAATGGAGGTCTCAGGTTCGAAAATCCTTGTCTACGACAGCAGGAAATTTGTTTTCTGGGTCGAGCCCGTCGCACGGGGCATGCCTAGTGCTGGTAATCTCTCCCGTGTGGTTTGCTAGATATTACACATGAGGGGCTTACCTTGTGCGTACCCGAAGAGTAGCGTCTAGGTTCTCTTGCCATAAAAAAAAATGTTCACATGTAGTTTAAAGGTGTTCTTGTATGAAATTGGTTCCTGGGAGCATTGTCCCATCACCTCCACGATATTCCATCTCATCCTAGTGCCTGCAACTTCGTCCTAAAGGAACATGGCTAGGTTTGTTGATCAGCTGATGTTGCTTGCTGGTCTCTTTGGATTTTGTGGGGATCGGACACTTCTAATGGGAAAAGGGTCAATTCAACTGTTGTTTCTTGTGTATATTGTATTTCCACTATCATATTCTTCCAACGTTTAGGTCCCTACCATCATCAAACATCAATGTACAACTTGGACAAGAATGAGCTAACCACCCCCTCTTGCAATTGTTTCTACATTTTTGTCTTTTATTAACTCTAATGTCTGCGAATAATATTCCAGTTTTGTATGTTACTCTTTTTCAGAATCATCTCGTGATAATGAAACTGTTGGAGCAAAAAAAATTTAAAAACTTACTACTACTATATATGGTGAAAGTTACGTACTACTGTACTATATATAGTGAAAATTATTATTCCCTCCGATATCACTTTATTTGAGATGATTCGCAGTACCAAGGTCAAATTACTACTTTTTAGTGTCAATTTGAACATAGAGGATATGTTAGGCAGCCCGGTGTATAAATCATCTACATTAGTATGATTCGGGGAAGGGATACATATCAAGGAGTGTCATGTAGACAATTTAATCTAATGCAAGCATTAGTGACTGCTTCCACGGTTCGAACTCGTGACCTACAGGTCATACAGAGATAATTTTACCTTTGCTTCAAGGCTCCCCTTTATAGAGGATATGTTAGTGCTTTTCAAAATTTTCATGTTTTGTTGATCAAACTTTTTAAACAATTAAATATTTTCTCTAGAAAAATAAATTTATTAAAAAATAATAAGGAAAATGATTGATTTGTCTCTTTCTCACCCTCAAACACACCCACCCCACCAATAGTATTCGCGTATATTATATACAAATATTTTTAGGTCAATATCTTTTACTTACCAAACATAAAAAAAATAAGTAGAACAAACATTTATTATCCAAGAAACATTCCTTCATACCAAACACACCCAGAATCCGTAAGTTTTTTAAAATAAATTTTATATGCTTAGAAATTACATAAAAGATATTACAAATCACAAAATATAAGATTAAAAATATATATATATATTGCAAAGATTGCAATCAAGGAGAACCTCCTTTTATTCTTCAAATAGTAACTAAATCACATAAAGTAGGACGCATAGAGTAGCATTTAATGTAATTTAATAGAAGTATGAATTTTATTGGTGATTCGAGATTTTTTTTGGAATTAAATTTATATTTTGTTTGATTGAAGTTAATAACTAATTTCAGAATAAATTTATATTTTTAATCAAATAAAGTATAAATGTAATTTCAAATTTAATCCCTACCTCATCAAACTTTGTGTTAATTTATCTCACCTGAAAGGTGGAATAAATTAGTCGAAGGATTATAATTCTAAAGCTATACCAGAATAACTTAGTCCCTGAATCAAACAACCCTTTATTGTCTTCTCAAAGATTCACTTTTTTTTTTCGTCAACAAAAAAAAAAGATATTAATCACTTTTCGTTGAAAAGATATATTATTGTTGTTGTTGCTGTTGTTAATATTATTAATTTATTATTATGACACTTCTCTATAAATGAATGAACATGCAAGAAGAAGGAATTACTGTGTATGTGCTAGTTTCTATTTTCTTTTCCAAAATTCTTTTATTGGTTAGTGAATTAATATAATATTTCTTAATTAAATAACCCATTGCCTTCTCACTCTTGAATTGAATGAATTATTTGATTTGATCCTTTTGCATTAGGATTAAATGCATTTCTCAACAAAAAAGGCATCTAATTATTATCACTATAAATTGCTTAGTAATTTTTCTACTTCCTCCAGGAAAATACTATTGATATATGATGGGTGTGTGTGTGTGTGTGAAATTGAGGAAACAATGCACGTTGTTGAGCTTCTTTTCCTATCTTAATTTCCAGAAGCATAGCCATCATCTTTTGCTTTTGCTAGTTAATTAGAGTTGTATGATTTTTTAATTACTAGTCATTTGTTTCTGATTTCGATTTCAATTTTGTCTAGCCTCTGTTAAGTTCTTCAATTAATTGAGAATGTGTTGTGGTCTCCTTATATAATCTTAAAAAATGCTCTTAAACTTTTGAGACTGAGTTAGATCTAATAGAGGCAGATCCAGAATTTAAAATTTATGAATTTGATATTACCATTGAAATCATTGATCATTCGAGTTATTGTGTTTGAAATTTAATATTTATATATATTTAGTAGATTTATTAACACATATACATGGTGTGAGATAAGTTACTAGATTCAATTGAGCCCGTAAATTTAACGGTGCATCCACCTCTGACGCCCGGAAATCCATTTTTTAATATGACATCAAAATAAAATCTATGGATTCTTGGTTTGGACAATATTGAGCTCCCGTATCTACAATTCATATGTTCAGTCCTGGACGTGCAGAAATATCTACATTACTTATGTGATACTTTACCTTTTAAGTTGTAATTTATGTTAATGGCCGCTCAAGAGGATACGGTCACATTCTTGATCTGTCTGGCGGGCACTTAGAGGTGAAGAAGCTTTTGCCTTAAAAAAAAGGAGAAGCTAAATAGAACTTTGACAATTGGGCATGGCAATTGGCCAACCAGAGGTATATACCAACAAAACAGTGATACATACATGAAATTTAAGTGATAAACGCTGTTGTAGATAAAGGAATGATTAAAAGAAGCAGCTAATTGACATATATATGTCCATTGCACCTTCTATTTTAGTTATTTCTAAACAATGTCCTACTATTTCAGGCTGTTGGTTTTACTAATTTCCAGCCCCCCTGTCTTCCTTTTTCTTTTTTATTTTTATTTTGAGGATTTTGGTTTCCTGGAGTATTTAGTCACATTATCTCTTAAAACAAAGCTTTTTAGAAGTACTTTCTATTTGTTAGTTTTAGGCTACTTCTGAAGGAGAGCCTTAGAGTAACTGGTAAAGTTGATGTCATGTGACCAGGAGGTCATGGGTTCAAGTCGTGGAAACAGCCTCTTGCAGATATGTGAGGTAAATCTGCGTACAATAAACCCTTGTGGTCCGACCCTTCCCCGAACTCGCACATAGCGAAAGCTTTGTGCACCAGACTGCCTTTTTTTAGGCTACTTCTATGCGGTCATGACGAAAGGAAAAAAACAGGTACAAATGATTTGAAAGCATGTCGTGCTACACCCATTAAGAAATTACTAATTTGATTGTATTTCCATAAAATGCTCCAAAAAAATATAAAGAATAGTTGAAAGACCTTTTAGAAAATTGTTCAAAAAAAATTATTATAACAAATATAAATTGAAAAAGAAGAAATCCTGCTTTCTTATTTTTTTTAAATGACACTTATTTTGAACTATTTTTAACAGGCTACAAAAATATTTTGAACTATTCTTAACAGGCTATAAAGATTAGCATTTGTCTCGAGTTAAACTATTTCATCTATCACTTGTCCGTCTTAGGAATAAATCTTGTCATTCCCAAGGAGTGTTAACGGTTCATGCTTCGATTTTTGAGATGTTCGATATCCAAAGCTCATTAGTACATTGGGTAAGTGCATTAATGGGGTTGCTGAATTTTAAGATTATAATTTATATATATTGAGTAATTTTCTTAAATAAATATATATAATTTGGATTGAAGTTATTGCATTTGTCGAGCCCGTACTGTAATTGATGTATTCGTCCCTAGACGCATCATAGTTTATCACTTTTACGAGACTTTTCTATCGGGTAATACCTCCATAAAGTGCTGATTATCGTCACATATTATTGATGTAATTGAATAAAAAGATACAAGGGCAGTTTAGTTTTTTACTATACCTAATTAGTTAAGTTATTAGGTTGTTAATTACCTATAAATAGGACTTTGTAACAGTGTGAAGGTCTTATGACCGTTAATGAAGCGCGCTCTCTCTCTTCTCTACATGAATTTTCTTCCTTTCTCTCTATGATGATCAATTAGGGTTCATATATTACCTTTACTTAAATTACTTCATGGTATTAGAGTAGGACGATTTCAATCGCGAAATGATGTTCTAGTTCATCCGTAGTTTTTAGTCGATTGTTAAAATTTAATTGCAGTAAAAGCTTTGACAAAATCTCGAAGTTTTCGTCAATTTCTTGAAGGTTTACACCGATTTCTGATCAATTTCTATGGCGATTGCCAATGGAACAGAGTCGATGAATGCAAATACGTCTACAGGTGAAATCCAAACACCGGTAATCGACTATAACCATCCTTTATATTTGCAATCAACTGATGTGAGTGGAATTGCAATAATTTTGTTTCAATTGAAAGGAAATGAAAACTATATAGTGTGGAATAAATCAATGAAACTTGCATTAACGGAAGGAACAAGTTAGGTTTTGTTAATGAAAAGTGCAAAAAGGAGAATTAATCTAAAACTTTGTGGGATCAATGGGAGCGTGTCAATGCGATTGTGTTGTCATGGCTTATGAATGAAGTAGACATTTATTTGATTGGAGGAATTGTGTATGCTACTGATTCATAGTCATTGTGGGATGATTTGAAAAAGTTGATGATTCTAGGTTATTTAACATTCATAAAAAAATTGCTACATTTGTTTAAGGAACACAGTTTGTATCTGTGTATTATTCCAAGTTGAAAGAATTATGGAATGAGTTTGTGTCCATGGTACCAATTTCAGGATGTAACTGTAAAAAATCCAAAGAGTTTGTCATGTATGTTCAAAGACAAAAATTATATCAATTTCTCATGGGATTAAATGAGTCCTACTCTCATGCAAGGAGTCACATATTGTTGTTGAGTCCTTTACCAAGTGTAAATCAGGCCTATTCAATGATAGTAAGTGATGAACATCAAAGAGCGAATACTTCTAGTGCTTCTGGTTTGCTTGGTTCTTCAGCTAGTAGGTTTCAAGGAATAAATGGGGCTGATGCAATTTCTATGTATTCTAGGATTGAAAATCCTAATCAGAAGTTTAGGAATAAGTATTACAATCCTAACTATAATCCTAATGCCTTTGTGACCATTGTAAGCTCAAAGGACATTTCAAGGTGGATTGTTACAGGATAGTGGGATATCCACCTGATCATCTTAAGACAAATTTGAATGAAAACAGAGTGAATCAAGTGGAAAATAGGTTTGCTCAAATTAATAACAAGTTCAAATGCACGTTTGGTAGAGGAAAAGAATCAGTTAATCACAATGCTCATGGAGCAGTGACTGAAAATTGGAGTCAAGGCCATATGATACAAGGTCAAGGTGTCAACATGAGTCAACAAAATGTGGTTCCTTACTCAGGTCCGAGTTATGATCCCTATCAGCCTAACTCAACTCAAGGATATGTCAGTATTCAACAACAACTAACATAATTTCAAAGAACTGAGGGACCTCAATTCAGACCAAGCCAATATGCTGAAATCTACAAAATGATAGAACAAAGTCACAACACTGCTACTCAAGCACAAACAAGCAATTCTAATGTCAATCATGACAGTAATTGTAGTGCCCTGTTGGTTACAAAATAATTCACATGAATAGATCATTGACTCAGGGGCTACAGATCATATGATATCTAATTTAGAACTGTTAAAAAAAGATACTGTGAGAAAAAATGAGATGGATAAAAGAGTAGTACTTCCTAATGATGGAGTCAATCATGTACAATACACAGGTATTTCAGATAGAAACAGTGTTCATAGTGTGTTTTATATTCATGAGCTTAAATTTTTTTTACTATCTGTTTCTAAGTTAGCTAGACAACTAAATTGTTCTGTTAAGTTTTATCCTAATTTTTTTGTGTTCCAGGATCTCTTCACTGGGAAGGTGAAGGAGATTGGTAAGAAAGTTGATGGTCTATACTATCTTATAAGGTCCAAACTCAGGCTTAGTAAAGAACAAATTTTGGTCTATGGACTATCTACAACTAATGAAGATGTGTGTGTTTTAGATGATGAGGTTGAGTTGTGGCATAAGAGAATGGGGCATATTCCTACTAGTGTCTTACAAAAATTATTTCCTATAAAATGTCTAGTATTACTCAGCTAAATAAATGCACAATGTCCTTGTGCAAGGCAAACTAAGATTGCCATTTTGAGCTTGTATTTATAGATGTGTGGAGGCCATATAAAACTAGTATTGTTGATGTTTATAAATCATTATTGACTGTTGTGGATGACTATTCAAGATTTACCTGGGTATTTCTATTGAGACTAAAGTCTGATGTGTTTCTGCATATTAAAAACTTTCTTTTACTAATTACAAATCAATATAGGATAAATGTAAAAGTAGTTAGAACTGATAATGGGACATCGTTTGTAATTTTTTTGTGTCAAGATTTGTTTAATAGTTTAGGTATTATTATACATCAAAAGTCTTGCCCATATACACCCTAATAAAATGGGGTGGAAAAAAGAAAGCATTGATATATACTTGTATTTACTATGGCTGTTAGGTTTCAAGGACAAATTCCTATCAAGTTTTGGGAATATTGTGTTTAAGCTGCAGTATATATCATTAATAGAGTTCCATCTAGTGTAGTTGACTGCTCTCCTTTTGAAAAAATAAACAATAGAAAACCTTATCTTGTACACCTAAGAGTACTAGGATGTTTGTGTTTTGCTAAGTGTCTTAATCAAACTGACAAACTTCAGTCAAGAGCTAGTAAGGTTGTTCATATGGGGTACTCTGAAACTCAGAAAGGCTCAAGTTTTATATGACTTAGATAATAAGAAATTCTTTGTTCCCTTTCTCAAGTTTGACTGCTATAACTACCTTGTTTGAACCATCAGTATTTGTACTTGTCAATGATGATCAGTTATTACCTATGTCTACTAACATTAATAAGCATATCACACAAAGCAAAATTGAGCATGAAGGAAGTACAGAAACTTCAAGTGATGTGGAAATCAGACAAGATCAAGATCAAGATCAAGATCAAGGGCACATTCAACAGACTTCAGACAATTCTGAGTCACAAGTAGCACAAATACCAACACCATAAGTTCAAGCTATACAAACTGCTCAGCAAAAGAAACCAACAAGACAATCTACCAGAGGAAAACATCCACCTTGTTGGATGAAAGAGTTTGTATCTTTAAATGTTCACAATGATATTCCTTATGCATTATCTAAATTTGCTCTCTTATGATCATTTGTCTTATAAACATAAAGCTTTCATTTCTTCCATTTCCAGTACTATTGAACCCTTTACTTATGCAGAAGCAGTAAAATATCCAAGATGGGTACAAGCTATGCAAGCAGAAGTGGATGCACTACAACAGAATAATACTTGGCAGATAGTTCCACTTCCTGAAGGCAAACAATCAATTGGATGTAATTGGATTTTCAAGATCAAGTATAAAGTTGTTGGGGAAATAGAGAGGTTCAAATCTAGGCTAGTAGTAAAGGGCTATAGCCATCAAGAAGGCATAAATTACTAGGAAATATTTAGTCTTATGGTTAAGATGGTTATTGTGAGGACAGTTCTGGACTTAGCAGCAGCTATGAAATGGAATTACATCAAATGGATGTATATAATGCCTTCATTCAGGGTGATCTATATGATGAGATATATATGGACTTACCACAAGGATTTAGCAGTCAGAGGGCAACTAAATAAGTATGTAGACTCAATAAATTTTTGTATGGATTAAAACATGCTCCAAGGCAATGGAATGCAAAGCTACAAGAAGCACTACTTAAGTTCAAATTTGTTCAAAGTCAGTATGATCACTCCTTATATACAAAGAAGATAGACAAAGGGATCACAGTGATTGTCACGACCCAAACCGGAGGGCCGCGACGGGCATCCGGACCCTACCTGTCGGGCGCTATATCTACAATCCACCCTTAAATATGTTTAAACACGGACTGAGCCGTGATAGACAATATGAAGTTTCAACCCAACAGCCCCAACTAACACATTTATATACTAGGATCGGCAAGGCCATACATGACAACTAACCACATGACAACTATCTACAAGACTCTAAAGAGTAAAACATACCACGACCAGACCGCAACTTCGAAATGAATAGAGTGCTCCAAATATCAGCTGTACCAGCAACCTACTAGTGCGAATCGTCACTCTCTCAATATGAACCTGCGGGCATAAAATGCAGTGTCCCCCGGCAAAAGAGACGTTAGTACGACTGATGTACTGAGTATGTCAGGCATAAGAAATAACATAGCAGAGATATATCATAGTTTGAAACAGAAACAACTGAACAATAGTAAATGCCTCTGAGGGCCCTAACATGTATGCCTAAATGTTATGCACAATGCAGTTTCCATATACATCGGCCTCATCGGGCATCTTTCTTACCATAACAGCCTATGTGGGCATCATATCATATCATGGTTAATGAATGTATGCACAATGCAAATGCAAATGCGGTATACTAATGTCCACACATGAATCCTCCCATAACCGCCTCTGTGGGCATCAGGTTATATCGCCACATAAAGGCATCACATTATCACATTATCACATCATATTGGCCTCTTTGGGCTCTTTCGTGATAGTCTGTACCAGCTGCAGGTGGTGTGCGTATATAACGCTTTTCCCCAATTCCCATACATATATATATAATATTTACCATATAGTAATGTGCATAACACAAGTGGTCCAGGATAACATATGGATGCAATGCAAATGAAATGCATGAATAATAATAAAATATCTGGAGTGACACAATATCCTTTACACCTTTGGTTAACATTGGGAACATCAACATCTTTTCCGGTGTGCCTTGTTAAGGTCTTAGAAACATGCTTGGATATTCTTTCAACATAGGAGTCGATGACTTGATCATCCTTAACTACTAAGAGTAGAGTAATTTATGTAGCAACACAACGGTTATGCTTCGCACATAAAGTTATGCCAAAAAGAAGGAAAAGCCTTGCATACCTTTGTCGTCAAAGCTATTCAAATTTTTCGAGTCCTCGTAAGCTCTACGAACAAGTATCTACATTATATGAATGATTTGGATCAATTTCGGATCAATAACTAAAGGTAGTCTTCACTTAGACATTTTATCAAACATCTTATGTGCGTAGAATTTCTATAACTCATAACAATGACAACTAATCAACAAGGAATTTTTTTTAGCTTAAATGAACTTCCTAACAACTACCAATACTCTACAATTTCCAGCAACTAATCATCACCAAACTAGCAGCTCACAACACACAACCAAATTTCAAGTTCCTTCAAGAATTTGTTGTACAACCTCGTAATAACACTTCTACAACTTGTATAAACTTAAGAACAAGAAGGAGAAGATGAAACTTACCTCCAAGCACAAGAATCCCTTCAATTTTGAGATCACTTCACTTTTAAGGAGTCTCCAAAATCAGCACAACAAGGAGAAAGGCGATAGGACGACGACCACGGGATTCTTCACATTAGATTTGCTTGGTTTGCCTTTGATTTTGGCCTTGGATCATATGAGAACTATTAGAGAGGGTTTGGAAGAGTTTTTTTTGTTGATTAGGTCTTGATATGAAAGAGAAAGGGACTGCAGTGCACTACTTTAGTTATCAATCTGGAAATTTCCACCGCCCTATGGGCGCCATAAAGGTCGCTTCGCGCTGGTCATCGCCCCAAACTAGCTGTCTGCGGAGTCTCGCAAAAATGACAATAACTTTTGGTACAAACATCCGATTGATGAACGGTTTATTGCATTGGAAAGTAGACTCACTGAACTTGAATGTAGATATATTATGTACCCTATAACAACTTATATACTAGTAGATATACGCCCGATGATATGGGCCAAAAATCAAGTCTGAAATTCCGTTTGTCTTTCCCCGAGTTTCGACGAACCTAGTTTCTTTGATTCGTTTGACCCCGAAATCTTACGAAGCTTTCATAACACTTGTTTAAACTTATTTTCATCCTAATATGAGATCTTAGCCTCACTTGACTTTATGTTACTTTATTTATGTTGCATACGAGCACGAAAATACGGGGTGTAATAGTGATACTGGTATATGTTGATGATTTACTGATCACATGTGACAGATTAGAGGATATAACTGAGATAAAAAAATGCTCTACAAGAAGCTTTCAGGATGAAAGATCTAAGGGAACTCAAGTATTTTTTGGGTATTGAATTTGCAAGATCTGAGAAGGGAATACTTATGCATCAAAGAAAATATGCATTAGAACTTATCTCAGAAGCTGGTTTAGGTGCAGCCAAGCCTGCAAATACACCTATGGATGCCAAGATCAAGCTAACAACTAAAGAGTATGATCAATATGTTAAAAATAAAAGAAAGGACAAGAATACAAAGTCTGCAGAAGATGAACTAATGGTTGATCAAAGAGGCTATCAGAGACTGATAGACAAAACATTGTACCTAACTGTAACTAGACCAGACATAGTATTTAATGTACAATCACTAATTCAGTTCTTACAACATCCTAAGAAATCACATTTGGAGGCAACAATGAGGATTGTTAGATATATCAAGGCTCAGCCTGGACAAGGAGTTTTACTATCAAGTGTCAAGAAGGATACAGTGATAACTTTTTGTGATGCTGATTGGGCTGCCTGCAGTTTCACAAGGAAGTCAGTGGGTTCACAATTAAGCTAGGTGAATCTCTTGTGTCTTGAAAGTTAAAACAATAGACAACAACATCAAGGAGTTCAGCAGAAGCTGAGTATAGGAGCATTGCATCCACAATAGCAGAGTTAACTTGGTTAATAGGGCCGATCAAAGATCTGGGAATACATCTAGAGTTGCCAGTTTGTATACCCAGTGATAGTAAAGCTGCTATACAAATAGTAATCAATCATGTGTTCCATGAAAGAATAAAACACATAGAGATTGATTGTCATTTATAAGAGAAAAATCCAGCAAGGAATGATCAAAACTCAGTACATACACACAACTGAACAACCTACTGATATATTCACAAAAGGGTTGAATAAGATTCAACACGAGTATCTTGTATCCAAGCTAGGCTTATTGAACATTTTCACACCACCTAGCTTGAGGAGGAGTATTGATGTAATTGAATATAAAGATACAAGGGCAGTCTAGTCTTTTACTATACCTAGTTAGTTAAGTTACCTATAAATAGGACATCTATACATGTCTTCGCTCACTGGTCTCACTGCTTACTCTGATATTGACTGGGGTGGATGTCCTGACACACAACGCTTCACGTCTGGTTATTGCGTTTTCCTCAAAGATAACCTATTATCTTGGTCTTCCAAAAGACAACCTACACTATCCCGATCCAGTGCAGAAGCAGAATACATAGGTGTTGCCAACGTCGTCTCTGAGTCTTGTTGGATCTGTAACCTTCTATTTGAGCTTCACTGCCTGATTCAAAAGGCAACACTGGACAACTGTGATAATATTAGTGTGATATATCTTTCCGTCAATCCCGTCCAACATCAGCGCACTAAACACATTAAGATGGACATTCATTTCGTTCGCGAAAATGTGGCTCGTGGTCAAGTTCGTATCCTTCATGTTCCTTCCAGATATCAGATTGCTGACATCTTCACTAAAAGTTTTCCACGCATATTATTTGATGATTTTCGAGCCAATCTCAGTGTTCGAGAACCTCCCGCTTCGACTGCAGGGTGTACTAGAATATTTCTCAATATTCTTTCATTAATTGTATTAATTGTATATCTCTTATTTTATGTATAATTATAATCTTTTTGTAATTAGGTTAATTAGTTACCTAGTTACCTAATTTGTATCGAAGTAAATATTCCTATAACCTTATAAATATTATAAATTATTCATTAATAAAATTAAGGAATATATTTCTTTAATAACGACGGAGTCAGTAAGAAAAGAAAATAATCCATTAACCATGAGTATTCTTACTGATTGCGACGCAAAAGTGAAAATAATATTTTGTGAAAATTTTAAAATCCTTTTTTATTTATTTAATAAGTATATTCAACAGTGTTCGGAAAAGAAAAGGCTACACTATATGTCAGGTTTCACCAATTTATTGTCGTTAATCGGAGCTTTTTGAGAGACTCCATTAAAAACTTTTCCAAGAAGCTATTTTATGACTTACCGTCTCCTATCTGATCATGAATGCTGAAGGGACCATCCGTTAGAAATGTGCCAATTTTTAGTAGTGATATAAGGTTGAGATAAGTGACTTGATGTCGCAGGGAAAATTTATGTCGATGAATTGACCTGTAACGGTTAGAATCGAAATAATCAAGACGTCATGCGAAAGTTAATAATTGAAAATCTTGAACGACGATAAAATCGAACAACAAAAATATACTAAAATATGTATAATAAACTTGATATGATTTAGCCACTTGACCTACATATGAGAAAACTAATTAAAATGCAAAAATAAAACTATTGAGAGAAAATCTCCCCTTATACAAGACTTTTTAAACAACTACATTGTGGATACTTTTTCGTGTGTTCTAGTCATGGGAAGAATGTCTTCAATTTATAGATGTTCAAACCTTTTTCTTCAAGAAAGGGGGTTAATCAAATATGAAAGATTTATATTTTTCTTTTGGAAAAGTAAAAGCATTTATGTTAATACTTTGACTTTCCGAGAAAAGAAAAACTCAAATATGATGAGAAATCATGATAAAAACCCTATCGGTAACACGGTGGGAGACGGAGTCATCAGTGCGAGATCTACCTATTTCAATAGTTTGATAGATTTTTCCAATTTTATTGTATGTCCCCTCAAGGGACAACTTGATACCTTGTTCATATGATGCAAGCCTGTCGATCACAAGATTAAATTATATTATATAGTGTTTGCATTCGAAAATAAATTTGGTTTTGGTCTGTTTCCGGAGAATTAGTGAGTTTGATTTTTGGAAAATGGCAGCTAGGTGATCTGTGGCACTTGGCATTCCTCTAGCTAGAAACTCTTAACGCATGCAAGTTGCACAATTTAAAGTAGATTAGCATAAGCACAAAGACAAACTTAATTTTTTTTAGACATGTTACATCCCTGCAATTCTCCTCCAAATAACGACAACTACAAGCACAATAATAGCTGTTTATATATATATATATACTATGTAATTAAGAGCTTAATATAGCTTATAATTCTCCAGATGTCAACCTCAGGCTCCATTAATCAATATAGCTCCGTAAAAAAAAGGACTCTTGATTCCATCATCCTTTCACTTTTCATGCTGAAACTGGTAAAACTCAAAAAAAAAAATTCTATCTCCTAAAACTTTAGAGTTGCCAAATATCTTGTTTTGCTTGTCATTTTCTTCAGGTGCAATCATTTTGTGTGCCGTTAATACAACTAAAACTCACAATTTCCACCTTTTGGCTAAATGTAAACAGTCATAACTCTTCTCTTGTTTGGTTAATTGTTAGTATTTTCTTCCTTCTTTTATCTCATTCAATGTATCATCATGTATTAAAATGCTCTTAATTGGTAAATTCTTCCAAAAAAGATTTCTATTGAAGCTAATGTAGTGAGCATTTCTTTAATTTAAATTAGAAAACTGTCTATTTATAGGTCGGCATGATACGGCTTCCCCTGTCCCTGCTTTCGTTTTATATACTAGCTTTCTTAGTTGCATAGGGGGACTATGAAAAGAGAAGATAAAGACACTTAATGAGATTTGAACCTACACTTATAGTAGACTCTCACTGGTATCATTAAATAGGTAATAAGCCTTTATTATCGTTGCTTTCGTTAAATACTCCCTCCGTCCCGTATTACTTGTCCACTTTCATTTTTAAAAGTCAAATTCTATAAACTTTGACCAACATTTTGAGATATATTTTTTCATTACATTGATATGAAAAGAATTGCAACTTATAATATTTTCCGTATAGTTTTTGAATATATGAATTATAATTTTAAGTTATTAAATTGATTTAATCCAATTTAATTTCGAAGATTAGTCAACATGACTCAAAAAGCGAAAGTGGACAAGTAATGTGGGACGGACGGAGTAGTAGTAAGTAAAATTTGAACCAAAAGTTCTTTCTAATTTAAATGAAGATATAATTACTCCTACAATTATAAAAAACAAAAAAACTATGTATGAGTCGAAAACCTTCCTCCACTTCACCTCTTTAAAGGACAAAGTAGCTCGGTGCACAAAACCTCTCACATTTACAAAGGGTTCGGAAAAAGCCGCACCCAAGGGATGAAATGTAGATAGCCTACCCTAATTCAAATATTAATGACCTATAAATCACATAAAAACAATATTACTATTGCTCTAAGACTCCACTTCACCTTTGTGAATCTTCTAAACGGAACTTTGGCATTACAAGTCTAGCAAATCTAATTGATGTAGGATTATCATATATGGCTATGTTATCTAGTTCTAATTTGTGGAAGGAGTTTAAAGTTATATACACCCTCCGTTTCAAAAAAAAATCATCTTACTTTCTTTTTTAGTCTGTTTAGAAAATAATGTCTCTTTTCTTTTTTGACAACTCTTTCATTATAACTTTCCACATGACATGTTTAAGATCAAAAGATTAAAAATTATTTTTATACATTCAACACATTTTTAATTTAAGATCACAAGTTTGAAAAAATTTCTCTATTTTCTTAAACTTTGTGTCAAGTCAAAATCAGATAATCTTTTTAAAACGGAAGGAGTATACCGTTAGATGATCTTTATCTATTGTAACATGTAATCTTTACAAGTTTAGATATAATGATAATCTAAATTATTTTTACATTATCAATGTAATTTAACCTATTATAGTAAATCAATATCATTTTTATTAGGTTGTCGATTAATGCTCGTCAAGATTATAAGTATTAATTTTTTAAATTTTTTTTTGTGTCAGATCAAATAACATGACAAGGATGAGCAGGAATAAATGTCAAACAAATGAACGAACAATACAACCTAAACGGGAGATACGTTAGAGCACTATGCAAAACCAGGAGGCAGGGGAGGGAGAAGATAGAAAGGTGGGGGCTCAACTCAATCACCCGACCAAAGGAAACTCCAAACACCATTGGGAAACGCTTTACTGTCAACAATAGAAAAGACAAACAACATATGGACCTCTACCCCAATTTTAAGCATTATTAAGCCCTTCTCAGCAAACTATTCATTTTTGTGTTACAAGGGTAGACCTATAAGATTCGAATTTTTGTTCACCTATTTCTCCAATGAACGGCCTTGGCTTTTCCTTTATCTTAACTCTCTCTCTCTCTCTCTCTCTCTCTCTCTCTCTTGCTATTTTAATTTTCTCCCCTTTGGCTGCCTACAATTAACTACTCTTATTACTTCCTTTTCTCTTGGGACGCATTGCTCAACAACCGCGCATGCAATGGCCATCGATTGTATGATCACGAATGGAAAATCACCCATGCTAGATGAGAAAAAGCCATTGATTTTCGACGCATCCCAAATGAAACATGAGTCCAACATTCCCACACAATTCATATGGCCCGACGATGAGAAGCCTTGTGCTGTAGCACAAGAACTTCCCGTACCCCTTATCGACTTAAAGGGTTTCCTTTCCGGTGACCCCCTCGCGGCCCAACAAGCATCTCGTCTTGTTGGAGAAGCGTGCCGGAGTCACTGTTTCTTTCTTGCAGTGAACCACGGAGTTGACGCTGATCTCATCACCAACGCCCATCGTTACATGGACACGTTTTTTGACTTGCCGCTTTCAGAAAAGCAAAAGGCTCAGAGGAAAATTGGTGAGCATTGTGGCTATGCCAGTAGCTTTACTGGAAGGTTTTCATCGAAGTTACCTTGGAAGGAGACACTCTCTTTTCGTTACTCTGATGAAGAAGACTCATCTCATATAGTTGAAGAATATTTCCAAAGGACATTGGGTGAAAGTTTTAGCCATCTTGGGTACGGACAACTCAACTTATTGACTACCTTAGTATATATTTTTCTCTTATTTCAATTATGTATATCAATTAACCTTTTATTTGCTTTAATTACACAGGAATGTTTATCAAGAATATTGCAATTCCATGAGCACACTTTCTCTTGGAATCATGGAACTATTAGGGATGAGCCTAGGCGTAGAGAAGAGCCACTTCAAAGAATTTTTCGAAGAAAATGAATCGATAATGAGACTCAATTACTATCCACCGTGCCAGAAACCAGAACTCACATTAGGAACGGGGCCTCATTGTGATCCAACATCATTAACAATTCTCCATCAAGATTGTGTTGGAGGGCTTCAAGTTTTTGTGGACAACGAATGGCGTTCCATTAGTCCAAATTTCAACGCCTTTGTGGTTAACATAGGCGACACATTTATGGTAAACGAATTCACGCACGAGAACTAATAAGCTAACGCGTGCACGAATAATATAAAGTGAGACAAACAGTATATATTTACGTGACAAATATTAATTTTACGATCTTTTCACATGACGTGCAATGATATACATCATGAGTGCTTAGGACATACAACATAAATATGATGTCCTATTGATATATTGTTGCGCATACGTATACACTCCATTGAACAAGTTGAAAAAGTGATCACGTAATTGATCAAGTGGGGTTGACATATTTGGTGTTTGTTTACCCTTTTGCAGGCGCTTTCAAATGGAAAATACAAAAGTTGCTTGCACAGAGCAGTGGTAAACAACGAGACTCCTAGGAAATCACTTGCTTTCTTTCTTTGTCCAAACAAGGATAAGGTGGTGAGCCCACCAACTCAATTGGTGGACTCCAACAACCCTCGAATATATCCCGACTTCACATGGCCAACCCTCCTTGAGTTTACACAAAAGCATTACAGAGCTGATATGAACACTCTTCAAATTTTCTCAAATTGGCTTCAACACAATACTGCACAAGTACTTTAAGAGCTATATATGAGATACAAGAATGAAGACCTCGGAATTTTCTTTATATATATATATATATATATATATATATATACACGTTCCCTAGCTCAGACGAAGAATAGGACAATGTACAAAAATTGAAGGGAATTAGTGAAAGCATAGGGGGCGTAGGCATGGTGGAAATGTCTCTTTCAAAAACTTCACAAGGAGAATAAAAATTTGGAAGGAAAAAAAAAAGAGAAGAGGACCATGTTCTTTTTTTACCATGAAAGGTTGAGTTAAAAAGTAAATATAGAGGAGATAGGGAAGAACAAGGAAATGAATAAAAGTGTTGTATAACTTAGTTTTGTTTATTTGACGTATTGAAATATATAGAGAAGATTACGAATAGCTAGCTTTTCGGATATCCAATGTAAGCATCCCCTCATTAAGAGAGAATTTTTGCAACCTCCTCATTTCTTTTTGTAACCCTGTTCTTTTTTAGGACTTCCTTTTTTTTGTGTGTGTGTTTCAAAGTATCTTCGACGAGCCTTAGAGCAATGATAAAGTTATTTTTTGTGTGACCTATAGGTCACGACTTCAAGTCATCCATTAATGTTTAAGTAAGGATAAACTGCTTACATTACTGTAAAGAATGTATCTTGGCATAACTCAACCACAAAAGCTAGTTTGTAGGGTGAGGATTGTCCAAGTCCATATAAGGAGTCCATGTTTCCATTCCATTTTCGATGTGGGACTCTTATCACTCCTCCGCACGATCAGACCTCGTTAACTGGAGCGTGGACAATATAATTTGAGGGCCCAACATGAACGAACAAAAAATTGGAATGGATTTAGCTCTGATACCATGTAAAGAATGGATCTTGGGCCTAACTCAACCCCAAAAGCTAGCTTGTAGGATGAGGATTGTCCAAGTCCATATAAGGAATTCATGTTCTCATTCCATTTTTGATGTGAAACTCTTAATAATTACATCATGCGACCTTTTCCGAACCCTACATTAAATCAATTCGTGCACCAAATTAGCATGTGTTGAAACATTAGGAATTGATTATGTTCTTATGGCTTTTGTAATTAATTTGCTTTACAAAATGTCCTAATCGCTACAATTTTTTATGGACTTACTTGATAAGAGAAAATTGATACACAATTAGATGAGTCGAAAAGATCCAAATAGAAAGAGTGGGTCCACGTAATAGGGAATCATTCAAAATACTAATAGTCCAGTAGTAAGAAAAGAGAAGATGAGTGGAGATAGAATCCAAATGGAGTATTGATAATAAATACAGAGCTTTCAATATTAGGATATGGATTCTTGTGCAAGTGTGCTTGTTTTATCCTTGGCATTTATTTTATATCAGGAGATTTGGATGTTTGTGACTTTATGGAATGCTAAGGAACACTTAGCACATTGTCTTGCTCTTTGTCCTTTGTACGCTGCAACATTCTTCCTACGATATTATATCATCCAAACTGAGGCAAAAGACCCCAAAAACTAAAGTATTTATTTTATTGTAAACTAAATTATATGTGGAGTGAGTGCTAGTCCACGTAACTCCTAGCCTCATCACTCCCGTCGCTATTGTGTTTTGTCCACATTTACAATTCAAATTCTGTGTTTTTATATACGGACAACATTAAAAAAAAATATACTGTCAGATAAGATATAAGGCATAATAACCGAAACAAGTAACTTTTTCTAGCAAGAAACATTGCGCTGATTATGTTTTTTCTAAATAATTATACTCTGCTATTGTGGAGGTATGACAAATCCTTAAATTATGTATCTTCCCTACTGATTGGTTCGAAATTATGTCTTCTTCACTTAGAATTTTATGACCTTTCTATTAATTGTTATTTATGAGCGCATAATGATGGGGGTAATCCTCATTTAACATAGCCATCTCCCCTGTCCATGTCTTATTTCTTGGTAAAAGTATTAACGTGTACATACCTTACCATAATTAGAATATATTTCATATATTGTGTAATATTTAGTGATGTATAATTATTGTAGATATATGATCTTTATTGTATTAGGGTTCCATATTGTACACTATATATATTTGTAATAATGAGAAAGACTCCCCAAGAGAAATTAATACATTCTTACATGGTATCAGATCTTGCAGGTAATCTTCCCAAACTATTTCGTCTAAAGCATCCTCAATATATAACTGTCGGTAATGTCCATCGCATTCCAATTCAGAGTTATGGTACCACTTACACTCAGCCACCTCACCCACCATTTTCCCTCAATAATGTGTACTATGCTCCAAACATCATTAAGAATTTAATTTATGTCCGCAAATTCACTCGTAATAATTCCGTCTCTGTTGACTTTGACCCTTTTGGTTTTACTGTGAAGGATCTTCGTACGGGGACACCTCTTACGAGATGCAATAGCACGGGGGATCTATATCCATTTCCATCCACCTCTGCGGCCAGATCTTGCCCCCTATCTCTTTAGCTGCTATCTCTCCGTCAACGTGGCATAATAGGCTTGGACACCAGGAGCCTCAATTTTTAATTTTCTTATAAGCAATAATTTTATTAAATATAATAATGGGAACTTTCCCAGCACTGTGTTTCTTGCTCTGTAGGCAAACATGTTCGTCTTCCTTTTAAATCATCTACAAGTGTCACGTTTTCACCATTTGATATGGAGTTATCTAGTCTTGTTAGATGATTTTTCTCATTTTATTTGAATTTACCCACTAAAATTTAAATCTGAAGCGTTTGCCAAATTCCTCGAGTTTCGTGCCATTATCAAAACACATTTTGAGGAGAATATTAAATCATTTAACTGTGATAATGGTTGTGAATTCAATAACTCCATATTTCATCGGTTTTGTACAAATAATGGCATGGTTTTCCGATTCTCGTGTCCCCACACCTCCCATCAGAATGACAAAGCAGAACGAATCATCCGCACCATAAATAACATGGTTCATACTCTATTGTTTCATGTCTCTCTACCTCCGTCTTTTTGGGTCTATGCAGTCAAAATGGTAGAATACGTCCTAAATATTTTATCAACTAGCACTCTTCACAACATGACCCCAACCGAAATACTATACCGTCGGATCCCCACTTATGATCACCTTCGGATTTTCGGTTGTCTGTGTTACCCCAATCTTGCCTCTACCGCCTCTCACAAATTAGCACCTCGAACCACTCCATGTATTTTTGTAGGGTTTCCGTCTAATCATAGGGGCTATATGTGCTATGATGTGTCCCCGAACCACTCATGTTACGTTTGACGAAATGGTATTTCCCTCCACAAATATCTAAATTTTTTGTAACACAGACTACACATTTCTCGAGGCTGACACCTCTCATGTCATCCTCGAACAGATTTACCGTCCCACTGCCACTAGTCCATAGTCGACCTCCCTGACATCCGTCACTGCCACCACCGGCAGTGACTCCGCTCTACCACAGTGAACGCCCATCCACATCTCTACCATCGGAAATCACCATACATTCTACTCCGACAAATACACAAATCTCCCACCGGCTCAGTCAACCACTGCCAATCATGTCACCATCTCACCGCCATTCCAAAACCCCAACCCACCTAGACCCCGGAACCCAAACCGACATACTCACACCATCACAACTACAACTAATCCCAAACCCACCACCGACTTCATACCCTACAGCTCCTAACTCACATCGCGTCGATCAGCCCAGATCGACGCCAACACCACTACCACCGTCAAGTCCAAAAACCACACACCCGACACCCCACATCATCGACAGACCCAGTTCCCCATCACACCGCGCCCCGTCGCTCAGTTCCCAAAACCAAAATCCACTCCAAAATATCGATAGTACCTCTGCCCCCACCCACCGTATGAAAACCCGTGCCCAACACAAAATTTTCAAACCCAAAGTCTAGTTTAACTTGTTCACCTAAACCATTTCACATATTCTCAAAGACCCAAAATTAGCCAAACTAGACCCAAATTGGAATGCAGCCATGTGTGAGAAATTTAATGATTTAACAAAACAACACACTTGGGATTTGGTTCCTAGACCGGATGGGGTGAATGTAATCCTATACATGTGGCTTTTTCGTCACAAATACATAGACAGTGGTGACCTAGAGAGGTACAAAGAAAGACTTGTAGCTAATGTCACTAATCAGTAGGAGGGTGTTGATTGTGGTGAGACGTTCAGTCCAGTTGTTAAACCGGCTACCATTCGCACAGTTCTGAGCATTGGTATGGGTAAGCATTGGCCGATTCATCAGTTTGATGTGAAAAATGCATTTCTATATGGGGATATAAAAGATATTGTTTACATGCACCAACTGCCTGGCTTTGTCCATCCAGAAGCCTCTCAGTATGTATGCCGCCTCCGTAAGTCATTTTATGGTTTGAAACAGGCCCCTAGAGCGTGGTAATCACACTTTACACAGTACATTATGCGGATTGAGTCTGTATGTAGCAGGTGTGATAATTCTAAGGCTGGCCAGTGGGCCGGGTTGGCCCGGTCCCGCCCCGACCCCGACTTTTAAAAAAAATCGATATCAGGATTCGAACCGGGAAGGGACATGGTCTCGTCCTGACCCTTTCCCGGCCCACTCTAGTCCCGCCAGGCCCATCCCAGTCCCGCCCCCGTCCCGATCCCGCCAAAAATCCCTCTTTGCACAAATAACCATTGCACCAACAACCATTTTACATTTTGGCCGTTATGCAACGGCCATTTTTGGCCTCCCCCCTCCCCCTTGCCCCATTAATATTTATTTTTAACCTATAAGTTATTATATTTACACTTTAACCCAATTTTTCAACTATAAATACCTCATTTTCTCTTCATCTTTCTCACAAATCTTCCTACAATCTCTCTAAATCTCTCAATCTATCTTTCTACAAGTCTACATTGTCTACTAAATATTGAATTTTATTTATTCATTCGGGAGTGAAGTTGACAGCTAGCTTGAGGATCTTCCATCGAGCAAAGTTTCAATTTCAACCTCTCGATTACACGTCGACGTTTGGTACATTCGTTCCTAAATTAAATTATTATTTTCTATTTATTTTATTTAGCGCACTTAATTTTATTTACTTTAATTATTTACTAGTATAATTATAAATTTATAATGGAATGATTTAAATGTATGCTTACGGGTAGGGGTCAGACTTCTTCTAGTAGGGGCAACAAGGGCAAGGGTACTTCTTCTAGTCACCATATTTCTAGATAGAATCATATTCCTACACAAGATGATTTTGTTGATACTGAACATTTTACTATAATACCATTAGATTTAGACGATGAGCTATTTTCTGAAACTCAATAAGACTTTAATTTAGTCGATGATCTAGATGATACACCCACAAATGTAGATGACAACACACCCACTAGTGCACCTTCAACTGAAATGCCTCATTTCCCCCTAGTATGAGACGAGGTCCAGCAAAACGACCATTAAGATCAGATGCATGGATATTTTTCGATAGGGATGTAGCGAATCAAGTAGCTAGATGTAAAATTTGTAAATATGTTTTAAAATTTAAAACTGAAAAAGGTCACGGTGGGACGGGGGGTTTAATGAGACACGTAGCAAGGGCTCATCCAGCTAGGTGCCAATACGAGGATTCAAAACCGGGTGCGCAAACGCCCGCTCCATCGGGACAAGGTTCACATACTGTTCCGGACCAAGTATAGGGTCAAATTAACCCACGACGGGGGGAATTGTATGCCCTAATTACAATAAACATAGAGATATGGAAGCAATAGCAAAATTAGTTGTTGTGGAGGGTTTGCCTTTTCATTTCCTTCATCTCGTGGTTTTATTCATTATATTAGAGAAATTTATAATCCTGCTTTTAACGATTTTCCTAGATCAACTGTTAAGAGAGATATATTTAAATTTGCACATGAATATCAACAGTATTTACGTTATTCATTATATCATTTTAATGACAAAGTGGCTATCACTTCTGATATAGGTCATAGTACTAACTGCCATGATTATTTAACGGTAACCTGTCATTGGATAGATTATAAATGGTTTATGTAAAAACGTATCTTAACGTATAGATGATAAGCACACTGGTACTTTTATTGCAGAAAATATTTATCAAGTATGCGATTATTACGGAATAACTGATAAAATTATGACTATTAAATTAGATAACGCTTCTTCTAACAATTATGCTATTACAACTTTTAAAAATAGTTTAACTCCATCTTTTCCAGATTATTTTCATATAAAATGTACGTGCCATATATATAACTTAGTTGTAAAGGATGGTCTATCACTTTTTGAAGACATTCTAGTAAAATACAATTTGCTATAAATTTTATTTTTAAAAATAATAGAATACAACGAAAAGAAGAATATAAAAAAACTTGTCACGATTGCCAACTACCTTATAGAAAAATTCCAAAAGAAGTACCCACTAGGTGAAATTATTTATATGAGCAGCTACTTGTTGCTTATGACTATAGAAAACCTATAACTCTATTTTTTAACTGTCATAATCAAAATTCAACTGATATGGTTGTAGATAGCGATTGGAGAAAAATTTCCGAACTTGTTGTATTTCTAGAGAAATTTTTCAAGCAACAAAAGAATTTTCCGGTATATATTATCCTACTATTTCAACTATGTTGTTTTATATAGCTCTAATATTTTTACTGTTTAATGAATATATGGATAAACCGGCTTATAAGGCAGCTATTAAAAAAATGTTTATCAAAATAAAAAAAATATTTTATTCCTATTCTCACTATTTATATTATTGGTGTTGTATTAAATCCGACTATTAAAATAGAATGTACTAAATCACTTATTGATATTATTTATGATTGTATAGCAGTATTACCACCTCCAAGTCCCAAAAATCCAAATCACCCACCACATATTGAACAAACTAAAGAAGAAGTGTTGTCTAGCGTAGAAGACGAATGCAAAAAAAAAATATAGGTTTTACCAACAAGAAAGTGCTAGCAACCTACCGGCTTCCATACCATCTTCTTCTTCTTTAACACAACCTCACAAAAGACATGATGTTTCTGCGGCTAGTATTGAAAGCCTCAGAAATAGAATGTACGGCCGTGTAATGCTACTAACCAAATTAGCGAGTTTGATATTTTTGTTTTGCAGGGTTCTGTACCGTACCAAGCAGTTCTCAATGAAGAAGGTCGTGAAGACTTGCTGAAATACTGGAGGGGGAATAAGAAGACCTTTCCAACACTTTCAATGATGCCCCGAGATGTTTTGAAAATTCAAGCGTCATCAACGGCGTCTGAAAGCGCTTTTTCTGCCGGCATATATCAAATAGGAGACCAGAAACACTCATTAGCCGGAGACAACTTAGAGATTGTAGTATTATTCAGCAATTGGATAAGAGCGGAGCGGAGAAGGTGCGGTCAATCGGAGATCAACGAAGAAGAAGAGGAAAACTACAACGAAATCTTATCCGAAGGTGGTGGAAGCGACGTGGAGCAATTTGACCAACAAATACCAATTCCAACCGAAAAACCACAGGAGATTATCAAGAAACTAGAACATGTTATTTTCAAAATGTAATTTTTTAATTGCAATTTTACTATGTAATTTGCAACTTTTGAACAACACCACAAAGTTGCAATTTTGACAATTGTATTTGTATTACAAAAAAAATCATATGTCTATTAAATAATATAAGAGGCACAAAAACAGTCTTGAGATATTTTTATTACACTATTTTGTTCAATTATTGAGTTGTTTATATATGTTATTTTTAAAATTAAGTGCAAAAAAAAATCCCGCCACGACCCGATTTCGACGGGATCGGGATCGGGACGGAACTTCGGCGAATCCCATCTATCTCGATCCCGCCTGTCCCGACCCGACCTGATCCCGCCTATCCCCCCGTCCCGCCCAGACCCGATCCCACCAAATCTGCCTCAACTCGTCCCAGCCCAGCCCGTTGTCCACCCCTAGATAATTCTCTCTTTATTTTTCATCGAGGTCATAGTACTGCTTCCTTGCTGTTATATGTGGATGACATTGTGTTTACTGCCTCCTCTGATTTATTGAAAAATGAGATTATTACATTGCTCAAAACTGAATTTGTCATGAATGACTTAGGAAATTTGAGTTATTTTTTGGGGATATCAATGACTAGATCTGTAGATTCTATATTTTTGTGTCAACGCAAGTATGTAGAGGAGATAATATATAGTGCTAAAATGGCAAACTGCAAGATAATGCCCACTCCGGTTGACTCTAAATCAAAACTTAGTGTTGTTGATGGTAATCTTGTGTCAGACCCCACACTTTACAGGAGTCTTGCAGGTGCACTACAGTATCTCACGTTCACCAGGCCTGATATTGCTTATGATGTTCAGTAGGTATGCTTATTTATGCATGCCCAGGGAGACTCATTTTACTTCTCCTAAGCGTGTCATTCGATATGTTAAGGGCACACTTGATTATAGACTGCACATCTACCTCTCAGCACCGATCATGTTGTTATCATATACGGATGCTGATTGGGCAGGCTGTCCAGACACGCGATGCTCCACTTTCGGCTACTGTGTGTTCTTAGTGGATAATCTCATTTCTTGGTCTGCCAAGAGTCAGGCCACCCTATCCCGTTCGAATGCAGAAGTAGAGTACAAAGGAGTTGTTAATGTTGTTGCTGAGATCTGTTGGCTTCGAAACCTTCTTTTGGAGCTACAATGTCCCTTGCGTAAGGCGCCTTTGATTTACTGTGATAACATATCCTCCATATATTTATCTCATAACCCAGTTCAACATCAGCGAACCAAGCACATTGAGATGGATATACACTTTGTTCGTGAGAAGGTTGCCCTTGGTCAAGTTAAGGGTAACTTTCTTCATATCAGTATGCAGATATATTCACAAAGCCTTCTTAGACAGCTCTTCCTCGACTTCAGATCCAGTATTAGCGTCCGGCCTCCTCCCCGCTCCGACTGAAGGGGTGTATTAACGTGTACATACCTTACCATAATTAGAATATATTTCATATATTGTGTAATATTTAGTGATGTATAATTATGGTAGATATATGATCCTTATTGTATTAGAGTTCCACATTGTACACTATATATATTTGTATTAATGAGAAAGACTCTCCAGGGGAGATTAATACATTCTTACAAAAAGGGATGCATCTAATTTGTCTTAATTTATGTGGTACACTTTTTTTTTATTTTGACCCCAAAAAATTTCACATTTCTATATGTAGAAATATATTTAACTTTAAATTTTCAGTTTACCCTTAATGAAATAGTAATTTACTCACACAAATGTCTGCTTGTGTTTTTTTTTATCACAAATATAAAAAACTTTCTTTTTTTTAAACTTCATGCACGGTCAGATGATGCTACATAAATTAAAACGAGAAGAGTATATAATTTTACTTGTCCTTCAGATGTTGAAAAGCAATAAAGTTCTGATTTCTCCTCTGGATTTGGAAAGAATACCCTTCACTAATTATGTGCATATTACATAGCTAATTAACTATTTAACATTTACCATTGTTATTTTTATTTTTTGAAATATTTCACATAAGAAATGTGTGAGAAAGACTTAAGGAATTAAAAAGAAACGACACAACAATTTTAGTTAAAAGTAAATATTCTTAATTAAATTATAAACAAACTCAACAACCCAATAGGAAAGATTATCACATTCATAATTTTTAACTTTAAGTGAACGGAAAGAGGATATCATATATTAAAACTAGTCATGCAGTGAAATCCAAAAAGAAGTTAAAGCAAGATGGTAAAGGTACAGAATTGGCGTTTTCTATACGATAACGTTAGGTAATTTTATTTGTTGAAAGAAAATATTTTGTATGTCAATATAATTGAGGGTTATTTTGACATTTTAAAAGTTGTTGAGAACTATTTTATTTTGTAGATGTAGAAGTCGAAAGAGGTGCTCTGTTCCATTAGTTTAACATATTAAATTATATGCACTGGGTGAAAAGAATTTTTCCACAATCAAATTATTAAAAAATAATTACATCTAATTATAAATAACAAGCACTGGTTAGTAATATAATTTAAATAATAAGTAATATGCTATTGTATGTCAAATCATACTACATTCACAGTCTTTATTGGTGATTAATAAAGCTAAATTAGTTACCAAAAAATCATATCCATTCTGTCCTAATTTATGTGATATTTTTCGCTTCTCGAGATTCAAACTGTATGCACTTTGATCAATATTTTAAAATGTATTTTTCATTAAATTGATATGAGAAAGTTGTATATAGTATTTTTCATTTGATTTTTAAATATATAAATTTAATCTTAAATTATTGAGTTTATCTAATACAATTTAGCTTCTAGTGTAGTTAAATTGGCTCTAAAAAAATAAAAAATATCACATAAATTGAGACGGAGAGTAGTATATGTAACTTAAACCCGTTCCGGTAAATACGTAAATTAGTTTGTTTCTAAATCACCATAAAGAGAAGAAAGTACCTTTAAAATTTGCCTTTTTAAAAATCTTTTTCCCTAAAGAATTTTTTAGGCGCAGAAAAGGAATCCTTAAAGTTTCCTCTTGCATCACCAAACGTTTGGCTATATCAAATACGCCGCTTTCGATATCAAAATCTCTATTCATTCATCAGATGCTGCTGAAAACATGCACTAAGTTCATCACATCATATCCGAATAACAATAATATTTCTTCCCTATGAATTATTAACCAAAATTTCATATGTAAGCTTTTTATTTGGAATCAAGGTTGACTAATGACGACAATGCTTATTTCTAAAGTATAAAGTTGCTACGTCATTCTCATAGTCACTCTTCTCGTCGAATCTACGTTTTTGGTTAAACCATTCAATAAAGGTTACTATATATATTGATTATTTGAATTTATGCTAATAAATTCACTAAAAGGGCTCGTTCTTTACCCAAAATAATTTTTAGATATTGAATTCGAGATTTCTAATTGAAGGTGAAAATATCTCATCAAATATCATGTCACACACGATTAAATTAGGCAATGAGCCTCACACTCCAAAAACCTGCTCAAGGGAAAGAGTATTGTCCAAGCCTTATAAGGAGCTCAGGGTTCTCATCCGTCACCGATGTGATATATTTTTCTTCAACATCCCCCTCACGCCCAAATCCAAATATTCTTTATCCGGGGTTCCACTGTCCAGTCTGGATGTGCACATTCATTGTCCGGTCTGGAGCGTGCACATTCATTGTCCGGTCTGGAGCGTGCACAATCATGGACCGGGAGCATTTCCACCCCCATCGATCCGGGATCGGTCAATTGGTCCGGGGAGCATCCTCCCCCCCCCCCCTCTTTCGGGAGACCACATCGGATCGGGTCTGGGCCTGGCTCTGATACCATGTCAAATTTAATGACGAGAGCCACTCGACCTAGGTCGGGTCGCCAGGTCGAAAAATTACCGTCCGACCCTACCCGACTCGACTCGACCTCGGCCCGACCGACCGCATATTTTTTAATATAATTTATATTATTTTTCCTTCATTAATATTTATTTTGTACTTATATATATTTTTGTCATTAATAAGTGATATAATGCCTGTTATATATATATATATATATATATCTAATCTACATTTAGCTCGACATAAAATAAGATAAAAACAGTGGTGATTATTAATTATATATTTATATTATTAGTCATTTTGTTAATATCATGGAAGCATAATGTAGGGAGATAAAGTAGTTGTAAATTGGTGAAACTTTAAATGGTCATAACTCTGCTCGGATGTCCGTTTTATCCAAAAAAATTTGATTTTGCATATTTTTTCGAGACAGACAGTCAAACCGCCTAGCCCAATTTTTAGAAAAAGTCGCTTTTTCCAATCAATTTGTGTTTTCCCCAAATCGATTTCCAATTCTCTTTTCTTTAGTCAAGTTTTCACGATATACAATACATTTCAACGCCGAAATTTCGTGGTAATGTAGGGGTGAATACCAATTACGCTTTGAAAAAATCTCGCCGGCCGACCCCTCGCCCGCCAAAAAAATCGTCTGTCAGGCAGTGACTGTAGGTCCCCGGGCGGTCGGCCAGTGGTCGAATTTTAAAAATATAGGGTCGGGCAAGGAGGAAAAAAAAAGCCACCCGACCCGACCTTTGGACAGGTCTAACTCACACCCAAAAGCTAGCTCAAGAGAAGGATGATTGTCCAAGCCTTATAAGGAGCTTAGGGTTCTCATCCTTCGCCGATGTGATATATTTTTCTTCAACACACTCCTCATTAGTCACTTCTCCCTCATCAGGTCAAGCTCTCGGTTTGCATTTGGTATCTTTAACGGTACCAGGACCCTCATATAGCCAATCAGAGCAAACTTTAGAAACTTTGGGTTTGCATTTCGATTCATTTGTATTATTAGTGTAATTTAATATATCGATTTGTTTCGGATTTTCAATCATAATACTATTAAATAAAGTGGTCTGCAGTCACATTTTAAATAATTTTGACTGTACATATATTTTTAATACCGTCAATGCATAGAATTTTTAACTTTTTTCTCAAGGATTAAGTTTTATATACTCGAAAAGGTTACTTACCTTTTACTGTAGGCCACAAATCAATGCTATTAACTAGAGTTATGTGTAATACTTTTATACAATGGGAGACGTTTAGTCTGTTTATTGTATATTTCTTGGTGATAACTTGGTCTCATGGTCTGCAAAGCGACAATCTACATTATCACGCTCTAGTGTAGAGGACGAGTATTGAGGGGTAGCCAATGTGGTCTCTGAATCATGTTGGTTACGTAATCTTCTCTTAGAACTTTATTGTCCCATTCAGAAAGCTACCTTGGTTTATTGTGAGAATATTAGTGATGTCTATCTTTCTGGTAATCATGTTCAACATCAACGCACTAAACATATCGAGATGGATATCCACTTCGTTAGAGAAAAGGTAGCTCGTGGACAAGTAGGCATCTTACATGTCCCTTCCAGGTACCAAATTGCAAACATATTTACTAAGGGTCTTCCCTTGGTTCTGTTTGAAGATTTTAGGGACAGTCTCAGCGTACGATGACCGCCCGCTATGACTGCGGGGGTGTGAAAGTATATTGTGATATACACGGCATATACAATGCCTTGTGTTTACCATGTATATCACGGAAGCACAAAATAGTTTGGGCAAAACAGTCTGTGATATACATGCCAAGCATATCACGGTTTGGAGCTCTATTTGGTAACATGTTATTTGTATTTAATTAGCATTGTACACTTACCATAATTGTAGAATTCTTGTACAAATAGAATAAGGTTTTGAGAGTAGAATATGAATAGGATTTTTCATATTATGAAAATTGTAAATTGTATATATAGTCATTCATTAATGAAAATAATCAAGAGATTATTTCTTTCCGTCAAATTTTTTCGCAACAATAAGTTGTTGCTATTTGCGTTTTTAGCAATAATATATTAAAGTTTTGTTGCCATATATATTTTTTAGCAATAATTTATTTATTATTACTAAGCTTTTATTGTCAATTCTATACTTTCTTATAGTGTGTTTAACTGATTTTAACACATGATGAAATTGTTTTTATGTGATCTATGGATTATGAATTTAAAACGTACAATCAATCACCAATACTTGTTGAAATATGATCATTTTTCTAATTCTTACATAAACACGGAATACTTTGCATATCAAGTTGTCCTTTTAATCCTTTTATTTTTAACAATTAACTATAAGGAAATGACCAAAGAATTAGGGATGAGAAGAAACAGCCGCCATAAGTAAGGACTGATATATAGTCCCTTTCCTAGACTGGGGTTCCAAAAGGCCCGCTTCACGTGGCAACCTTTGTTGTTTGTCATGGATTTTGTTTATTTTTCTTGTTGTGGCCTCTGTCTATACTTGTATTTGCACAAACTTAGCACATTTCTTTGTTTTTTGTTTGCTCTTCTCTAACCGTAACGGTAAAGAATGGAACTTGAGCCTAATTCAACCTCAAAAGTTAACTTGTTGGATGAAGATTGTCAAAGTCCATATAAGGAGTCCATGTTCTCATTCAATATCCAATGTGAGACTCTTAACACTCCCCCACACGCCCAGACCTTGTTAACTGAAGCGTGGATAATATAATTTGCGGGTTCAACATCGGTGAACAAAGAATTGGAATGAGCCTGACTCTGATATCATGTAAAAAATGGATCTTGGGTCTAACTCAGCCCCAAAAGCTAGCTTGTAAGGTGAGGATTGTTCAAGTCCATATAAGGAGTCCATGTTCCCATTTCATATCCGATGTGGGACTCTTAACACTCTCCCGCACTCCCAGACCTTGTTAACTGGAGCGTGAATAATATAATTTGAGGGCCCAACATCGGTGAACAAAGAATTGGAATGAGACTGACTCTGATACCATGTAAATAATGGATCTTGGGCCTAACTCAACCTCAAAAGCTAGCTTGTAGGGTGATGATTGTACAATTCCATTTAGGGAGTCCATGTTCCCTTTCCATATCCGATGTGGGATTCTTAACACTCTCCCGCACGCCCAGACCTTATTAACTGGAACGTGGATAATATAATTTGGGGCCCAATATCGGTGAACAAAAAATTGGAATGGGCCTGACTCTGATACCATGTAAAGAATGGATCTTGGGCCTAACTCAACCCCAAAAGCTAGCTTGTAGGGTGAGGATTGTTCAAGTCCATATAAGGAGTCAATGTTCCCATTTCATATTCGATATGAGACTCTTAACACTAACCTAACATGACACTTCTTAAGATTTTGTCATGGATTCCTATTGGCCTTTCCTTAATTCTCATTTGTCTCTATTTCCCCTTCTCGTTTTGTGACTTTAATTTCACGTACTTCCTAGTTCCTACCCCTTCCCTTTTTTTCCCCTTCTAATTTTTGTTGGAAATTTGCCTTTGGCGGGAGTTGCGTCCAACCATCTTTAATGGCTTAAACACTAGTGTTCCGCATGTTGGAACCTTTGGTTATTCACACGTGCATAATCTACTAAGTAAGTAGATGACCGTAGGGCCAAGGATCGTCAAATTTCGTTGAGAAATGAAAGAGATATTGGTCCACGAAGTGAAGTGTTTGAAGCATGGAAAAAGGTGGTAAAGAGGAATCCTCCCTCATCGGTGGGGGAAGAAAGATTTGTTTAGTTAATAAGTCTCAAAGTTGGCTTGGGGTTTGGGACCCCAAGGGGTATCCCATGTGTTTAAAGGAGGGAGGACCTAGATGTGCTTCGGTTCGAGGATAAGCCCACACGCACGCCGTCGTCCGGTCCGGTCTCGGTCGCGGGCTGCGGGTTCTTCTGATATTATCTTTTCTGACCAGAATTATTTCGTATTTACAGTTTGGTAACGTCAACCAGCCTTAATTTACACTCAATTCAGTAATTTATTTTGGCTGAGTTACTCTCCCTAATACTACCTCCATAATTGTCATTACTTGGCCAGTAACAACAATTATGTGGGCAGTTGGTAAGCCTCTCCTTCAACTATATAAAGGAGCATTTCCACAATTGTTGAGACACACAGAAACACTAAAATGAAATCAGATTCTTCCTACATTCAACATCATTTCATTACTCAAAATTATTCAAGGTAGCACTTGAGTTTCCTTTGCTCAATTGTTCAGTTGTTGTTTTATCTTGGGAGACTATTGTCCAGAACGTAGAAATGATACATACGGGGCAATCTTGTCTTTTAGACAAAGTGCAATCACTCGACTCAGCATAACAAAACTGTTCCATTTTCTTGTTCAAGTTCATTGAAATTTCAGTTTATTGTAATTTCATAATTTTTGTAATACTTAGCAGTTACTCATTTCTGTTTCCTGCATCATTGTAAACAACAATTTTTACGTTCATGTTTTTTACGACTCTCCTCATCCACACTTTTTGCCTCTCCCCTAATTTCCATCCCCCCTCCCCCCCCCAAGAAACCAGTATAGACGTTTTAGTCTTTTATTTTGTTCTTATATTATATTGTTGAGTTTATCCTACTAGTGCAATTGACTTTGATCTCCTTGTATAGTCTTACATTTTTCATTATGGTATAGAGATAGACATGTCCCAATTCTCGGTTTACCTAATAGTGAGACCCCATCCAGGCATATACTATATGGTAGGCCTTCCGAATCTGAAATATTCAACCCGCTTTCTACAAGAAGTCTACTATTCTATAAATTTGAATCGAGATTTCCAGTTAAGGATAAAGAGATTCTACCAATATCCATCTTGGTCCATTATAATATTATAGAATCAGAGTTAGACCAACTCAATTCTTGATAAGTTTATCCAATGTTAAGTTGAGCTCACATATTATGTTGTCCATGGCGGGTGGGATTGGTCTCCTTATATAATTTTAGGCTTTTTTTACCTTTTGAACTAATTTTTTAGGGTTACGTAGGTTCAAGATTCATTTTTTATCATATATGGTAGGTCTTCGGAATGAAAAATTCTAATAAAATTCACTGTGCCGGTGAAATAGTCCGTTCCTGTAGAGCACGTATTGTGTCTAATGCCTATATCTGGACGTTTTAGTTTGGTCTATCTTGCACTCTTTGTAAATTGTACTGATAGTTCGACTAATAGTTTCTACATTTGGACATAGAAGTTTAAAAGACCAATATCTTTTCACGCACTTCCTCAAACTATTTTATTTTGATTTAAATAAAATAAAAATAAAAAAAGCAATCTGAATTTGATTTAGAAACGAAATACAATCACACTCTAAAAAGAAAAATGTAAATTGTGACAAGGAATAAGTACTTGGGATTTAATTTAAGTGGTCACAGTGGGAATTGGAAAGAGAGTAACACTGATTATGAGGTCAAGGGAGGTTATGATAGTTGTCATTTCTTGTACGGATTTGCTTATTCACTAATGCACCATTATTCGTAGACACAAGCATCGTATCTAAAACATACATTATCTTATACTCAGCTTACACTGACAGCCAGTTAATTTAGACTAATTATTAAATTTTCTTGGTGTGGTTGATCACAGCAAAGCAAAATGTAGAGCAAAAAATATTTAAAACTATTTTTATCTTTTTCAGCACAATATTAATGATAGGGCCTAGACTTAAGGAACGTTTGTCCATTGCACATGAAACACTGTGCAAATCCTTTGTTTTCTTCTTCTCTAACAACAAAATCTTGTTCTTATTTGCGACCATCAAAAACGACAATTCATTCTTGTTTGTTTTGTTAATTGTGCCACTGCTATAGAAATAATTACCACGATCGAATAGCTATACCTAGCTATGTTGTCGGTACTGTAATATAATATTTTAAAGGTAAATTGGTAATAACTGTATTAGTAAATTAAAAGAGAAACTACAAATTAAGTTATAGTACTAATGAGTGACATTAACTAATCAAATATATAAGCAAAAGGACAAGAATACTTTAACCAAGCTCTGATTAGCTAGCTAGCTTTTTAATCTTTATAAAAGTTTTATCTTGTAGCGGCTGAGATCTAGGGTCCTACAGACTAGCTATATACATTTCCTTCTATGTTGCCATATAAGCTTCTTTAATATTTATATTCAAACCGATCAATAAAAACAAAGATAATACAGTAATTATTATGATGACTGTAAAAAGAAGAATGGAAATGGAGGGTGTTTTGAATTTTAATCATTCTAGGTTGGATGCTAATGATAGTTTGATTACTAATTGTTAGATTAATTAGGTCAAGTTGGCCCATAGTATCCACTGCACTATATAACGACAAAAAGCACGACGAATCAGATTAAGCTGGTGCACCACGTTCTTATGAAAACTTTACGATAAGTGGAATTAATTAAATATTAAGAATGATTTACTAGAAGTTAAACTTCTTTTGTGCTTAGGATCTTATTCCGTTTTTCATTATGATTAGCCTGGATGTTTGGACACACACAAGAGAAAAAAACAAAAGCCTGAAGGTCCAACACCTACAAGATCTAGGGGTTTCGATTAGTCATCGCAATTCACACATGACATGGATAAACATTATTTTCTACTACGTTTTTCTTTGTTGTCTTTTTTCTCAACACACTATTCGATAATAATAGTGATAATTAAACCAAGAACTTTACTATTATCTCTCTTGGTCTATGATATTCTTGCTAGAAGCGGTAATTAAAGTTTTGATAAACCGAAGCACTGCTATAATATACCTTTGTTGTCTAGTTCTTTCACAAATTTCGCGCATAGCGGAAGTTTAATGTGCCGGACTACTCTAAACACGGCTAGGATTAGGATTGAAATGTTAGAGATTTCAATGTTTATAGATTGTGAACATTCAACTTGCAATTTAACGTTTTAATTGATATGCATGAGGATGGTAGATGTCACGATCCAAATCGGAGGGCCGCGACGGGCACCCGGACCCTACCCGCCGGGCGCCACATCTACAATCCACCCTTAAACATGTTTAAACACGGACTGAGCCGTGATAGACAATATGAAGTTTCAACCCAACAGCCCCAACTTACACATTTATATACTAGGGCCGGCAATGTCATACATGACAACTAAGCACAGGACACCTATCTACAAGCCTCTAAAGAGTAAAACATACCACGACCAGACCGCAACTCCGAAACGAATAGAGTGCCCCAAATACCAGTTGTACCAGCAACCTACTAGTGCGAATCGTCACTCTCTCAATATGAACCCGCGGGCATAAAACGCAGCGTCCCCCGGCAAAAGGGACGTCAGTACTACTGATGTACTGAGTCTGCCAGGCATAAGAAATAACATAGCAGAGACATATCATAGTCCGAAACAAAAACAACTGAGCATTAGTAAATGCATCTGAGGGCCCTAACACGTATGCCTAAATGTTATGCACAATGCAGTTTCCATATACATCGGCCTCATCAGGCATCTTTCTTACCATAACAGCCTCTGTGGACATCATATCATATCATGGTTAATGAATGTATGCACAATGCAAATGTGGTATACTAATGTCCACATAGAAATCCTCCCATAACCGCCTATGTAGGCATCAGGTTATATCGCCACACAAGGCCATCACATCATATTGGCCTCTTCGGGCTCTTTTGTGATAGTCTGTACCAGCTGCAGGTGGTGTGCGTATATAACGCCCTTTTCCCTTTTTCCCAATTTCCATACATATATATATATATATAATATTTACCATATATTAATGTGCATAGCACAAGTGGTCCAGGATAACATATGAATGCAATGCAAATGAAATGCATGAATAATAATAAAACATCTGAAGTGACACAATATCATTTACACCTTTGGTTAACATTGGGAACATCAACATCTTTTTCGGTGTGCCTTGTTAAGGTCTTAGAAACATGCTTGGATATTCTTTCAACATAGGAGTCGATGACTTGATCATCCTTAACTACTAAGAGTAGAGTAATTTATGTAGCAACACAACGGTTATGCTTCGCACATAGAGTTATGCCAAAAAGAAGGAAAAGCCTTGCATACCTTTGTCGTCAAAGCTATTCAAGTTTTTCGAGTCCTCGTAAGCTCTACGAACAAGTATCTATATTATATGAATGATTTGGATCAATTTCGGATCAATAACTAAAGGTAGTCTTCACTTAGACATTTTATCAAACATCTTATGTGCGTAGAACTTCTATAACTCATAACAATGGCAACTAATCAACAAGGAAATTTCTTTAGCTTAAATGAACTTCCTTATCTTCCTCATACAACAACCAACAATAGTCTACAATTTCCAGCAACTAATCATCACCAAACAGCCCCAAACGAGCAGCTCACAACACACAACCAAATTTTAAGTTCCTTCAAGAATTTGTTGTACAACCTCTTCGTAATAACACTTCTACAACTTGTATAAACTTAAGAACAAGAAGGAGAAGATGGAACTTACCTCCAAGCACAAGAATCCCTTCAATTTCGAGATCACTTCACTTTTAAGGAGTCTCCAAAATCAGCACAATAAGGAGAAAGGCGATAGGACGACGACCACGGGATTCTTCACATTAGATTTACTTGGTTTGCCTTTGATTTTGGCCTTGGATCATATGAGAACTATTAGAGAGGGTTTGGGAGAGTTTTTTTTGTTGTTGATTAGGTCTTGATATGAAAGATAAAGGGACTGCACTACTTTAGCTATCAATCTGGAAATTTCCACCGCCCTAAGGGCGCTATAAAGGTCGAACTGGCTGTCTGCGGAGTCTCGCGAAAATGACAATAACGTTTGGTACAAACATGCGATTGATGAACGGTTTATTTCATTAGAAAGTAGACTCACTAAACTTGAATGTAGATATATTATGCACCCCATAACAACTTATATACTAGGAGATATACCCCCGACAATATGGGCCAAAAATCAGGTCCGAAATTCCGTTTGTCTTCCCCTGAGTTTCAACGAACCTAGTTTCTTTGATTCGTTTGACCCCGAAATATTACGAAGCTTTCGTAACACTTGTTTAAACTTATTTTCATCCTAATATGGGATCTTAGCCTCACTGGACTTTATGTTACTTTATTTATGTTGCATTCGAGCGCGAAAATACGGGGTGTAACCGTAGAAATATCATGATCTTCACAATAAACTAAAAGAAATGCTCAGTTAAGAAAACATACATTGGTTCATTATGATATTGAGTAGATGTTGGTCAGTGATGCTTTTCCTTCTTGAAAATTAAGAAATCAAACTTAACTCTCCTCCCCTTAACACTTGTTCCTTCCGTAACGTTTTTCAATAAGAGAATCTTCCTATTTTTCCTTTCATGTTCTATAACGTGATACGTTAATAAGCAATACGTGAGAAGATAAACTTTACAACAATAACCAATCATATCTTATATTTAACTAGATCAAATAATTTAATAGACAAGAATAAGATAGTGTAGAGCGATCTTACGCTTTGCATACGTAGCAACTATTCAGTCAAGGTATATAGATACATCTCAATCATAATGCGGATAGATAAAGCTAAAATCTTCTATACAGACAAGTTTTGAGGAAATAATGCTCGGATTAGTATTGAAACTATTGTACTATAAGAATTAGTAATACAAAAATTATTTTTTGTATGATTAGTTTGATATATTAAACATTATTACACAATTATGAGTTAGTTTTAGTAATTTTAACATTTCTAATCCATGTATTATAAGTACCATATTTGTATTTCACATTCTATCTTGTATGATAAAATAACATAGATGCTGGCATAACTAATGCAAGCACTATTTTAATGAAGGCTATCTTGTCTAAAAAATAGACCACAGAAACGGGCAGCCAGGGGAGCATGCCAAGCGCCCGAACCAGAAAAAAGTTGGTCCTTGAGGGCCATGAGGACCGTGAAGCAGTGCTAAATGTTAAATATACACTATACACATAATATACATGTGTATATTGTATATTAAAGGTCTCGGATTCTGCCTCAGATTTAGCTCTCGGTTTGGACATATTTTAGGTAATATAGTTTATGGTAAATATTTAGTATCCTAGTTTAGATAAGGTTGTAATATCATTAGTAGTGTATTACCATAATTAGTGTATTACCATAAATGTATAGAATAAGGTTTTAGGAATAGAATATGAATATGATTCTCCTATTTTGTAACTTGTATATAAACCTTTCAATTAATGAAAATAATCAAGGAGATTATTTCTTTCATGGTATCAAGAGACTAGGTCTAACAAAAAAATTCTCTCCCAAATTTTGTTCCACTCTCGGCCGACCCCCCCCCCTCGGGTTTCTCTTCCAAAAATCCGTCTTCCGCTCTCAAAATCTCTCTTACTATTCCTAAATTTCTCCTCCTTCTTTGTTCTTTCAATATGTCTAAGAACAATTATCATCCTGCCCTCATGGTTTCTAACGTCAAGAACAGTATCCCTATTGTGCTTGAGATGGAAAACGTCCAACATGCGACGTGGGCAGAAATGTTTAAAATTCGCGCTATCTCCCATCAAGTTATCCATCACATAATTCCTCCCGCTACACCTCTTCCCGCGGAGGATCCTCAGTTATGGATTACTCTTGATGCTACCGTTCTCCAGTGGATCTATTCCACTATTTCGGTTGACCTTTTACAAACGATTATTGAGACGGATACCACGGCTATGGCTACCTGGAATAGATTGCGTGACATATTCCAAGATAACCAACATTCACGTGCCGTCACACTCGAGCAGGAATTCTCTCTAGTTCGCATGGAAGAATTTCCAAACGTATCTGCCTATTGCAAGAAACTCAAGGAGTTGGCGGATCAACTCCGTAATGTGGGCGCACCTGTAACAAATAATCATCTAGTTCTACAATTGGTTGCCGGCCTTTCGGAGGCCTATAATGGCGTTGGAACCTTCTTCGTCAAAGCAACCCTCTTCCCGCCTTTTATCAAGCCCGCTCCATGCTTACTTTGGAAGAAGCCGGTTTGGCTAAAAAGGCGGCTACCGGAGCAAGCCCCGTCGTCATGATGGCATCCTCCACAAATTCTTCAGGTTTTGTTAATAATTCGGGCCAAAACCATAATCATAGTGGCGGCAAAAATAATCGTAAGAATAATAACAAAAACCACGGGGGCAAACGCGGCGGTTCTGGTGGTCAGCAAGCAAGCAGTGGGCCCCGTCCAGTGAACAGTGGCCCACCACCCTACTGGTCCCAGCAGTGGGGCCCATGGCAGTGGGGCTGGGGCAGTGGGCCGTGGGCCAACAACCCAGCAGCGTCCAGCAGCCAGTGGGCTGGCCAGCCTTTCAGGCCCAACAATCAGCAGTGGTGGCCCACTGGCCACTGGCCCAGCAACGGAAGTTCCAGCAGCTACGGCCTACAGTCCAATTCTGGAATTCTTGGGCCCCGGCCTCCGCAAGCCCACCACGCAGCAGGCCCCACTCCCACCGACATTGAGGCCGCAATGCACACACTTGGGTTGACACAACCGGATCCTAATTGGTACATGGACACCGGTGCAACGACACACATGACCTCCGATCAAGGTACTCTTTCGTCTTATTCCAATTTGAGCAACCCTCGTGGTATATTTATCGGAAATGGTAACTCTATTCCAATTCAGGGTTATGGTCATAAAACGTTGTCTCCCCCCAATCTACCCCTTATCTTGAAAAATACTTTACATAGCGACCTATGGACGTCTCATGTTCTAAGTTCGTTAGGTCATCGATATTATGTTCTTTTTTTGGATGATTATTCTAAATTTTTGTGGACATTTCCAATTGCCAATAAATCTCAAGTGTTTTCTGTATTCATAAAATTTAGAGCATTTATTAGAACACAATTCGAAAGAGAAATAAAAAAAATTCAGTGTGATAATGGGAAAGAGTATGGCAATAGGGTGTTTCGAGAGTTCTGTGATAATAATGGGATCAATTTTCATTTTTTGTGCCCTCATACATCATCTCAAAATGGGAAAGCCGAACACAAAATTCCTTCCATAAATAACATTGTCCGCACCCTCTTACTTCATGCTTCCGTACCTCCATATTTTTGGCATCATGCTCTACAAATGGCAACATATCTCCTAAACATAATTCCTTCCAAAGGTCTGACATATTCTTCCCCCCTCCAAATCTTATATAATAAGAATCCTTCTTATTCTCATACTCGGATTT
Organism: Anisodus acutangulus; assembly: GCA_029783415.1. Lineage (NCBI taxonomy): Eukaryota > Viridiplantae > Streptophyta > Magnoliopsida > Solanales > Solanaceae > Anisodus > Anisodus acutangulus. The sequence continues at coordinate 14,592,382 of CM056506.1, read as the reverse complement.
TTGGGTGCTTGTGTTATCCGTTATTCCCATCCACCACAATTAACAAACTTCAGGCTAGGTCTACTCCGTGTGTGTTTTTGGGTTATCCATCTAATCATCGGGGTTACAAATGCTTTGATTTATCCTCCAAGAAAATCATAATTAATCGCCATGTGATTTTCGATGAAACCCAATTTCCATTTACGAAAGTTCAGACTCCCGAGCCTAGTTTGTATAATTTTTTGGATGATGGTATATCCCCGTACATTACTCACCATTTTTCAGACATATCCCACACCCAATATTCTCCAATGCCCATCGCGCCCGATGGCCCCACTGCTCGAGTCAATTTTCGTTGGAACAGTTCCAGCAATTGGGCGATCCCACCCAATTTTGAACTGATCCAGCCAAATTTCAGAGTTGGGCGGCCAAGAGCCCATCTGTGGCTAGTCCGTCCCGAGCCCAGCAAATTCCTAAAATTCACTAAATTCTTCCTCGAGTCATAGACCGGTCACTCATAGTCAATAGGGTATTTTTACACCTAAGAGACATTTTAATTTACATTCTAATGTCTCTAAATCCCCCTTGCCCCATAATCCTGTGTCCGCCTTAAACGACACGAATTGGAAAATTGCTATGACCGATGAATATAATGCTCTTATTGATAATAAGAAGTGGGAGTTGGTGCCCCGTCCATCTGGTATTAATGTTATCAGGTCTATGTGGATTTTTGCTCATAAGGAGAATTAAGATGGGTCATTTGCTTGACATAAGGCGCAACTTGTGGGTGATGGTAAGACTCAGCAGGTTGGGATAGATTGTGGTGAGACGTTTAGTCCGGTGGTCAAATCGGCTACCATTCGCACTGTGCTTAGCTTGGCTCTTTAAAATACTTGGCCTATTCATCAGTTGGATGTCAAGAATGCTTTCCTACATGGTGATCTCAAGGAAACAGTCTATATGCATCAGCCGTTGGGTTTCAGGGATCCCAACCGTCCTCATCATGTCTGTTTGTTGAAGAAGTCCTTATATGGGCTTAAGCAGTCTCCATGGGCTTGGTATACAAGGTTTGCTGACTATGTTTCAACCATTGGGTTCACTCACAGCATGTCAGACAATTCTTTGTTCATCTACCGACGTGGTTCATCCTTGGCCTACATCCTGATGTATGTGGATGATATCATTCTCACTGCCTCTTTCGATGCCTTACGTTAGTGTATCATGACCATGCTCAGCTCTGAGTTTGCTATGAAAAACTTAGGACATTTGAGTTACTTTTTGGGGATTGCTATCAGACGTCATTCAGATGGATTATTTTTGTCTCAACGAAAGTATGCTGCTGAGATCATAGAGAGGGTTGGGATGTCATCCTACAAGTCTACTTCCACTCCAGTTGATGCAAAACCCAAGCTTAGTGCCGCAACAGGTGCACCATACGAGGACATGACCCGCTATAGCAGTCTTGCAGGGGCCCTCCAGTATCTTACCTTTACCAGACCAGATATTACGTATGCTGTTCAGCATATGTGTTTATTCATGCATGATCCCAGAGTTGAGCACATGAATGCAATCAAACGAATCATTCGGTATATTCAGGGGACACTGGACTATGGTTTGCACTTGTATCCTTCATCTACATCTATACTGGTCTCGTATACAGATGCTGTTTGGGGTGGTTGTCCCGACACCAGACGGTCGACGTCTGGCTACTGTATGTTCCTTGGCAACAACTTGGTCTCCTGGTCGGCAAAGCGTCAGGCAACTCTATCACGCTCAAGTGTAGAGGCCGAATATCGAGGGGTAGCAAATGTGGTCTCCGAATCATGTTGGCTACGTAATTTACTTTTGGAGCTTCATTGTCCCATTCAGAAGGCAACCTTGGTATATTGCGATAACATTAGTGCCATCTACCTTTCAGGTAACCCGGTTCAACACCAACACACTAATCATATCGAAATGGACATTCACTTTATCCGTGAAAAGGTTGTTAGGGGTCACGTTCGTGTATGTCATGTCCCGTCTCGTTATCAAGTTGCAGACATCTTTACAAAGAGTCTTCCCTCGGTCCTTTTTGAAGATTTTAGGGGCAGTCTCAGCGTTCGAAGACCGCCCGCTATGACTGCGGGGGTGTGTTAAATATACAATATACACATAATATACATGTGTATATTGTATATTAAAGGTCTCGGATTCTGCCCTAGATTTAGCTCTCGGTTTTGGACATATTTTAGGTAATATAGTTTATGGTAAATATTTAGTATCCTAGTTTAGGTAAGGTTGTAATATCATTAGTAGTGTATTACCATAATTAGTGTATTACCATAAATGTATAGAATAAGGTTTTAGGAATAGAATAGGAATATGATTCTCCTATTTTGTAACTTATATATAAACCTTTCAATTAATGAAAATAATCAAGGGGGTTATTTCTTTCAGAACCCGAGTGAAAAGATATTAATAAAAGGGTTGTCGGGGAGAGGGATAAAAATTATTCTTTCTCACGACATTTTGAGAGCTTTTGAGGAAAAAACAAGCTAGTTCTACACTACTCCTCAATGTAAGATTTTTACCATGAGTTCGTGTTTAGAATAAGAGATTCACATTGTTTAATACCTTTCAATTCCTAAATCCTATATTTCCACCCAAGAAGCAAAAGAGTCCTTCAACACCCAAAACATAGGCTTTGGAAAGACGCTCTTCAAGGTGAGTTTCGTTACTTTCTAGTTTCTACTATTAATATTTGTAACTTTATGATGGATAATGACTAATGATTGTAGGGTGGAAAGTGATGGAAATCTATTATTGGCCATACGAGAAATTGGTTGGACGTTATAGTTTGGCTTGACAATTTGAACTGCTTAATTATATATTACGAGGAGTTGGGTACTCGGAATTAGTTGAAGGAGGTCAAGTTGACAAAATTGATTTCAGCTAGGTTGATGCTTATTTCCCTAATTCATGGATTAGATTAAAATATGCATATTAAGTGTTTCATAAATTGTCTAAGTATAATCAAGCCTACATGTTTGAACATTTATGGAACATAGGTATTCTAGTGTTTAAACTACTAGCATTACATTTTCATGATAAGTAACATAAAGAACTTAGTCATGTACATATGCTTACCAATTAACTCCAAGTGTCAGAAAGTGATAAAATTGCATAATTTGATTTAATTACTTATTGAGTATGCAATTATTTGTATTTCTGAAGTTTATTTTTTTTATAAAATAATGTGATCACATATATACAGCTTGAAAGAAGTGGCCAACCTCCCAAATATAAATGCCACAATTCATAAAGGATAGGAGTAGGGCTAACCAATGGGACGGGATGGAACGGAATTAGGGGGACAGGGATTTGGGGGATGGTGGAGTGGGTCGGGATTAGGGGGACGTGATTATGGGGATAGGAAGTGGTCCCATCCCGTCCCACATCCCACTATCAGAGGGAACGGAATGTGGGTGGACTTTTAAAAAACAATTTCTAGACACTTAATTTTTAAAAAAAAAATATTTAAACACTTAAATAATTGAACAAGATAGTGAAAAAAACATCCCAAGGCTAATTGCCTCTTATATTATTTAATAGAAATATGATTTTTTTCTAATACAATTTCAAAATTGCAACTTTGTTTCGTAGTTCAAAAGTTGCAAATCACATAGTAAATTGGTATTAAAAAATTACATATGCAACCATACTTTTCTAATTTTCTGACAACCTCTTGAGGATCTTCTGTTGGAATTGGAATTTGTTGGTCAAATTGTTCAACGTCGCTTCTTGCTCCCTCGGATAAGATTTTGTTGTAATTGTAGTCGCCTTCTTCATTGATCTCTGGTTGACCGCACCTTCTACGCTCCGCTCTAATCCAATCTCTAAATAAAAATGCAATCTCCAAACTGTCTCCTACCAATGAGTGTATGTGTTCTCCTATTTGAAACCTTCCAGCACAAAAAAAGCTTTCAGAAGCTATAGATGACGCTTGAATATGCAACACATCTCGGGCCTTCTTTGATAGAGTCGGAAATGTCTTTTGATTCTCCCTCCAGTATTTCAGCAAGTCTTCACGTCCATTTTCATTAGCAATTGATTTGAACGGTACAACACCCTGCAAAATATAAATATCAAATTCGCTAATTTGTGAAGCACTTGAACCACATTACAATCTATTTCGAAGGCCTTGAATACTTGAAGGAGAAACCACATGTTTTTATAAGATTGAAGTGAAGTTTTAGAAGATGGTACAGAAGCCGGTTGATTATTTGCACTTTTCTCTTGGTAATACATATACATAATTTTGCATTGTGTTTGTATGCTAGAGATAACATGTTATTTAGTTGGTTCTATTTCAAGTATTTCTAGGCATTCATAAATCGTTTCAATATGGACATTACAAATGTCTACTTTAATAGTAGAATTTAATACATCACCAATTAAATAAATAGTGGGAATAGGAAAAAAATATTTTTTTAAATTTTACAATCATTTTTGTAATAGTTGGAGTGTAAATTGGTTTTTTCTTATATTCATTAAATAACAAAAATATTAGAACTATATAAAATAACATAGATGAAATAGTAGAATAATAAATACGAGAAAATTCCTTAATAGCTAAAAAAAATTCTCTAAAAATACAATAAGTTCCCAAATTTTATCTCAATCATCATCTACAAGCATATCCAAAGGATTTTGATTATGGGAGTTAAATACTAAAGTTAAAGGTCTTCTATACTCGTGAGCAACAACTAATTGTTCATACAAAAAATTTCACTTAGTTGCAACTTCTTCTGGATTTTCCTGTAAGGTAATTCATAATCATGACATGTTTTTTAAATATTTTATTACCTTTAAAAACAAAGTTGATAGCAAATTGTACTTTATCAAGAATAGAGCTAAAAGTTTTAGGTCATCCTTTACAACTAAGTTATAAATATGACATGCACATCTAACATGAAAAATATCGGGAAAGATGGAGTCCATAATATTCACTAATTTCATGAATATTTCTTGAAATAAAAATTTCAGTGTGTCTTTCATCAATATATCTATATTCTATTATACGTTTTTGCATAGATCAATTGTGATATATCCAATGACATGTAACTTTTAACTAATCATTACCATTAGTACTACGACCTATGTCAGAAGTGATAGTCACTTTGCCATTAAAATGATACAATGCATAACGTGAATATTGTTGATATTCATGTGCAAATTAAAAAACATCTCTTCTAATAGTTGATCTTGGAAAACCGTTAAAAGCAGGATTATATGTTTCTTGAATGTAATGAATAAAAGCAGGAGAGGAAGGAAATGAAAAAGGCAAACCCTCCACAACAACTAATTTTGCTAATTTTTCCCGATCTTGTGTTTATCATATTTCGGAGCTATAACTCACCCCATCATTGGGTTAATTCGACCATGTACTTGGTCGGGGACACTATGTGAACCTTGTCCCAACTCAGAAGACATTTGCATACCCACTTTTTCAGCCAAGTATTGGTTATACCTTGCTTTGTGATCCTTTTCCACATGTCTCATTAAACCTCATGTCCCACCTTGACCTTTTCCAGTTTTAAATTTATTAGTTTCGCGAAAATTTTTACAAATAGCTAGTTGATTAGGAATGTTCCTTTAGAAAAAATCACATGCATATGATTTTAATTTTCATTGTTTTAGGCCTCTTCTCATACTATGGGGAATATGAGAGATTCCAGTTTCAGCCCGAGATTCAATTTGAGCCTGAGGTGGAGCTGCACTAGTGGGTGTGTTATCTAAATTATCTTTTAATTCATTTTTGATGTTGAAAATTGAAACTTTGTTCATGATCCTCAAGCTAGGTGTCAACTTCACTCCCAATTTTTTAACTTTGATAGAAATTAGCAAATAAAATATAATATTTAGTGTGCAATTTAGACTTGTAGAGATATATATATATATATATATATACTAGAGAGATGGTAGGAAGATTTGTGAGAAAAAAGAAGAAGAAAATGAGGTATTTATAGTTGAGAAATAGGGTTAATGTGTAAATATACTAACTTAGAGGTTAAAATAAATATTAAGGGGGTAGGGAGTTTATGGGGTGTTGGGGGCCAAAATGGCGGTTTGTAGTCGTTGCCAACAGTTAGAATTGCATTTGTAGCTGTTGCCAACAGTTAGAATTGCAAATGGTTGTTTGTGCAATGGCTACTCTGTGGGGCGGGATCGGGACCGGAATCGGAATCGGAACCAGTATAGGAATGGGCTAGGCAGAATCGGGACGGTGCGGGACTAGAATAGACGGGACATGCGCTTGTCCCATCCCGATTTCGAACCCGACTAGAGTCAATTCATATCCTTAATTTACCCAGCAAAATCGGGATGGGGAGGGATCAGGACGGACCGAGCCGGGATCGGGTTCTTCCGGCCCACTGACCAGCCTTAGATAAGAGTAGAACAACTATCCCCCACGGTCACAAGTGTCATTATTTGTTAAACCTTTTGCAATTACTTTTGTTGCTTCGATGCATATCAGATTTTATATTAAAGTGATCATATTTGTCATGTGAGAAGTAGTCAATCTCTCCAAGTATGAGTGTCACGGAGGCAAGGACTAGCTACCCAACACTTGCATGTGTTAACTCATTTATATCTCAACTTGAGAAAAGTAGCTAACCTCCCCAAGTGTGAATATCATCAAGTAGATATGTCCAAAGCTCGGGTAGGGTCGGGTCAAGTGGCTTTTTTTTCTTCTTGGCCGATCCTGGCCCGACCCTGACTCTATTTTTTAATTTCCCGACCATGGCCCTGACCCTTTGGAGACCCTACGGGTCACGGGTCGGCCCTGACCTGCTCTACAAAACAAAATAATTTTTTTTTATTATTAAAATAACAGTCATCTAACTTTAATGTTTATCACACAAAATCACTTTTCTATATCTTTTATCACATAATAGGCATTCAAATTTAAAATTTATTACTTATTTTTTAAGGTATTAATGAAATTTACTATACAAATGAACATATTAGTAACGAAAAAATAGTCAAATCATATTAGTAACGAAAAGATTCTTTTTCGTTTGTCCCTTCACCTATATTAGGGACAAACGAAGGAAAATAATAATATATTGGGATTAAACCAAAGAGAATTTAGATACATTTTAGTTGATTACAAACATAGTATGATCAAAATTTTGACTCTAAAATCACAATTACCTTTAACAATATACCTTATATAAATATTAATAAAATAAAAAATAATATGAACGGGTCGGGGTAGGCCCGGACCGGGTCAGACGGGTCAGGTGGCTCACGAGTCAGATATAAGTTGACCCTGGTCCTGGTTTTTTTGGGTCGGGCCGGCCCGGACGGGTCCCCGACACGATGGATAGGTCTATCGTCAAGGCTAGAAATAACTAAGCTTTCCCCATACTTTTAGGTGTTATTGGTTTATATCTTAAATATTTTCCTAAGAAAAATAACTTGTTCTTCGAATTTCAACAATCCAATAGACGATTCAACACCTATATCTACCTCAAATGAGCTCAACTTTAAAATATAGGTTCCACATATCATAAAGATCAAACCCTAAGCATCGATTTTCCAAAACAAAACAAATTCAATAAAATCATTCTGCAACAATGTGATTTACCATTATTTTCAAGATTTTTCAACGATATCCACTTGATTTTAGGAAAATAATATTTTCTTGAAGTTACCCGTACTCTACGTACCAGTTAAAAGTTAAAACATTTTGAGAAAATAGATACAGGTTAAATGACAGCGGCAAAATAAGGTGCCGCATGAAATTTTTACTCTTGAATGAGAGTCCCAAAGTCTTTTATCAGTCCACTTGCTCCCTTGACTAAATGGTAAAGCCCAAACATGCGGCCCAATAAATTGGTTACTAATTAGCTTTAGCTCCAAAGTTGTCATAAGTAACCGAACTGAATTATGAGCTAATTAATGCCAATTTCTAACTATTTAAGACCCTCTCCATATGAATAGATACCTATTCTGTAACTTAAATTATCAGGACGAACCCCAATTTCCTTCGTATAACATAGCAACTCAAGGATCTGATAATACTCACCAATTTTTGTGTGCATCGATATTATATCATTGAAGGCCATAAAAGATAGAGAAATCCTCCGCGGATGTCCAATGCCTTGTCAGTTTGGCATTGCCGAACATAACAATGTAGAAGAGCACCATACATCTTTTGTTTAACTTTTATTAGTTTCCTTGAATTTCTTTCTAATTTATATTGCAAACATAATAACCAGAGTTTCATGTAAACGTCCCCGGATGTCAGGATCTTCGAACTCCTCCGGCCAGATTTGTGTCGCCTGGATTTTGCTGCTTCGTTGAAGAATGTGCTTTCACCGGAGTTCATGTAAAGCCCGTAAAATTATCAGATCTATGATCGTTTGGTACAGATCTGACCGGATAAACTTTTCCGGTGATCTCTTAATTTTTTCTCCTATAAGTTTTGTATGTGCGTAAATAGTGTATAATAAAGGTATAAATATGTGTGTTATTTGTGAGTATACATTATACACTGATTATACATTAATTATACAAGAATGATATATTTTCTATACACATACTGTGAGAATACAATTTTTATACGAATCATACATTTTTCTGTACATATAGTACATTTTCTATACATAAGTACTAATACATATATATATATATACAATAATGATACAATTTCTGTACATATGCTGAAATTAGTTGAAAAATGGCTATAAAATGAAATTATTTTTGAAAGGTTAAAAATGAATATAAGATATCTTGGATCATCCAATATTAATAGTTTCACCCGGATGGTCATTTATGTCCTTGTCCCATTAGCTTTAGGCTTGGATGGTAGGTTGAACCATTGTAGCAGTCTTTCGAGCAAAATGGACTGACGAGTTAATGATACTCTAGACAAGTTTTTGGGCGGATTTCCTTCAAAGGCTCTGGTCTTTAATTTTTATCCCTCAAATTGTTGTTTTTTAAATTTATTTTTCTTCGCTTAAAAAAGTAATCGAAAATGTCCCAAGGTCCCGGATTCGAACTCCCGCTCAGTCAAATTTTTTTAAAAAAAATCGCAAGATCAGAATTTGCCTCAGGCATAAGACAAACTCTGTCATAAGGCAACTCTGTCTTAAGGTAAAATTTTCCTGAAGGCAAACTCTGTCTTGCGAATACAAACAATATCTTGCGATTTTTTTAAAAAAAAAAAATGACTGAGTTGGGGTTCGAACCCAGAACCCAGATATTTTTAGGAGAAGGGAAAAAATTAAATATTTTCAATTTGGTAAGCAAAATTAAAGACCACCCAAAATGAGGACATTCTCTCGCAAATTTTGCCTACTCTAGACAACTATGTAGAGTTACCGGTAGAATTAGGGGAAAACATAATTATACCATTAGACCCCTTAAAACAATTTATCCAAATTTAAGATTGACTTGAGTCGATTTCTGGTTAAAATTAAAATCAAACTAATTTGATTAACTTTTTAATAATTAAAATCAAATCAAAACAAATATGTACAGATTCACCGATTTGGTTGTAGTAAGTTTAGTTTGATTTCGATTTTTAAGAAATCTAATGGTATTTCTCTGTTTCATTTTTTCCTCATATAGAAAATAATTTTTCATCATTTCTAACTTATAATTTGTTATTATGCTTTTATTATGGTGGCTATAATTTTATTGAATTATGGAGAGAATGTCTTAAGATTTATAAATTTTAATCAAGTGAATAAAGTTTGTAAGAAATATAAAAAAATGTAGGTAAATTTTATAGTTGTTTCATCGAATAAATGAGTTTAGATTCATGGCTTTCTTTTTAAAAATGGGTTTAAGGTGTAAAAATCATTTGTCTGTTAGAGATAAACAAAAATTTGATGAAAATGTATTCAAAGTATTACAATTATTTATAAATAATATATACTCCTCTGTCCCATTTTATATGAAGGTCTTTGACTTGACACGGAGTTTAAAAATAAAGAAAGACTTTTGAATCTTGTGGTCTAAAATAAGCCTAAGATATTTGTGTAGTTATAGATATCTCGTTAAGCGTAAAATGTAAGTTTAAAATTAAATTATTGCCAAATAAGAAAATGTGTCATTCTTTTTTGGACTGACTAAAAAGGAAAGTGTGTCATATAAATTGTTACAGAGAGACTATATATATATATAAATTGTGTATAAAATTTATTGGTTCAACTTGATTTTTTCGTTGCTTTTAATTAAACCAAATCAAACCAAATTTATTAAATTTTCAAAAATATAAAATCAAACCAACTACATAAAATATTAATTTATTTAATCGATGTTCCGTTTGGATTAAGTTTTAATCAAACTAACACTCCTAGTGTCAAGTCACAAGTGATGTTTATGTAGGTTATATCATGTAAAATTTCGATACCACTTATAGTGAATTTCTTTTGGGTTGAAGAAACTACAAGTAATTGCACGAGTTTCCATTCAAATGGGTTGATCTTTAATTTTTTTTCCCTTCAAATGTGCTGGTCTTTAATTTTTGTCTTTCAAAGTTGAATTTATGCCAGACATAAATTCTTTAAGAGAGTTGATCTAATTTGTGGATATTATGATGCATAATTTGTTTTCTTATAGGCATAACTTCGATTTTTAAGGCCAAAAATTAAAGACCAACCTATTTGAAGGGAAAAAATTAAAGACCAGTAAAAAATAGGAAAAAAGTGCAAATGACCCATGAAACTATAGGCCTGTTTCAGTTCAACGCAGAGTCTATTTGGGCTATATATATATATTTCCTTCTGTATTGTATCATTTGTTAACGGGCAAACCCTTTCAGCACTTTACGACAATACATACTTCATTGAAGCCCATTAGAGGCTTCAACTAAATGCCCAGTACGATGAAGAGAATGGGCTTATATCTTTGTCCATATCGTAAAAACAAATTAATTAAGGAATAATTACATTCCATAACTAACTCTAGAACATATTTACCTTAACTAACTATTGTTTAAATAAATTATAAAACATAACTATAATTTGTATTTAAATTACCTATCATAGGTACATTATATATTTAAAGTAGAATACTCTATTTTTATTATTTTTTATCTTGACTGAGAATCTTAGGGCTAGACTTTGATAAGCTTCTTCTCTCCGCCGCTGTCGGCCACCACGAACTGCCGCCGGAACTCGACAAAATTCATTGTTATTATATCTGAGATTCCACTCCGTTTGACCCACTGCCAACGCCTCAAGATCTGAGCGTCCACTCCGTCGTGACCCTCCGCCCCCCCGATGCCTGCAGATCTAAGCTTCCACCGGCGCCTCCAGATCTGAGTTTTCCACTCCCTTCGTGATCCACCGCCGGCGCTTCCAGATCTGAGCTTTCCACCCCCGTCATAATCCTTCATTGTGCCACTCAAATACTTAGCCATGGATCTCGGTGCCATTACCTTAGCAATCTCAATGATGTCATCGAGTGAGATGTTCATCTTCTTCCGGTCACGTTCGTGTTCCTTCAACCCGCGCTATTTTGGCAGATGTCCTGAAATAACAGAGTTAACTCAGGTGGAGCGTTTTGCGCGTCCGACCGCATTGATGACAAGTGCGGCGACGGAGGGAATGACGGACACCTTAGCTTGACGGTTCTGCACCGTTAGTTTAACGTTGACACGTTCGCCCTTCCAGTGAACTCGCTGCTCTGACTTCACCGCCGGTGACTCGGAAGAAAACCTCGACGACCTGAGATGGATCGAAGTTCATCGGCATTTTTAGTGTAAAATTCAGCGTTTGGAGGGTGTGTTTTATTTCTTGTATTCAATATTTGTGTGTATTTATTAATTTTTAGGTGTAAAATTCAATATTTATGAGTGTATTTTATTTTATTTTATATATTCAATATTTGAGTGTATTCGATAATTTTTTTGTGTAAAATTCAGTGTCTTTATGTATTTTTTGCTTATATTTCGAAGGAGTTTTTTCTGTATACAAACAAATACAATAAAATTTGAATATAACTGAATCATTTTCTTTTGTATTTATGTTATTTGAATACAATCAAATTTAAATACAATAAATTGAGTATAATGTTTTTTTGGTATTTATGTTGTTTGAATACAACCGATTTTTAAATACAATAAATTAAATTCAGTGTAAAAGTAGCTACAAATGAATAAATGTGAGTTGAATACATCCGACTTGAATACTAGGAAATCTGACTTGAATACAGCGAAAAGAATTTTGAATACACCTTACTGTAGCTACGAATTGTAATTATCAAAAGTATTAACGTATATTATCAAATATACTCCATATATTTTGTAATATCTAGTGTTGTATAATTATGGTAGATATAAGATCCTTATTGTATTAGGATTTCACATTGTCCACAATAAATATATTTGTATTAATGATAAAGACTCCATGTCGCACCCTTTTTTTACCACGGTGCGCGACGTAATGGGTTGATTCCATAGTTTGATTATGCTAAAGGAATCGCCATCTAATTATTCTACGGTGAATTAAGACACTTAAATATTAACTAAATGTTGCAAAGTGAACTTTGATTTATGGTCTACGAAATTATGAGATTCTAAGTAAGGGTTCTTTATTATCCTAAAGAGAAAGGGTTAGTCACCCTTTAAGATCCGCTAACTTGCGGTTATCCGGTCAAACTCAGGTTAATTATTATGATAAGAAAATATCGTGTTTATAAGTATAAAGTTAAAATAATGTTACAAGTAGTTAATAAAAAAGATGCATTTTTGACAAAGTAATGAGATTAACATATCACGGAAGCATTGACATAAAATGTAAGGAGAGAAAATAGTTGTAAATTGGTGAAACTTTAAATGGTCATAACTCTGCGCTCGGATGTCCGTTTTACCCGATGTTTTTTTGATTTTGGGTATTTTTTTTTAGACGGAGCTGGCCCAAACGCCATAAGGCGGTTTGGTGCAGCCAATTTTTACAAAAATGTCAGTTTTGTCAATCAATTTGTGTTTTTTCCCAAATCGGTTTCTAATTTTCCTTTTCTTTAGTAAACATCTCACGATACACAATATATTTCAATGTCGAAATTTCATGGTAGTGTATGTGTGAATGTCAATTTCAGTTTTGGAAATTCATTTTTTTTTTAAAAATTCCTCGACCTGACCCGGCACACTAGAAAAAACCGATATAATCCGATACGTTCGGCGATATAAACCGAACATATCATTTTTTTTAAAAGTTATATTCAGTTTTTTAAAAAATGATTTTTATTCGGTTCATATTTTTCGGATACAAAACCGAACCGAACCGATATACGCCCACCCCTATATACATTCTTATCAAAGGTATACCGCTGGTATATGAATGATTCAGCGCCAAAAAAAAGGTATGGGCGGCCGGAAGAAACGGTTTACATGCATCAACCGCCTGATTTTGTCCATCCAGCAACCTCTCAGTATGGATGTCGTCTCCGTAAGTCACTTTATGGTTTGAAACATGCCCTTAGAGCGTGGTATGATCTCTTTGCATAGTACATTATGCGGATTGGGTTCGTATGCACCAAGTGTGATAATTCTCTATTTATTTTTCATAAAGGTGGTAGCATTGCTTATTTATTTTTATATGTGGATGACATTGTGCTTACTGACTCCTCTGATTTGTTAAAAAATGAGATCATTACATTGCTTAAAACCGAATTTGTTATGACTGACTTGGAGAAGTTGAGTTATTTTTTGGGGATATCAGTGACTAGATCTGCAGATAATGTCCACTCTGGTTGACTCTAAATCAAAGTTTAGTGTTGTTGATGGTAATCCAGTGTCCGATCCCATACTTTACAGGAGTTTTGCAGGAACACTACAATATCTTATTTTCACCAGGCCTGATATTGCTTATGTTGTTCAACATGTGTGCTTATTCATGCATGCCCCAGGGAGCCTCATTTTACTGTCCTTAAACGTATCATTCGATACGTTAAGGGCACACTTGATTATGGATTGCATCTATACCCCTCAGCACCGACCAAATTGTTATCATATACATATGCTAATTGGGCAGACTGTCCGGACACGCGACGCTCCACCTCCGGCTACTGTGTGTTCTTAGGGGATAATCTCATTTCTTGGTCTGCCAAGAGGCAAGCCACCTTATCCCGTTCGAGTGCAGAAGCAGAGTATAGAGGCGTTGCAAATGTTGTTGCTGAGATCTGCTGGCTCCGAAACCTTCTCCACTTTATCCCCTGCATAAGGCATCTTTGTTTTACTGTGATAACATATCCGCCATATATTTATCTCATAATCTGGTTCAGCATCAGCGAACCAAGCACATTGAGATGGATATATACTTTGTTCGTGAGAATGTTGCTACCAGTCATGTTAATGTGTTGCATGTGCCTTCTTCATATCAGTATGCGGATATCTTCACGAAAGGTCTTCCTAGACAACTATTCCTCGACTTCAGATCCAGTCTTAGCGTCCGACTTCCTCCCGCTCCGCATGAGGGCGTGTATTAACGTATATTATCAAATATACTTCATATATTTTGTAATATTTAGTGTTGTATAATTATGGTAGATATAAGATCATTATTGTATTAGGATTTCACATTGTACATACTATATATATTTGTATTAATGAAAAAGACTCTCAGAAGAGATTAATACAATTCTACAAAAAAGTATAGCTATGCTTAAAAAAAAACCTAAAATGTAGTCACTGTAAGTTTTGTGATAAGAGTCAAAATTATATAAATCTGTTTGACTTGCCGCGTGATAGTACAAATATAAATTGGACAAAGAGAACATCTTCAAGCGAAATGACAATTTATAACACTCAAACATATTAGTACTAAAGAACTTCATTTTTCAAGTTAAGATTTATTTTTTTTGCTAACTTTTGAGGCAAATTTGGACAGCATGACTATTTTCAATTAATTATCATCAAAGGAGAAAAACAAACTTATTTTGAAAGGCGGTTAGTTTAAATGGAGCAAAATTCAGATAGGACGACAAAAAAAATTCAGATTAAGTGATTTCATCAAATGATAATTAGTATTCATTTCTTTTTTTAGCTTCAACGTCCAATGAACATCGATAGAGAAATCAATTTGACTATCTTTCCGTGTGATTGGGACAGAAATAGCTTCCCTAATGAAATTTGACTAAAGAGATATTTCTTCAAATACAACTTTTAACAAGAGTCTAGCTAGACTGATCGAATTGGATAATTAATACTCGTAGCTAAGCTACGTTTAATTAATAGTTTAAGATAATATGGTAATTTGAAAGAACCGTTTTCAATTAACATAATTAATGATCTATTAGCACCATAGAATAAAATTAACAGCATCTACGATCTAGAAGATCTAATACACAATAAAAGCCTTAAAAATGTGTATAGACACAGAAATATGAAAACTTAAAGACCAAATACCAAAAGGTCACAAATTTGAGTATGCTTTCTATCTAATACAATACTTAATATCTATGTCACATCATGTTCAAATAATTTAAATCCAAGTTCTTGACTTCCAAAGGATGCCTTTTGTCTCTCCTGTACGTACGACTAATTCCATTTTTTGCATTGATATATTCGACATTTATTTACCATTTTCTTGCTGTTTCCATCAGTTTCTCTTCTATTAATTCATTCGTTCTCCTCTCTCTCTCAAAAATAATAATGTTGAAGACATGTTTTAATTGCTTTGGTGGTGAACAAACACAAGAGATTAGGTATCTACTCAACCTTGACATTATTGGTAGTTTCTTCCTTACATATGTATGCTTAATTTACTTTTCTTTCTTTCTCGTGATTTCAGTTCTCAGAAGAACAAGGATTATCCATGGGATATTTACACATTGAAAGAGCTTGTTAGCGCAACAAGCAATTTCCATAATGATAACAAGATTGGTGAAGGAGGGTTTGGAAGTGTTTATTGGGGTCGAACAAGTAAAGGCATCGAGGTAATCAACTCTATCTTTTTTATTTTTACTTTTTATCTTTTTTCTATTATAGGAGTATTTATTTGTTCTCAAACAACAATGGAAAGTCAAACTAAGTTTTCAAAATAAATACTTAGTCCCCTTTCACTACCTGGAAAACAGAAATTAAGCTAAACAACAAAAGTCATTTGCTAATTCTGATGACAGATTATCAAAAAACTATGTTAGATATGAGCAATTTAGAGATGAAACTACTAATTTCATTGTTGTTGTAATGTTTCTTTTTCTTCTATTGAATACCTTTGGTTTTTTGTTTCTTCAATTGTTTAGATTGCGGTTAAAAGGCTAAAGGCGATGAGTGCAAAAGCAGAAATGGAGTTTGCAATAGAAGTGGAGATTCTTGGAAGGGTGAGACATAAGAATTTATTAGGTCTTAGAGGATTTTATGCCGGCGAGGATGAAAGGCTTATAGTTTATGATTATATGCCTAATCATAGCTTAATTACTCATCTACATGGCACACTTTCTGCTGATTGTCATCTTGATTGGCCACGAAGAATGAGGATTGCTATTGGATCTGCCGAGGGATTATGGTAAGCAGTGCATTAAAATCTTTTTAAGTATTAGAATATATAATACTAAAATGATACAAGTATTAGTTTTATCCATAATAACCTATTTGACTCTCTAGTTATGCCGAATTTGAATTAATTATTTCTACTGCCGGCCTCTTTTTATATATATGAAGGCCTCACAACCAGAAATAAGACTTTTTGTGGTGACTAAAATCATGTAAAAAAACTACAGAAGTTTTCACGATTCTTGTTTTTATTGCAACCTTGAAAATCGTCGCATAAATGTCACCATTGAGAATCATTTTTTTTTTTTGCAGTGCCTCTTATTCTTCAACGAATATTTACTACATACGCCTATTTGCACTAAATACAATTGAGCACCGATTACGTCAAACTGTTGTCCAGTCTTAACTATCTATTTAATATTTTATTTTTGTAGTTACTTGCACCATGAAGCAAATCCTCATATAATACATAGAGATATAAAGGCAAGCAATGTCCTTCTAGATTTAAATTACCAAGCAAAAGTGGCAGATTTTGGATTTGCTAAGTTGATACCTGATGGTGTTACACATCTAACAACAAGGGTTAAGGGAACCCTAGGGTACTTAGCACCCGAATACGCCATGTGGGGAAAAGTCTCTGAAAGCTGTGATGTCTATAGTTTTGGAATATTACTTCTAGAGATAATTAGTGCTCGAAAACCTTTAGAGAAACTCCCTAATGGTGTTAAACGTGACATTGTGCAATGGGCTCTTCCATATTTACAAAAAGGTGACTTTAATCACATTGCTGACCCTAGGCTCAAAGGGAAGTTCAATCGTGAACAATTGAAGAACACAATCTTGATTGCAATAAAGTGTACCGATGGAAATCCTGAAAATAGGCCAAGTATGTTGGAAGTGGTCGACCGGCTTAAGGGTAATGTGGTGGAAAAAAGGAAGAAAGAGATAAAAATAAACGAGAACGAGGACTATGTTGATGATGAGACAGACAATGAAGGTTATACTAAGAGAAAAAACAAGCCAAGATTACCAATTTCGGAGTCAAATATTAGGAAATAAATTTCCAATTACAATCTTGCAATTATGTTCCGGAATTTTGAACTGTATATTGTAGTGTGTGATGTATTTGTGCTTATTTGATTTGGCTACTTTCCAATTAAAAGTCACGATATCCTTTTTGTTTTATTTCGTTACTTTCATATTCCATTATCATTTGGCTGATCGAAATCAACATGAACTGAAACATTTTCTCTTTATGCTAACATGAATGTTGATCCTTAGAGATAGTAAATCATTTCCACAGTCGACGATCCTAGAAATTAAGTATTTCTGCAAATATTTAGTGGTCCATGCACAGTTTGTAATAACACAATAGGTAGATTGAATCCTAGCATTTGGCTCTATGCAAGGGCAGCTCAACGAAGTTTGTGGTCTAAAGGAAAACCGTAACGAGATGTCTTAAATACTATTTAAAAAATATATATAATTCTTACTTGAAATCTATTTTCTGAACTTTGAGATGTGAAGTTACTAAAAAAATTGTTATAATCGATTTTCTATGATAATTCTTTCTCTAGTTCATTTAATCTCTCTTGAGACGTTGTTGATCTTAGGTAAAATTTTATCAAATTTTAATTTTAAAAACTTCTTTCCGAATATGCAATGTTATAGGAATTGTGAACATTATTTTGTAAGCAATATATATATTTAAAAATGATCAAGTTTTTTTATTTGATTGAGTATATTTAAATATTATCTTCTATTTGTGACATTTTCTTTAACATTTTTAATTTGAAAAAATAAGTCTAAACTATTAATATTTTGATAACATTATGTTTTAAGAAACTTTTGTGTTTAAGGCAATACTTTTTCATGTTCGTATCACCCTAGTGATCTCAATTCTTTACCACTAAATAGAAAATCAATTTTTTTTAATATGCTCCGAGTTGTTCAAATCTATTTTGAAAATATTTTATTTTTTAAATTAAAAATGTACTTTTTAATGGTTTTTTAAAAATTAAAAATTAATTTATAAACCTACTATTATCGAAAAAACAGGGCTCCAAAAAATTTAAAACATAAAAGATTAGAAGGACTCATGGGATTTGAATATGATCACAAATAAAATAGTTTATGCATAAGAGTAGAGGAAGAAATTAACAATTAAATTATTATGATTATGATTATTATTATTACTATTATTATTTTTATTATAGTTGACCTTTTAATGGGTTTTAGTTGTTAATTTCTTCCTCTACTCTTATGCATAAACTATTTTATTTGTGATCATATTCAAATCCCAAGGCCGGCTTTTGATGCCTTACCATTTATAAAGAGACGACTAGGAAAGGACAATTAGTCTCTCTAGCAAAACTAGTGGGACAATAATAAAGGCCACAAGGGATGTTATCATCGTATTAATTAAGCCCAGATTGCTAATTAATTCCTCTACTCTCAAACCTAAGTTAGAAGGCGATATTGTTCCTTTTATTTTACAAGAGACGGCAAGGACTTCTAATATGATGTAATGCACTTTTATACTTCGATCCAACAAAGCATCAGTGCTTTGGTAAAAAATGTGTTTTCCACGGGGTGTGTTAATTTTTATCTCATGAGCTAATAATTGTAGATAAATTAGGATGAATGTCCATTATATAAACATTCTATCACAATAAGACCCATTTCTACTTCTGGTTAACCCGTTATTAGGCTCCTTAGTATCACACTAATTGAGAGAATATGTTATTGTCTTCTACATCATTTTAGATAATTCTTACCTTATTAATTACTTTTTGATATTGAGTTAATTAGATGCAAGGTCCATTTTTCTTTACACATGACGGTTGCTTGTTGTATTATACTATTATATATGTTAGGAGCCATGCCTTTTATATTGATAAGGCCCTAAAACTCCAACAAGGTATCGATGTCTTTCGAGATAGGGATAAGATTTTCATACACTTTATTCTTTCCAAATTTTATTTTGTGAATTTCACTGAGTAGGTTGATGTTGTAATGCAGATAAATTTAATTTAAAGTAGAACGTGTGAAAGTTGAAATAAATAGCACCAATGATGTCCAAACATGCATTGAGATGTACATAACAATATTTATTGCAACTACATGTTGTAGCTTGTTTTAGAGACACTATTATTATTTCATTACAGGGGTGAATTTGTGTACTCTGTAATTTTGCGCACGTGAATTCATGATTTTTCAATAAAACTAGATATTTTATATATATTTTTTTTAAATTGGTACATATTATCTTATGGAACCCATAGTATAAAGAGGCTAAGTGGTGCACTTGGTTAAATATTGAATTATTTACCTAGGGAACTAGGGATCAATTCTCACATAATACATTTTCTCCTTTTTTTTATGATGAACCCGTATTCTAGAAATCCTAGATTCGCCTCTGTTTTCTATACATAGTCATTCTTGTTAGGGAGCATTTTTCCTCTCAATGTGGGACTTTCCAACGGAAATCTATATATATATATAGGAATAGACAAGGTGGTGCGACACCTCTCTATAACCACAATTCCTATTTATCTTTTTTCTAATTTTTTTTTTTTTTGACATTTTCCCCTTATTTGATGTATAAAAAAATCTGCAAAAATAATACTCATTAAATATACCTTCTTTATGTCATTCATTAACATTAAAATTTGAGACCCACGTTCGATACCTGATAAGTATCTCATTTACTTCTTTTGCTATACCCACGTTCCATAAACATTGAATTCCATTACTTCGATCACTAATATAACGTAAATATATTTGCAACCAACTTCAGACCTATAAATATTATTTGTGTAGGAAATATTTTCCATCATATTTTCATTCCTTAAATGTAATAATATATACATGTTTACAAGACTAAGTTTAGGCTACAATTATGATAGAATATACTCAAAATATTTACAATTTAAATATAAAATATTTATTTTCATAATCTATTATTCCCCCGCAGTCTTAGCGAGAGGCTCTCGTATGCTGAGACTGTCCCTGAAATTATCAAAGAGTATCAGCGGAAGACCTTTTGTGAATATATCGGCAATCTGATAGCGGGACGGGACATGGAGAACACGAACGTGTCCACGTGCAACCTTTTCACGGACTAATAGAATATCCAACTCAATATGTTTAGTGCGTTGATGTTGTAAGGGGTTCCCTGACAGATATATCACACTCACATTATCACAATAGACGACAGTTGCCTTTTTTATTGGACAATGGAGCTCTAATAGAAGATTACGGAGCCAACACGATTCAAAGACAACATTCGCAACCCCTCTGTATTCGACTTTAGCACTAGACCGAGATAACGTGGGTTGGCGCTTCGACGATCACGAGATCAAATTGTCTCCTAGAAATACACAATAACAAGAGGTGGAACGTCTGGTATTCGGGCATCCACCCCAATCAAAATCGGTATAAGAAGTGAGACCAGAAATGACTGACTTATACAGATGTAAGACAAAATTAAGAGTACCCTGAATATACCGCAGAATTCATTTGAGAGCACCCATATGTTCCTCCTCCGGATCATGCATATGTAAACATACCTGTTGAACAACATATGATATATCGGGTCTCGTAAATGTGAGATATTGCAATGCCCTTGCTAAACTGTGGTAATGTGTCGGATCGCAGTATGGAGACCCCCAAGAGTTACTCAACTTTGCCTTTGTATCCATCGGCGTAGGTGACGGCTTACATGAGGACATGTTGGCTCTGTCAATTATCTCATCGGCATATTTTCTTTGACAAATAAATAGACAACCTGCATGTTGTGTTACACCAATGCCCAAAAAATAGTTCAAGGGACCCAAATCCTTCATAGCAAAGTCAGATGCAAGGCGAGACATAATAGATTGGCGAAGAGAATCAGACGATGTTGTGAGGATAATGTCATCAACATAGAGAATAATGTATAACATTTCATCTCTCTTATGATAAATAAGTAAAGACTGATCGAATTTATTATGTGAGAAACCTAGTGTGAAAACAAACTCAACAAACATGTTATCTGGATGTATAGGATCTCGAAAACCCAAAGGCTGGTGCATGTAAACTGTTTCCTGTAGGTTACCATGGAGAAACACATTTTTTACATCCAACTGATGAATAGACCATGATTTTGACAGAGCCAAACTGAGAACTGTTAGGATAGTCACCGGTTTAACAATTGGGCTAAAGGTTTTATCACAATCCACACCAACCTATTGAGACCTGCCATCACCAACAAGACGGTCTTTGTGTTGCTCAAAGAAACCATCAGATTTCTTTTTATGACAAAAAACTCACATGGAACAAATTATATTTACATTAGAAGGATGGGGCACCAACTCCCATGACTTATTATTAATAAGTGCATCAATTTCATCCAACATGACGGCTTTCCAATTTGGGTATGATAGGGCAGCTTTCGGGTTACGGGGAATCGGGGATGGTTGGAAAGAGGATGACGCTTAGGCCAAAAAATCTCATGCATGCTACGAGTTTAGATAGCTCGGGTTGGGGCTTGACCCGAAAGGGGCTGGTGGGGCAGTGGGACCGTTAGGTTGGTGTGGGCTGAGTTTGTGGCTTGTTGATTATTGGGCTTAGTCTCGGTCGAAGAGAAGCTCGGCTCAACTGAATAGGTTATTTGATTTTCTGGGTTGGGCCACGACTGGACCGAGGGAGAGGGAGCAGTGGGCTACCTCATTTGGCCCTGAGCAATTGGGCTACTTAACTAGACCGAGGGAGAGGGGGCAGTGGGCTCCCTCGGTTGGGCTGGTTAATTGAAATTTCAAGAGGAGGTATAGTCCAGTGTCTAAAAAATCATACGAGGGCGTGGAAGAAGCGTGTATGTTGGCAAACGGGAATCTGGACTCATAAAAAATAACGTGACGAGAGATGAAATTTTTTCCACTAGACATATCATAACACTCATAGTCCCGATGATTTTGTGGGTATCCCAAAAATACCCATGGAGTGGAACGGGCTTAAAGTTTGTTTATTGTGGTGGAAGTAAAGAGATGGTAACATAAACACCCGAAAACTGTCAAATGTGTGTAGGAAGGATCCCGATGATAAAGAATTTGTGTGGGTGAAAAGTTTGAAAGTTGCTTGCTAGGGAGAATGTTTAAAAGGTACGTGTTCATTTGAAGAGCATGATGCAAAAATGATGGTGGTATGGACGAATGAGCAACTGCTCGTATTTTTCTTTCGGCTTTCCCATTTTGAGGAGAAGTGTATGGACAAGATAGACGAAAAACTATACCATTTTGTGACAAAAATCCTTAAAGTTGTCATTTATGAATTTCCTCCCATTATCACATTGGAAACACTTAATAGACTTCTCAAATTGGATTTGGATAAAAGCACTAAACTACATGAAAATAGTGTTAACCTACGATTTTTCCCAATGGGAAATGTCCATAGAAAATTAGTGTAATCATCCAAAATAAGCATGTAATACTTATGACCGGTCGAACTTAAAATTGGAGATATCCATAAGTCACTGTGCATGATATCAAATGGCATAATAGTATTCGAAGTAGACAAAGAGAAACGTAATTTAACATATTTCCCAAAATGTAATACTGACAAACGGAAAAACCCAAAGATTGTTTACAATCAATAAAATTATTTTTCCTAAGGTAGTTTAACACGGGTGCTCCCGGGTGTTCCAAACGATTATGCCATAAAGTAGGAGAAAGAGCAGCAAAAGTTGATGGAGTGGTGGCTTGGTGGTTGGTGGTGTTGGAGATATGATACGAATCCCCAGTGCTAGTGCATCTCATTAGTGGCATCCCGTCCGAATGTCCTTCACAGAAAATCCAAACGGATTAAACTCAACAAAAACATTATTGTCAGTTTTGAAATGACGTATAAATATCAAATTTTTAATAAGTTTGGGTGCATGTAGGACATTATTTAAATATAAATGTGGGTAGGGAGGGGGAGGTTTGATTTCCCAATGCCACAAATTGGAATTTCTTGTCCACTGCCAACCACAATATTTTTATTATTGCTCATATTAAAATAAGACGAGAGAGTACCTTGAGATGCCTTTATGTGAGAGGTAGCACCAGTGTCCATGTACTATGTGTCGTCGGGAGCATTGAGAGTCATAGTGTGCATGGCTTGCTCGATGTCCGTTGGAGCATAACTCGAAGAAGATGGTCAATGGGCTGCATATGCTTATTGTGGATGACTGCCAAGAACCTCGGGCTGCGAGTGGGTGGTGGTGGCCTAGCCCACGATGTCGTGGGGTACGGGCAAGGCCGGGCATCCCACTGTTGTGGTGCCCAAGCCCATGGTGGGTACCGCTCTACGCCACGCCCATCGCTTTGGTGAGCTTGCGCCGCCACCGCCTGGGCCTGGTTCGCCGCCGCCGGTGGTTGCTTCCGCCACCGGACTGGTTACCGCCACCACGGCCACGTCTTCTTCCGCCATTATTTTTTCTTTTGTTATTATTGCGATTTTGATCTCGTTTTTGTTCGATGTTGTTCCGATTCACTGCATTACCCGAACTAGAATTTTGAGATCCAAAATCATCGGCATACATGTTGGTGGAAATGAGGGCGGTTCCGACATTGTTGGCCGTCGTGTCCGCTTGTTTCATTTTCGGGTTTCTTCAAGAATCAATCTCAACCGAGCCTCATATAATAGTGGCAACATATTACTTTGTTGAATCAACGTAGCAACACCATCATATTGTTCATTCATACCCGCAATTAATTGGAGAACTAACCTTTGATTCGTCACCGGTGCACCAACGTTGGATAGTTGGTCGACAAACATTTTTAAGTCTTGACAATAGGCGGAGACGTTTGGAAAATCATCCATCTTGACATTAGTGAATTGGTTTTCTAGATAAACCGCACGAGAAACCTTGTTATCTTGAAAAATATTTTACAAACGCTCACATGCTTGTTGAGTCGTTGAATCCGGTTCCAATATGGTGTGCAAAATATAGTTTGATATGGTGTCGTAAATTCATTGAAGGACTATAGCATCCAAGCCAGACCATAGAGCCATATCAATGTCGGTGGACTTATCTTTCTCCGTGACACCCGATTGAGGTTTTGGAGGAAGAATATGATCAATGACTTGGTATGCGCGGCAATGAATTTTGAATAACTCCGTCCATGATGAATATTACCCTTTTTCCATTTCAAGAATCACAGGAATGAAGTTCTTGACGGCAAGAGCGGGATGTAATTTGTTTTGGTCAACCATTGTTAATCGAGAATGACGAAAAGAGGAGGAGGAGAGTTGAGGAAGAACCCAATTAGGGTTTCGATGATGGAAGATGCCGAATTAGGGTTAGGGTTCTAGTGAATTTGGGTAGGGTTCCGGCGAAAAAGGTGGCCGAAATAGGGTTAGGGCTAGAGGATTAATTTTTGGCTCTTGATACCATGTATGAAATATTTTCCATGATCTTTTCATTCCTTAAATGTAATAATAGATACATGTTTACACGACTAAGTTTAGGCTACAATTATGGTAGAATATACTCAAAATATTTACAATCTAAATATAAAATATTTACTTTGATTATGAATATAAACAAAGATTATTTCCATAATCTATCAATTTTAATGGAATTTTGATTTCAATCAATTCTCTTCCACTTCAAAACCGGTTTTGTTTCCGGCTTTATGCATATGAGATTTCTATCTCACTTCTTTTTGGGGTGAGTCTGCACCTTCAAAAAAAATATATATATATATATATATATATATATATATATATATATATATATATATATATATATATATATATATATATATATATATATATATATATATATATATATATATATAAAAGTTAGGCATAAACAAGGTCATTTGGCACCTCTCTTTGATCCTTGATTCTATTTATCTTTTTCTTATTTTTTGACTTCTTCTCTTATTTTTCATAATTATTTTATTCTGAAAAATCATCTCCATAACTCATACCTCCTCATCGTCATAAGTTTTGCTCTTAATTGGTATTAGTATATACATAACTCTCAAGCCTTTTATGTCCATAACCCCTAATTATTTAATTTTGCATTAGAAAATTGAATGCCAAAAATTAGTACGTATTAATGTCACACGTTTCCTTGTGTTTCATGTATTTTTTTCGTTGAAAGAAGTCACTCGCTCACAATGCAGATAGGGATGGAGAGTAGGAGGGTTTGACGCTGCTCAATTTTGGCAGATTCTCAAATGATCTTAGACTATCAAGTGTTGCTTTTGTTGTTGTTACATAAATGTTGCCAGTATAGAGTGTCGAGCAAAATTTATTCGGCATGCATATCCAGACAATGTAGCATGTTATTGATCATGAAATTCTTTGAGGCATCGGTTAAATGGGAAAGCCATTCTCCTTCCATAAAAAGTTATTCGGAATGCATATCCCAGGATTTGTAGGATTTATGTAGTACAAGAAGACATTAAATCCAAATGAAGAACGTTGATTTTTACTTTGCATGTGTTATTTGATATTCTAAATTGGTTGAACATTTTTATGTGTCATCTTCAAATGGAACCATTTCTTTACCGTTATAGTTATGCCAACATTTTAGTTGAAAACTTTACAATTTTGAATCCCATAATTAATTCTTACATAACATTAATTTACTGATTTTTGGTATTTTTTGTTATGTTATCTACATCTAGGAGCCTGGTATACTCGGTGGTATCTACCTCATCCTTGGATGCATTTTTTAAGGTAATTATTACTTTCTAAATTTATTAAAAAAACTACTTCTTAATTTGTTTAATTTCTTTTAAAAGCATAATTCTTTCTGATTAGATATGTCTAGAGGATATGATTAGATTTGTTCAAAGATGGGAATCGAAAAGGTGATGTGGTACATCTCATAGGGCAAGAAAGGTTTTTATCTTTTTTTTCATTTCATTATTTTTACTTTTTTCTTTTTCTTATTTATTTACTTGTTATGTACTATATTAATAAAACTCTACCTAACATAAATGTGAACCGTTAATAATTTGAAAATAGAGACAAATTTTAGCATTTTAATAAGAAATGATAATTTAAACATTTATTGTGAATTTGAAATTCATAAATAATTTATCTATGTAGTTGCACCTAACAATCATCAGCCAAACGCAAGTCACAATATTCATAGCAATTAAAAGGATAAAAAACATGTGGTAAACGAAAATTGAAAAAGAAGGAAGCAGCTCAAAGAGACCTCCAGATTAATATTAGAATTTAAAAAAAAAATCTTACATTAAATATTTAAGGTTTTAAAATGAAACTTATTAAAAAAATTTATTACTGATTTTTACCAATTAAATTGTTTATTCTTTTCATTTTCCTAACTGTATTGATTATCTGCACATTCTCTAATTAAATTGAATAATTATTGTGTAATAATATCTATGGTTCTTCATATTCCATTATATGTTTTTATGCACTATTTGTTTAATATTTTCTTTTATAATTATATTATTTTTTTGTTACATTTACAAGAATATAATTAACTGCATTCAATATTTTTGTTATATATATGCATAGAAGTAGATCGTTTTTTCTTAATTTTTTTATTTCTTTACTTTATATAAGTAAAATAAAAATATTGTTCCACTTACATAACACTACACAAGTATTTATAGAAGATTAAAAACTCTTTAGTGATAAAAAATCATAGAAAATATATAAGCTAAGTGTCAATAATATAATTGGTTAGAACATGAAATATTTGACTTTGAAAACTAAAAACGAAATTTTGAAAGTTTAATCCGCTCGTAGCGCACATAATACTAGTCTTAAATTAGTCAAACACATACAATATTGGATATCAAATGAAAAAAAAAATAGAAAAGAAAGGGAGAAAGAACCGGTGAATGCTGAGAGATTGCAACCTACCTAATTATGTGAAAAGGAGAGTTCGCCATCCTATAAGTAGGTCTAGAGGGAAAGACTAGCCAAATGCCCCATTTACTTGTGATTCTGTGTTCCCCCATTCTCCATTTCCTAACGGTTTGTGCCAATTTCGTGAAATTTAAGGACCTCCACCTACCCACCGATGCAAATTAAAAAATAAGTTGGTGACAGATGTTTGATGCTTATGATGGTCCAACTCAATATAAAATTTGCAGCCTTTATTAAGAGTCATCAATAGGTGCCTACATATATATAGGGGCCAAGTGGGGACGGATGGGGTCTTGCATGCAAAAGCAACTCTACTAGAGAGTCAATAGGGAGGAGGATCTTATAAGAAAATCATGACAATTGTATTATTCTGCTTTCTTGCGTGACTACGCCCACTATCTCATCCACCATATGAACATCATATAAAGTAGAACTAGCTGATTATACTAATTCATCGTTCTCAATTTATCCGATACGTTTTTTTTTTAGTTAATTTTAATTTTTTTTATTTAATAATAATTTAATTTTAAATTTTATTTTTTACACTTAACGAGATGATCTATAACCACACAAATAACTTTAACTTGTTTTAAATCAAAAGATTCAAAAGTCTTCTTTTATTTCATAAACTATATGTCAAGTCAAAAATCTTCATATAAAATAGAAAGGAGGGAGTATTTTCTAGTTGCCTTTTTAGAGACACTGTATTTTATAAATAAATGCTTAATACATAAAAAGACCTTTAAACTTGATTTCAGCCGGTAAATATGTCCTTCAATTTTGAGTGTGGACAAGTAGACACATCAACTTGCTCCACTTTGTCAGTTGTACGCTTCAATTTACAAAATGATTATCTAGACACTTTCAAAATTTATGTGCCATAAAAATCTCTATTTTCCTACTGAAAAATATTCAATGGCTATTTTTCACTGAGTGGCGGTGGAAAAATCAAAATAGTAGTGTTTTCACATGGAAAAATTATGAAGTTTTTCAGCGTTTCAATGAGAACCTATTTTTCACCATGCATTTTCCCAGTGAGTTGGTTCAGTGAAAATGAAGTGAAAAAATTATGTTTCATAACACAAATTTCCCACTAAATGTCAGCAGGAAAAACTTTTATTTCTAGTAGTGCACGTCAGTGCCACATCAGCATTTGTATTTATGTGTTCAACTTTATATAAGTTGAGGTGTCTACTTGTGCGCACCCAAAGTTGGAGGGCATATTTGCCAGCTGATGCTAAGTTTGAGATCTATTTATGTATTATGCCTTTAATTTATATACACTAACAAAGTTAAAAATATTTTTGTATACAATTAGGGGCGTTTGGTAGCTGGTTTGGAGGTGAGTTATGCAGGTATTAAATCTGGCACAAGTAATACCACATTTAATAGCTTATTAGGAGGTAGGTTATTCATGTATAAGATTGATACTGTGTTTGGTTTGTAATTTAGAAACATATATAACTAATACATGTACAAGTTATGAGGGAATCTATGTATTATTTTATGCAGGATAAAAAGTGAAATAACTAATACGGGAATAACCACTACTAAAAAATCTCTATTTTCCCTCTGAATTTTCACTGAAAAATATTATGTGGCTATTTCCCACTGAAAAATGTTCAGTGGCTATTTTTCACTGAATGTCGGTGAAAAATCCTATATTAAGTGTTCACACGAAAAAATTAAGAAGTTTTCAAGCTTTTCAATGAAAACTTGTTTCCCACCATGCATTTTTTCAGAACTAGTTCAGTGGGAATGAGGTGGAAAAATCATGTTTTATAGCAAAAATTTTCCACTAAATATCGGAGTCGGGGAGAAAAACTTATGTTTCTAGTAGTGAACTAATCCCTACATAAAATAATACATAAGTTCCCTCCTAACTAATCCGTATATTACTAATACAACTCTATCTAGCTACTAAACAACCCATGTGTATATTTTACCCTATAATTATAATATGTTATGGTATTTGTTTCATTTTTAGTTTTACTAATTCCACTTTTTACTAACAATTATTTGTATTAATCTTTTAAGTGACTTTATTATAATGTTAGAATTTCTTTTACAATATATAAGGAAAACCTTATTTAATAACTACATTTGAATTTAAAATTACTAATTTAGTTTTGTATTTAAGTATTACTCAGTTATACCTAAAAAGCCAATGTTCAAAACATTAGGAGTATACACATTCCCGTTAAATTATTATTATTATTATTTATTATTATTTACAAGAAGAAGAAAAGAAGAGGATGACTACGACATGCATTATTGACTCCTTTCCAAAATGCATTTAGGAATCCCCTCTATTCGTGGGGTAAGGGTAATTTATTTGTGTACTTCACTTTAATTTCTTTTCTTTTCCTTCCGGCTTTCCCTTTCTTATATTTCCTTCACCATAATATAGTTAGAGAATATATTAATATTTTTCATATATTCTGTAATTATGTAAAGTAGAGATCATTTTTCAATTAGGTTTGTAAATTGTAAACACGTATACATATTGCATTAATGAGAAGCCTCCAACCAAGGAGAATTACACTATTCTACATGGTATCAAGAGCCAAAACCCTAACACCCTAAAATTCTATTTTTTCGCCCCCCCCCCCCCTCTTCTCCCTTTTCGGCGGTAACCCCCAAACCCTAAAGAATTCCGCTGCCCCTCCCCTCTTTTCCCAAACTTTCGACGGCAATATGGATTCTCATGATTCCTCCTCCTCCACACAAAACGTCACACGTCCTCCTCCTCCATCCTCATCCACCAACCCCTTTCATCCGGTCTTCGACGTCACAAATATCAAGACTTTATTCCTTTGGTTCTTGATCAAGAGGATGAACAATACTCTTCATGGGTAGATTATTTCAAACTCATGTTTGTGCCTACAACGTTCTTGATCACATCGACACCACCATACCCCGTCCGTCTGACATTGACAACACAACGTGGAAATGGCTTGATGCTATTGTCAAGCAATGTATATATGGCACCGTATTCAAGGATCTACTTCATACTAGTATGAAGGAGAGTGCTTCGGCTCGCGTACTATGGACAATACTAGAGGAAATCTTTCAAGACAACAAACATACTCATGCCATCTATTTTGAGGAACAATTCAATAACACCCGTCTTGAAAACTTTGCGAATATGTCCCATTATTGCAGACAATTGAAATTAGTTGCAAATCAATTAGTTAATGTGGGCACAACGATTTCATAAATGAAGATGGTTTTGCAACTAATAAATGGTTTGCCAAAGGATGAGTACGACACACTTGCGACAATGATTCAACAAGTAGATCCTCTCTCTAGTTTCAATAAGGCCCAGTCATAATTGCTCTTGGAGGAAACTAGGTGTGCCAAACAGGACGAACATAATCAAAAGGCCTTGATAGTTATTGCATCGGTGACCACCACCACACCCGTCGGCCAGCCGCAACACACAGATAACCAACAGCCGCAGGGCGGACGCGATGGCGGCAGGGGTAGAAGCCACAGTAACGGCCATGGTGGAAAGGGAAAATGATGCGGGGAACAGGCCAGTTCTGGCGGCCATCCACAACATGCCCACTTCTTGGTAGCCCAACAGCAACAACAACGTACGACCTACTTACCCCTACCGAACTGGGTCAGGCCTACAACACCATGAATTTACAGTAGCCCAATGATGCCTGGTATATGGATATGGGCGCCACATCCCACTTCACTCGTAACTCCGGTAATCTTCCTCAACTGTTTAATTTGAACAATCCTCAATTTATTTTAGTCAGAAATGGCAATCACATTCCAATTCAAGGCTATGACACCACTCAAACTTCACCACACCGCCCTCTCTTTTCCCTAAAAAACGTCATATATGCTCCTAATATTATTAAAAACTTAATCTCTGTTAGAAAGTTTGCTAGTGACAATTATATATTTATTGAGTTTGACCCTTTTGGTTTTTCTGGGAATGACCTATATACGGGGACAACTCTTACGAGATGAAATAGTGTGGGGGACCTATATCCTTTCTCTTCCAATTCCGCTAGAAGTGTCAATCCACATACATCTCTAGCTGCAATCTCTCATTCAACCTAGCACAGTCGACTTGGGCACCCACGAGCACCAGTTTTTAACTTTCTTAGAAGTCACAATTTGATTCAATGTAATAAAGGGAAATTTACCTACAACTGTTATTCTTTTCCACTATGAAAACATGTTAGACTTCCTTTTAAATCCTCTTTGAGTGTTACTTTCTCTCCATTTGATATCATTCATGCAGATTTATGGACATCTCCCATTACTAGCAAACTGGATCATAAATATTATTTGCCATTATTAGATGACTTCTCTCATTTTCTTTGGGTCTATCCGCTCAAATATAAGTCTCAAGTCTACTTCACCTTTCTTGAATTTCGATCCTACGTTAAAACACAATTTGAAAAAATTATTAAATCATTTCAATGTGACAATGGTCGTGAGTTTAATAATTCACCCTTTCATAAATTTTGCAAGGACAATGGCATGGTGTTCCAATTCTCGTGCCCCCATACCTCACCTCAAAATGCTAAAGCCAAAAGAATCATTCGCACCGTTAATAATATGATATGTACCATGCTATATAATGATTCTATCCCCCTCCTTTTTGGGTCTACACGTTACAAATGGTAGCATACCTTCTTAATATATTACCTACATGTACCCTTCAAAATAAAACTCCTACCGAAATTCTATTCGGTCGGGTCCCTTTCTATGGTCACCTCCGAATCTTTAGTGGTGTATGCTACCCTAATCTCTCATCTACGGCTCCTCACAAATTAGCACCTAAGACTACTCCTTGCATCTTCTTGGGTTTTTCATCAAATCATAGGGGATACATATGCTATGATTTGTCCACAAATAAAATCTTTGTCTCTCGCCATGTTACGTTTGAGGAGCACATCTTTCTTTTTGCAAACGTCTGAAAATTTCAAGTCACTAACTATGGCTTTCTTGACTATTCGGACACTTCCCCCTGTTTAATAATATGATCCATAGAGCTAGTAGTTCGACTAAAAACCCACTGCCCAGGTCATCTCCCACGGCACCCACTATTCCCGTCACCTCCCACTACCCCGCTGCCACCCGTGACAACCTCACTGCCCCATTACCACCCGTAATCTCCCCGGCCTATCCACTGATCCCGTGACAACTCCACTACATCACTGCACCCATACCGTCACCGACCCCTCAGCCCTGTCGACCAACCCCCCTGCCCGCAAATCCCATCGCCTCCTCACAACCCACTGCCTGAGCCCCCTCATCCCATTATCGCTCCACTGCCCGAGTCCTCGCCCATCACAAAACACCCAAATAGTCCCCATTCCAACGCACCACATGGAAACCCGTACCCAACACAGGATTTTCAAATTGAAAGTCCACTTTAACCTAACCACTCAAGCCATCTCACCTATACCCAAGAATCCAAAATTAGTCAAGCTTGATCCTAATTGGAATGCGGCTATACGTGAAGAGTTTGATGCACTCACTACACAGCAAACTTGGGATCTTATCCCAAAACTAGAGGGGTCAATGTAATTCGTTGTATGTGTCTATATTGTCACAAATTTAGGGACAATGGTGAGCTTAAACGCTATAAGGAGAGACTTGCATCAAATGGCACAGGGCAATAATATGGAATTGATTGTGGTGAGACCTTTAGTCTAGTGGTTAAACCAGCCACCATCCGCACTATTTTGAGCATTGTTATGGGAAATAATTGACCGATTCATCAACTTGATGTGAAAAAAATGCATTCTTACATGGGAGTTTGAAAGAAATCGTATACATGCATCAATCACCTGAATTTATGCATTCTTCGGCTCCTCAGTATGTCTGCCGACTTCAGAAGTCACTTTATGGCTTGAAACAAGCCCCCATGGCTTGGTATGACCCATTTGCCACTTACATATTGCAGATTGGGTTCATGTGCAACAAATGTGATAACTCACTTTTTATTTTTCATCGAGGTAATGATATTGCATACCTATTGCTCTATGTGGATGACATTGTCTTGACTGCCTTCCCAGATGTGTTGAAAAATGAGATTATCATCATGCTCAAATCAGAATTTGCCATGAGAGACTTGGGTAAACTGAGTTATTTTTTGGGGATTTATGTGACTAGATCCAAGAATGCAATGTTCTTATGGCAGCATAAGTATGCCGAAGAGATTGTTTATTGGGCTAAAATGATAAATTGTAAGATCATTCCCACTCCAGTCGACACAAAGTCGAAGCTTAGTGCCAATGACGGAGATCCGGTGCTCAATCCTTCTCTTTATAGGAGTCTAGCTGGTGCACTTCAGTATCTTACCTTCACTAGGCCCAATATTCCCTATGCCTTTCAACATGTGTGTTTATTTATGCATGCTCCTATGGAGCCTCACTTTACCACTCTTAAACGTATCATTCGGTACGTCAAGGGTACCCTTAACTACAGATTACATCTTTATCCATCTGCACAAACTAGGCTGATATCTTATACGAACGCCGATTGGGGCGGCTGTCCAGACATACGTCGATATACTTTCGGCTATCATGTATTTTTGGGTGATAACCTCATCTCGTGGTCTGTTAAACGACAAGCCACACTTTCCCATTCGAGTGTAGAAGCAGAATATAGAGGTATTGCGAACGTTGTTGCCGAAATTTGTTGGCTCAAAAACCTCTTTCTAGAGCTTCATTGTCCCTTACGTAAGGCATCTCTTGTCTACTGTGATAACATATCTGCTATTTACTTATCTCATAACCCGGTTCATCATCAGCGAACCAAACATATTGAGATGAATATTCATTTTGTTCGTGAGAAGGTTGCCATGCGCCATGTTCGGGTGTTACATGTTCCTTCTTCCTATCAGTACGCAGATATATTTACTAAGGGACTCCCTCAGCAGATGTTCCTTGACTTCAGATCCAGTCTCAGCGTCCGACCTCCTTCCGCTCCGACTGAAGGGGTGTGATAGAGAATATATTGATATTCTTCATATATTTTGTAATTATTATTCTAATGTAATTATGTAAAGTAGAGATCCTTCTCCAATTAAATTTGTAAATTGTAAACATTTATAAATATTTCATTAATGAAAAACGTCCAAAATTACACTATTCTACTTTAACTATCCACTAGGTTAATCATTCCCCATTTTTTCTTCCCTCCTTTGTACCTTTTTACTGCTTTTCCTATTCTTTTACTCCTTCCTTACTATTTGGCAATATTCAACTTCGTTAATTTCATTTGGGAAACCTTTCCAACTTCATTAGACACTTTGCTACCAATGGAAAAAAGAAATGAATCCTTATGTGTCAACAACACATTTACGTAAACCTTTTCCTAAAAGAAAGGTACACACACCATTTTACCCCAAAGTAGACTAGCTCATTACTATGAGTTCACTTAATATTTAATCTGGTCATTACTCATTTGAGTAGGGTTTGTATTCCAAGAAGTTAATGCTAGTCTTCAGTTTCTATAAATTATTAAATTGGTACTACGTACTTATACTAGAAATATTTGAACTTCTGCTTTCTTGAATTAATCAAATTGCTTTCCCTATTTGTAAGATAAGCTTCCAGCTGGTGCAAATTTGTTTTCGTTGGAGCTATGCGTGGAGTCGTTTGGCTATTAGAATCATTCACTTTTTACTGAAATAATTTTTCACTTTATTTCAGAATTAGTGTTCGATTATAAAATTTCAATCTCCAACTTTGAGTTGAATTTCAAAAAATGCACTCCAAAATGTTTTCCAATTCTATCTTCATAAGTTCCAGATAAAGAACATGTTCTCTCCTCTCCTTTGCATAAAGTATAACAAAACACAACTTTATTTTCTGACTCAACCTTTATAAATTTCAAATAAATTTTTTTTTGGAATCTACGGCCAAAAAGCCTACTAAATAAGTAAACCAACCTAAACTCCAACAGTTATATATGGTGCGTTTTCACCAGTAAAATGTCGCAGATATTTATGTCACGTGCATGAGCCTCTTACGCGCGCAAAATTAAAATAAAGGAAGGTCACCTCTTAAAACCAGTTTGAAGGACAGCTTGCCAGTTTGAAGGACAGCTTGCTGTCTCAGGGTCTGCTCATGTTATCTATGTTGAGTGTTGACAGACTCATTGTCGACAGGATGCTTCTCGATGGTGAACACTTCTTGAACACCGGTCAGGCGTGAGCTAAATATAGAAACTTTTCTTTAGTATAGAGGTACACGCAAGCACATAACTAAAACAATAGTCAAATTTTTTTATAACAATTGTTACGGTAGAGAATATATATATATATATATATATATATATATATATATATATATATATATATATATATATATATATATATATATATAATCTAACAAGAATGATCCATTTCACAAAAAAATATAGATTTAAAAATTTTGATTAAATATTTTGAAATTTTAATACACCACTTATAACAAAGACAAATTGAGAAATTGGCACAGTGTGACAATTGTGTGTAATAATAATTAGCATATAAAAGCCCATTCTTTAGCATATGGCATCCACTAGCCCAAATTTAATATTTATCTAAAATATTTGATACCCAATAAACAAAATCATTTTCCTTAGAACTAGCAAAAACTATCTAGTATTCTCTCTCTCTCTTCTAATGTTTACACCCGAATTTTTGTATATTCTCCCCAAATCTGTCTACTTCCCCTTTTCAGCTAAGATCTCCTAACTTTCAGAGTTTTTCAGTATTTTCTACCAAATCTCTCTACTTCCTTTTTTGACTTCTTCATTAGTTCTTACTTCTTATTGATTTCGTGTTGGTGTTGCAATGCCGATTTTACTTCATTTTTCGAGTTTTTCATTGATTTCGTTGCTAGGTTGGTAAAAAGGAATAATTTTCTAATTATTTTCATTAATGAAGAGGTATATATACAATATACAATATCTAAATATGGAAAATAAATCTGACTTTTCCTAATACAAGACTAATAACTATTTCTAATTTAATACTAATACCATAATTACACTTGTACAAGAATTCTACAAAATATGGTAAGTAACCTCATTCTATTTGGTCACTTGGTATACACGTTCTATCACACCCCCACAATCAAAGCGGGCAGTTGTCGTACGCTGAGACTGTCCCTAAAAATCTTCAAACAGAACCAAGGGAAGACCCTTAGTAAAGATGTCAGCAATTTGGTACCTTGAAGGGACATGTAAGACACATACTTGTCCACGAGCTACCTTTTCGCGAACAAAGTGAATATCTATCTCGATATGTTTAGTGCGTTGATGTTGGACCGGATTTCCAGAAAGATAGACTTCACTAACATTATCACAGTAGACCAGTGTAACTTTCTGAATTGGAAAGTGAAGCTCTAACAGAAGATTATGTAGCCAACATGACTCAGACACCACATTAACTACCCCTCGTTCCTACTATAATACTAATATTGAAAGAAATAATCTCCTTCATTATTTTCATTAATTAATGAGTATATATACAATTTACAATATTTCGTAATATGGAAAATCCTATTTCTATTCTACTCCCAAAACCCTATTCTATTTGTACAAGAATTCTACAATTATGGTAAGTATACAATCCTAATTAATTACAAATAATATGGTACAAAATACTCTCCAAATCGTGATATACTTACCATGTATATCACAGACAGTTTGGTAAGTATATCACGGACAATGGCCTTGTGTTTCCGTGATATACACGGTATACATAAGGCATTGTATGTGTCGTGTATATTGTGTATACCACATTATACTTTCACACCCCCGCAGTCATAGCGGACGACCTTCGTACGCTGAGACTGTCCCTAAATCTTCAAATAGAACCGAGGAAAGACCCTTCGTAAAGATGTCTGCAATTTGATACCTGAAAGGGACATGGCAGACGCGTACTTGTCCACGAGCTATCTTTTCACGAACAAAGTGGATATCCATCTCGATTTGTTTAGTGTGCTAATGTTGAACCGGATTACCAGATAGTTAGATGTCAATAACATTATCACAATAAACCAAGGTAACTTTCTGAATGGGGCAATGAAGTTCTAAGAGAAGGTTACATAACCAACATGATTTAGAGACCACATTGGCTACACCTCGATACTCGACCTCCGCACTAGAGCGTGATAATGTAGACTGTCGCTTGGCAGACTATGAGACCAAGTTATTACCAAGAAATATACAATAGCCAGACGTAGAACGTCTGGTATCTGGACAACCACCCCAGCATCTGTGTACGAGACAAGTGTAGATGTCGATGATGGATATAAATGTAAGCCATAGTCAAGTGTTCCAGGGATGTAGCGAAATATGGGGTTTGAGCGCATTCATGTGCTCAACCTTGAGATCATGCATAAACAAACACATTTGCTGCACGGCATATGTAATATCTGATCTCGTAAAAGTAAGTTACTGAAGAGCTCCAGCAAGACTGCGATAGTGAGTGGGATCCTCGTAAGGTAAGCCAGCAGCAGCTCCTAGCTTGGGCTTGGTATCAACTGGATTGGAAGTAGACTTACACGAGAACATACCGGCGTGCTCAATGATCTCAGCGGCATACTTCCGTTGTGATAAGAATAACCCACCTGCATGACGAGTGACAACAATCCCCAAAAAGTAACTCAAGAGCCCCAAGTCTTTCATAGCAAACTCAGAACTAAGCATTGTCATGATAGACTTGCGCAAAGCATCAGAAGAGGCAATCAAGATAATATCATCCACATATAATAGAATAAGCCATGAAAGTACCCCGAGGATATATGAACAATGAATTATCAGGTCTGGTGTGAGTAAACCCAATAGATGAAACATAGTTCGCAAACCTCGTATACCAAGCTCGTGGGGCCTGCTTAAGCCCATACAAGGACTTCTTTAATAAAAAGACATGATGAGGATATTTGGGGTCACAAAAACCCAATGGCTGATGCATGTAAATGGTCTCCTTAAGATCACTATGTAAGAAAGCATTCTTCACATCTAACTGATGAATGGGTCATGCCGTTGAAAGAGCAAAACTGAGAACAGTGCGAATGGTAGCCGGTTTGACCACCGGACTAAATGTCTCACCACAATCCACGCCAACCTGTTGAGTTTTACCATCACCTACAAGACGAGCCTTATGTCTCGCAAAAGAGTCATCAGAATTATCTTTATGAGTGAAAATCCACATAGACCGAATAATATTAACACCAGAAGGACGGGGCACCAACTCTCACATCTTATTTTCAATAAGAGCATCATATTCGTCGTTCATAGCCAATTTCTAATTTGGGTCATTTAACGCAACCACTGGGTTAGGAGGTAGATGGATTTAAAAACATTAGAATTTAGATTAAAATATCTTTTTGGTTTAAAAATACTTCGTTGACTATGAGTGACCGGTCTGTGACTTGGGGGAGAATTGGATGCATTTTGGGAAAATTCAGATGGGTGACGGACTGGCCAGCAGGAAGTGGGCTTGTTGGCCTAACACGGGAAGCTGGATCGGGACTTGAAACAGAAGTAGGGGCAGAATTGGGCTGGATATTCAGCCCAGTTGATTGACACTGGATGTGAAGGACTGGCCCACTGGGCAGATTCGACTGGATAGGAGGTCCAATATGTAGTGGGCCCGCTGGTGAAATTTGGGTGTGGGACAAGTCCGATAAATGGTGGACAATATATAGGGCGACATCGTCATCTAAAAAATTATACGAACTAGGCCCGGGACAACTCACTTTAGCAAACAGAAATTAGGTTTCATAAAAAATAACATGGCGACTAATTATGATTTTATTAGATGATAAATCAAAACATTTGTAACCACGATGATTGGATGGATAACCCAAAAACACGCAAGGGGTAGAACGGGCTTGGAGTTTGTTAATTGTAGTTGACGGAAATAGTGGATAACATAAGCACTCAAAGACCCTAAGATGTGAATACGAAGGAGTCTTATTATATAGGAATTGAAGAAGGGATGAATATGCCAAACCTTTGGTAGAAAGTATGTTAAGAAGATAAGTAGTCATTTGTAGAACATTATGCCAAAAGGAATGGAGTACGAAAGCATGGACCAATAATGTTCGGAAAATATTATTAATGATATGAATTTTACGTTCGGCTCTCCCATTTTGTGAGGAAGTATGAGGACAAGAGAAACAAAAAACTATGTCATTAGTATCACAAAAATCCAGAAACAACACATTATCATATTCTTTGTCATTATCACATTGAATATTTTTGATTTCCCGATCGAATTGGGTACGGATGAATGCTCTAAATTTTAAGAATGTGGAAAAAACTTGTGATATTTTTGCTAACGGAAAGGTCCATAAAAAATTTGAATAATCATCCAAAAATAGAACATGATAACGATGGCCGACAGAACATAAAATGTGAGATGTCCATAAATCGCTATGAATAATATTAAATGACATTAAAGTACGAGAAGTAGATGCTACAAATGACAATCTAACATGTTTTCCAAAAGGACTGGATTGATAAATTGGAATACTACGCGTACCCTTACAAGAAATAAAATTATTTTTATGCAAGGAAGAAACAATGGACGACCCAGGGTGACCCAAACGTGCATGCCACAAGAAAGGAGCTAGAGCTGCAAAAGTAGATGACAAGGCTTGACTCGAGAGACTGGATGCGGGCGTAATATGATAAAGATCTTCCCTACTATTACATCTCATGAGAGGTATCCCCGTCTTGAAATCCTTCACAGAAAACCCAAAAGGATCAAAATCAACAGAAACCCAATTATCAGTGGTGAGTTTATGGACAGACACCAAATTTTTAATTAAGTTAGGGCATGAAGGGCATTTTTTAAAACAAGAGGTGGATGTAGGGGAGACAAAGTTTTATGACCGTAACCACGAATTGAAATTGATTTATCATTACCAACAATTATGCCACGATATTTGCTCAAATTGGAATAAGACGAGAGAGTACCTTGGTCAGATGTCATGTGAGAAGTGACGTCGGTGTCCATGTACCAATTCGCATATGGAGGATTCAATCCAAGTGTATGCATGACAGCTTCAATATCTGTAGGTATTGGAATCAAATTGGGGCCCGTAGCATGGAAAGCCTGTGGGGGCCGAGGCCCAAGCAGACCTCCTTGCAGTCCAGGCCCAGAACTGTGGCGGAACCCACTGGACAGATGAGATAAATTGGGCCTGAAGGCTGCTGGGCGGCCCACTGTCCAGGGACTGGAGAAGCTGGAAAATAGGGGTCGTTGGGCCACTGGCCACCTGCACAGCCACACTGCTAGGGGGCCCTGGATCAGACCAGTTGGCCTGGGGCCTACTACCACCGTACCGGGGCCTACTGCCACCATACTAGGGCCCACTGCCACTATTTTGGCCACCCGAAACCACCATAATTTCCACCGCGATTTTTGCCATTATTTTTTCAAGTTTACTTGCCTCCACCGTGAGCACGATTTTGGCCTGAATTATCAATAAAACCTTGAGAATTATCGGATGAAGTAATCATGACCACGGGACTAGCGCAGGTAGTCACCTTTTTGGCCAAATCGACTTCTTCTAACGTGAGCATCGAACGGGCTTGATAAAAAGGTGGAAGTGAATAACTTTGACGGAGGAGAGTCCCCACGCCATTATAGGCCTTATATAGGCATGCAACCATTTGGAGAATAAGACGATTATTGGTAACGGGCGCGCCAACGTTACAGAGTTGGTCCGCCCATTTCTTGAGTCATTTACAATAAGCCGAAACATTCTGGAAATCATCCATGCTGACTTGGGAAAATTTCTGCTCAAGAGTGACAACGCGGGAATGTTGGTTGTCCTGGAATATATCACACAATCTATTCTAGGTAGCCATAACCGTAGTGTCTGGTTCAATGATCGTCTGTAAAATATTGATAGAAATAGTGGAGTAAATCCACTGAAGGACGGTAGCATCAAGAGTGATCCATAACTAATGATCCTCCACAGGATGAGGGATAGCTGGAGGAATTATGTGATGGAGGACTTGATGTGAGATATCGTGAATTTTAAACAACTCTGCCCACGTCGCATATTGGACATTTTCCATTTCAAGAACAATAGGGATGTTGTTCTTGATGTTAGAAACAGTAAGGGCAGGATGAAACATGCTTTTTGACGTCGACATAACGAAAGACAAAAGGATGATTCAGGGATTTGGAAGAAAATTTGGGAAGAGAGGAGGTAAAAACCAGCTCGAAAATCAAGGAAGGGCTCATAATTCAAAGCAGCCGAGAAAAGTAGAAGCTTTTGGAGAAGGAGGTATGTGAGACCTAGACTTCTGATACCATTAAAGAAATAATCTCCTTCATTATTTTTATTAATTAATGAGTATATATACAATTTACAATGTTCCATAATATGAAAAATCCTATTCCTATTCTACTCCCAAAATCCTATTCTATTTGTACAAGAATTCTACAATTATGGTAAGTGTACAATGCTAATTAATTACAAATAATATGGTACAAAATATTCTCCAAACCGTGATATACTTACCATGTATATCACAGACAGTTTGGTAGTATATCACGGACAGTGGCCTTGTGTTTCTGTGATATACACGGTATACACAAGGCATTGTATATGTTGTGTATATCGTGTATACCACAGTATACTTTCAAGTATCATAATTACACTTGTACAAGAATTCTACAAAATATGGTAAGTAACCTCATTCTATTTGGTCACTTGGTATACACGGGTATACCGTGTATACACGTTCTATCAGTTGGAATATTCTTTCCATTTACGGGTTCTTGGTCGATTTATTGAAGATAAAGATCTATAAACATCATTAAAGATAATTGAATCTTGATTTCATTTTCTTCGATTTGCGTATCTGTGATTTATCTCGACTGATTATAATATTGAATTTTGTTGAAAGGAGCTTGAATCACTTTTGGAGCTGGTTGGAGGCAATTGAGGCGGATTTGAGTTGAATTTCAGATTGAAAAGGACTCAATCTATATGTGCATGTATCCGAGCGTATCTCCACACACATATATATATATATATATATATATATATATATATATATCACCGTATATCTATTATCTTCTGCATATTATATATATTTATGTATCTACATGAAATTGTGATATACAGGATAGCAACATGAGATACTCATGTTGCAGTGATGTTTCTGCGTATGATATGCCCGATATGCAATATGATATACGTATTCCACAGCAGCGTTGTTTAGGTTTACTTTTTTATTTGAAACAAGTTCAAATCACTTCTAATCTTTCTCAATTTTTGTATATAATTTCATCGGGGTGCTTTCAATGCAAGAAGAAGAAGAATATACTTTCAATTTTCATAATTAAAATTTTTGTTGGACAATAGTGTTCCATATGCCTCTTGTATAAAGTTTAAGATTTGAAGACTATGTACTAAGAATACCTACTGCTACTTGGACAAAAATGAAAAAAAAATCAATTGTTGAGCTCTTAGATTGCCTTCAAAGGAAAGCTATCGGATACCATATTGCTAATTGCTTGGATGCAAATAATTAGAATCTACAAAAGAAGCTACAATTATAGATCTTCTATCGATCTTGAAATAATTTAATTTTCAAGTAGTTTTATAATGTGTGCCTTAAAGTTTAAATCTTTGTAAATTTAGTTATGACAACAACAACATACCAAGTGGCATTTAGTTATGAATTTACTAATAATATTTTAGCTTTCTTTATTTTTTAATTAGTAAAATATGCATATCTTTTGAGATTTAAATTTAAATAATGTCTTATCTTTTATAACACTAGGAATTTTAAATAATTAGGTTAATTTTTGTCGATAACAGTCCAACAAAATTTAAACGTCAAATATTTTATAGGTATATAACTACCAATCGCTAAAAAGCCAAAAAAGTATTAAAACAAATGAGATAGTTACAAAGAGGTTTGACTGTATTTAAATTTATTTGACACCATTTCTTTATAACTCCTTTCAAAAGAATAATATATTATTACATAATTAAAAATAATTAATTTTAAATTTTTTATTTAACCCTTAACAAATTAAAAGCTTTTCACGCCACAAATTTATGGTAAGTTCAAAATCATGAATTTCAAAAGTCTTATAACTACATGCACATATATTATGGCA
Organism: Anisodus acutangulus; assembly: GCA_029783415.1. Taxonomy (NCBI): domain Eukaryota; kingdom Viridiplantae; phylum Streptophyta; class Magnoliopsida; order Solanales; family Solanaceae; genus Anisodus; species Anisodus acutangulus. The sequence continues at coordinate 14,548,895 of CM056506.1, read as the reverse complement.
TATCTATAACTACAAGTTTTAAATGAATATTCGTAAAAATTTTGAGCAAAATCAAATTACGCCAAACAAATTAGAAAAGAGGAAATATGCATTACATTTTCTTAAAAATTGTCAAGAGAATTTCTTCCTGGACTGCCAAAAAGCTATCCTATGCAGGAAGAACTCAGTTGGTGCAAACAGTATATTTGGTATTCAATCATACTGGTCACAATTGTTCTTGCTACCCTCTAAAATAGTAAAGACCATTGAGGGTTTCGTAGGAGTTATTTGTGGTCTAGGGCAAACAGCAGCACTAAAAAAGCACTAGTTGCTTGGGAAAAGGTGTGTTTGCCTAAATCAACGACGGAATGAATATTATCAATTTGCAGCTGTGGAATAGGGCTGCTATAGCCAAGACTTGTTAGAATAATAATTATGGGGAAATCCCATAATTATTATTATTCTCCATTAATCAAGATATGATTATATTGTAATTAGAATTGTAATAAATTAGAATTAACTAGTAGGATGATTGTAAATAATTAGTATCTTATATTTTAGGTAAACTAGATTAGTACTACATCATATTGTTGTATATATCTTCTATGATTGGAATAAAATACTGAAAGAATCAATTTTCAATATGGTATCAAGAGCCTAAATTTCTTTGTCCTAAATTTTTCTCTCCTTCTCTCGGCTACTTCTCTAAGCTGTCATCAACATTTTTTTTCTCCATTCACTTTATTTCTCGACCAAACCAATAAAGAACCCTAATCATAAAACCACTTCCTAAACCCTAAACTCCTCTACTACAAACCCTAGCCGACAAATATATCCCCCAACCTCGACTACAATATTTCCCTCTCCAAAAATTAGGGTTCTTTACTCTACTTCCCTCAAACCAAAACAATTTCTCTCCTTTGTTTGTTTGATTTCTAGTAGAAACTATGGCCGAAAAACAAACTTTTCATCCTGCTCTTGCCGTAAATAACGTCAAGAATTTTATTTCCATAACACTTGAAATGGAGAAAGGGCAATACACCTCTTGGGCAGAATTGTTCAAAATTCACTTCCGCGCTTATGAGGTCATAGACCATATCATCCCGTCCGAGTCATCGTCAGATACCACTACGTGGACAAAAAGCTATGGTCCCGGTTAGATGCTATAGTCTTTCAATGGATTTATGGCACCATATCAAATGATCTTCTACATACCATATTAGAGCCGAATTCTACGGCTCAACAGGCATGAGAATGGTTACAAAACATATTTCAAGATAACAAACTTTCTCGGGCCGTATATCTTGAACATCAATTTACTAATGTTACATTGGATGACTTCTCCAATGTTTCCGCCTATTTTCATAAATTGAAGGTACTTGCAGACCAACTATCCAACGTTGGTTCGCCGATCACAAATCAAAGGTTGGTCCTTCAATTAATTGCCGAATTGAATGAACAATATTATGGAGGCGCTACGTTTATTCAACAGAGCAATCCATTGCCTCCATTTTACGAGGCTTGATCAAGGTTGATTCTTGAAGAAATACGAAAAGAAAAACAGGCATCCTCGGAGCAGTCAACGTCGGAACCGCCCTTGTTTCCACAAATTCCTTTTCCACCGATTTTCAACAACAAAATTCTGGTTCAGGAAGCGGCAGAAACCGAAACAATAATGGTAAAAAATGTGGCTCAAACCGTAATAATAACAAAGGAAAAAATAATTGTGGAGAGGGACAGAGCAGGGGTGGTGGGCAGCTAGCCATCGGTAACAACCAAATCGGGCAGTGGCAGCCCACTGCCCAGTCCGTCGAAAGTCAGTGGGGCAGTACCCACTGTGGGCCTGGGCCCCATAATAGGTTGCCCTGGGCCCCATAATAGGTTGCCCTGCAATTCTCGAATCCAACCTCAAATTGGGCCAGACCCTCCTCTTCAAACTGCCAGTTCGGATTCATCGAGCCTCGTCCACAACATGCATTTGCAGCCGAAGCACCATCATCTATTGGCTATGCTCCCACAGATCTTGAGCATGCTATGAACAATATGAATCTAAATATTCCAAATGAGTCGTGGTATATGGATACAGGAGCTACGTCTCTCATGACGGCGTCTCAAGGTAATCTCTCATCTTATTGTAATTTGAGTATTAATAAAAATATTGTTGTCGACAGTGGACAGGAAATTCCAATTCGTGGTATTGATTAGGGACACCTACCACCTCCACATCCCCATTAAAATTGAAAAACGTCTTACACGCACCAAAACTAATTAAAAATTTTATATATGTGGGACGTTTTACAACTGACAATAATGTTTCTGTGAATTTTGATTCGTTTGGTTTTTTTGTGAAGGATTTTCATACGGGGATGCCACTAATGAGATGCAATAGCATGGGGGAATTGTATCCTCTCACGACTGTTTCCAATAATTGCATGGCCAAGCTATCTACTTTTGCAGCCATTTCTCCTACTTTGTGACACAACCGGTTGGGACACCCGGGAGCACCAGTTTTTGATAATCTTAGGAAGAATAAATTTATTTCTTGTAATAATTGGACTCTTCTGTTTTCCAAACATGCGTGTTTGGTAATCATGTTAAACTTTCTTTTGCATCTTCTACCTCCAGTACACTTATGCCACTTGATCTGTTACATTATGATTTGTGGACATCACATGTTTTGAGTTTACAGGTCATAAATATTATCTGCTAATTTTGGATGATTATTCGAATTTTATGTGGACATTTCCATTGGGAATAAATTGCAAACCTATGTCATTTTAAAACAATTTAGTGTTTTTATCAAAACTTATTTTGAAAAATCCATTAAATGTTTTCAATGGCCATTACTTGGCTGATTAACTCCCTCATTCAATGGTCATAAACAGTCATTACTTGGCAGTTGAGGAGTCCCTCCCTTTATGCTATATATTGGAGCCTTTTGGCTTGTGGGAGACAGAAAACTAGACAACAAAAATACACACAGAGACAAACAGAAGAGAAAAACAACACAGATTCTATCCAGAAACGTGAGCAGAAACAGTGTCAAAAACAGAAACTCTTCCTTCCTTTTCCATTCTTCAGCAAGTCATTTCATGTTTGTTTTCTTCGTCAGAATCAACCTATTTGCTTTGTAGTGTTGATTAGTTGTTGTTTTATCTTGAGAGACTATTGCCCGTTAACGTAAAAGCATATATACGGGGCAATCTTGTCTTAAAGACAGAGAGTCATCTCTCGACTCAGCCCACAGTTGTAACAATCCAGATTTAGTGTTTCTTGATTTCAGGTTATCAAGATCCAACGCTCAACAAGCTTGCGACAGTTCTGAATATTGGCTACTTGTTTATCCTTTCGAACACTTGTAATATTTATTTACTTCCCGTATTGCTTTACATATCCAACAAGTTTAAGACAAGATTTGTATTAGTGTTCGAAAGATGTCGGTCAAAAGTTGTGGATGTCAACTAGAACAAGAGGAGAAGGCTGAAGATGTGGTTCTATCTTGTAGCAGAAGGCCTATATCTGTCCCAGACAAAGGATCCGAATTATGGTAAGGAGGAAATGGACACTCAGTCCGATGAAGTGACTGAAGTGGGCCAGAATCCGAAATTGGGATAAGTAATTTTCCTTCCTTGTCAAAAATAAGATTAAATGATGTCTGATTAAAAAGGGCTTAAAGTAAGTAGGAATATGAAAATGTTTTCCGAAATAATTTATATTCCTTACGCTTTAAAATCAGAAGTTTAATCTCATCTTCCTTCCCGTTTAAAGATTGGATTTTGTAAACGACTTAAAAAGATCCATTCTTTTAAGTGTAATTTTTAAAAGTGTGTAAAGTATGTTCGCACCTACGAGGGAGAAAGATTCACTGACTGTGCGAAAACTGTTACCACTCTTAAGTAAGCGCCAAGAATTGTCTGGTCACCAATCATAAGGGAAGAAGACTAAAAGCTAAAGACGTTGAGCCTGTCACACTATTTGACAGAAGATCCATCATAGGATGATATTGGACACTCATTCATACAAAGCCTATGGGCGACTAGAGTAGGGCCAAAATTCCTTGATAGGATGATATTAGATACTCAGTCATACAAAGCCTACAAGCGACTGAAGTGGGGCTAGAATTCACTTTATAGGAAAAGTAATGGATACCTAGTGTGGTGGCCAGAATTTCCAGGTCTCTAATGACCTGAAGGCCAAAAGAAAGGCAGAAGAGTAATGGACACCTAGTGAGGTGGGCCAGAGTTTCCAGGTCTTAAATGATTTGAAGGCCAAATTGGACACTCAGTCTGCCAAAGCAACTACAGTGGGTCAGAGAATCCAGATCATTTATGATCCGGTTACGCCCTAACCACGGGCACGAGGTTGTTCACGTGAAGCAACACCACCTCTAAAGTAGAAGGGGTTGGAGAGGTTATCCTCAATAGGACTTCCGGGAATGGGATCGCTCTAAAAGGAGGTGATACATGTTCCAAACTTGGTTTAAGGGACGTTGTTGGTCAAGCTGGTTTGAGACTAGTCCAACAGGTCTGTGATAACTAAGAATGGTACAGTATGTCTGTAGCCAAATCAATGATATATTTGTAATATGTGTATCTATGCCATCATATATTAAGACACGTTAAATAGAAAGTCATTCAAAAGCTAACGAAGTTGAGATTGTTGCCTTCTGTCGACATAAACCCTCAAAATGAATGTGAGGTAGGCGAAGAGGCAAAATTACCTTTCCAAGTTCCGTCAAAGGAATAGCGAAAAAAGCATCGCTCATCTAGAACTTAGTCACACCTACTTGGGTGATTTGAAGTTTATACAAAATAGAGGGGAGGGGACAAGTATATTGTAACCTTCATTGATGACGGTACAACGTATTGTATCCTTTGTTTGTTGAAAAGCAAAGATGAAGTTGTTGAAGCGGATAAGCGCTACAAAGCAGAAGTTGAAAATCAACTAAGCCTACGGATTGAGGAATTCATAGTGATAGAGGGGGAGAATGTGAAACATCGCTCATCAAACGACTGCTCATTACTCACCTCAGTCTAACGGTGTTATCCAAATGCAAAGCCGTACGCCCAAATTATGTGGGGCAAGGCGATCCTTACCGCTAATGCAATTCTCAACAGAACTCTGCATAAAGATAAGGATAACTCTCTGTGTGAATCATAGAAATGATCTCACATACAAATGTTGTGATGTGGGGTGGCTTGGTAGAGGTTGGAATACCAAAACAAGTCAAGTTGGACCTAAGACTGTAGATTGCATGTCCACTGGATCTGCAAATAACAATAGTGTTTATTGCCTATTGGTGTCAAAGAATGATGAATTCTTTGAGGATAACTTTCCCTGAGAAGGAAAAATAAGTAATTGCTCGAGGTTAACAAGAACCCGCGAGAGTCTGACTGTCTAAAACTAGACGTTTCGTATCTACGGGACTCAGAAGTTGTTGTCTATCCGGAACTTAATATTCCAAATCTACAAAACTCAAAGATTCTAGATGTTAAACCGAGACGGAGCAAAGAGGGGACAACGACTTGTTACAGGACTTCTAGCTTGTATGGTTGAGAACGAACCATGGACAATTAACAAATAATTGTCATCCCCAGAAGCGTTGCTTTGGAAAGAAGTTACAAAGAGAGAAATAGACTCCATCATATAGAACCATACTTGTGTAATGGTTGATCTTCCTTCAGGAAAAGAACCTTTGGGTTGTAAAAGTGGATACTCAAAAGCTAGTACGAAGTAGATGGATCTACTGACGAGTATAAGGCCTCGGCTACTTGTACATGTGCTTCCATGTAAATAGCTTAACATCCAGGGCCATTGCAGTCTTGCGTGACATAGATATTGAAACAGCCTTCCTAACCGAAGAGTTGGAAGGGGAGGATCAGAGTTTGTTTGTTGGACTGTTGGGCTTCTTCCTGAACTTTCATTTTGGTCTTGGAAGTTTCAGATAAAATAGAAATAATGAATCTGACCACAGAAACATTGACTCTGAAGTTGAAAAGCCAACAGTTAGAAAACCAACAGTCTGAGAGTGGAAGTTATATTGAAACAAAAGATATGGATATCACATATGACATCTGAGGAATTGGATTTCTAAGACATTTAACGGACTGGTCTAACTCCAAACTCAGTTGTGAGATAATTGACAGTTTCGTTGAAGCCACCAATGGATATGAATTATAGAACTGATTGGAATCATGGTGCACCCATAGACAAAGAGTGATATGTGCAGGTCACTTGTAGTTCAATGTATTATACACACTACAACCGACCTGATATCGGCCTACAAAGCAGATCAGTTGAACTAAGGTTCAATGATGATTTTAATAAATGATCAATAGAAGGCGTTGAGTCGGATATAACGATATCTGAAATATTCGCTTATCTACGGATTATGGTATTCTGGATGTCCAGTGGTTCTGGGAGAACACAGTGATGCAAACTGGACATCAGACGTGAAGAACACCAAAGCCACAAGGAACTGTGTATGGTGGGTCTTGGAAAAACCTCTAAGTAAACTTGCATCGGCCGATTCATGATGGAATCAGAGTTTATCGCTTTATAAAAAGCATGAAAGAAGTTGAGTAACTTCACGACTCCTTAGAGGACATCCCTTATTTGGAGAAATATGTGCCTTCAGCAGTTATACACTGTGGCTAGCCGGTCGGCTTCAGGAAGGATACGGATGACGGTGTCTGGACATATCTGTCAGGATCTGTCAGAGACATAAGACCGTATGACAGTTTATCATCACGGGTATCACTTCTTTGATTACTAATCAAAGGATATAGCGGACCCTTTAACTAAGGGACTACCTTGAGATCAAGTGTTCTGCTTGTCTAGGGGAATGGGCTTAAAACCCAAACAATACGAACCTTTGCGGTGGTAACCCAACCATACTGACTGGAGATCCCAAGAATTTTGTTCAATGAGAAAACTAATTTGTAAAAAGGTTTAGTTGAGCGCTTCGGTGGAAGCAAGAGCACTTCAGATGCTGATTTTTGTAGGGAAACATGAATCCAAAGTTGTTTCCGCGATAGACATTAAAGTGTTACCTGCATGGTGGGTAAAGGTTAAGCTTCCAAACCTTTAACAATCCTCAAACGGTTGAGGTTAAGGTTGGAGAAACTTTTAATGATTCCTAACACTTGTGAAGTGGGGTATAGCAGGATACCTTGTAGGAGATCACCTATTTAAGTGCGAGGACAGGCCGCCTCAAATGAACGCACTTAAGAATTCAAGTGTGTCCACATCCACAACGGATAAAATAATAAGAAGAAAATGAACAAGGAGAGTTATTGTGTTGGTATCATTGTCTTGGCTTACACTAAACACTGACGGTTCAGGACATCACGTTCACCGCGCAGTAAGTAAGTCCGGTGGTATTCAACTAGGGAAGGTTCAAAGCAGAAATCTACTCTCCTGATGCAAATATTCTTTCGCTGAAAGATTGCTGAAAGTAGGCACCTTGTGTGTGCACCAAAATCTCTTTCAAGAGGGGATTGTTGGAAATTTGCCTTTGGTGGGGAGGTGCGTCCACCCGTATTTAATGACTTAAACACAAGGGTTCCGCATGTTAGAGGCTTTGTCTCTTCACACGTGCATAATCTACTAAGTGAGTAGATGACCGTAGGGCCAAAGATAGTCAAATTTCGTTAAGAAATGAAAGAGTTATTGGTCCACGAAGTAAGGTGTTTGAGGCATGGAAATATGGTGTGAGACAAATCTACCACATCGGTGGAAAAAGGAAGAATTGCTCTCTTTATAAGCCTCAAAATTGGCTAAGGGTTTGTGACCCCAAGGGGTAACCCATGTGTTTGAAGGAGGGAAGACCTAGATGTGCTTGGGTTCAAGGCTAAGCCCACACGCGCGCCACCGCCGCCCGCCCGTCCGGTCTGGTCCGGGCTCGGATCGTGGGCTTTGGGCTTCTTCTGATAGACCCCAAATTGTTTAATATTTACAGTTTGGCCCCTAGAGTTTCTGAAACAGTGTCAAAAACAGAAACTCTTCCTTCCTTTTTCATTCTTCAGCAAGTCGTTTCGTATTTGTTAGAATCAACCTATTTGTTTTGTAGTGTTGATTAGTTGTTGTTTTATCTTGGGAGACTATTGCCCGTTAACGTAAAAGCATATATACGGGGCAATCTTGTCTTAAAGACAGAGAGTCATCTCTCGACTCAGCCCACAGTTGTAACAATCCAGATTTAGTGTTTCTTGATTTCAGGTTATCAAGATCCAACGCTCAACAAACTTGCGGCAGTTCTGAATATTGGCTACTTTTTTATCATTTCGAACACTTGTAATATTTATTTACTTTCCGTATTGCTTTACATATCCAACATTAAATTATGACATTATATATTATTTTTGTTTGGATTGTTTACGTATGTATTTAGTGAAAATTTTAAATGAAGCGGTGTCGGATGTGTATTCGCCCCTTGCCCAAGTAGTATATGAAATTGGTAATTTAGCTATTATTTATACTTGATTTATTAATTATATTTTTGTTGTTAGTAAACCATCTCATATTTTTCTTTTCCATTAACGAAAACTCCAACTTGACAAAAGAGTCTAAGGAGTCCAAATTTAAAAGTTAAGGGGAAAAAGAGACTTCTTTTCTAATAATCTAGTATTAATATATAAGACCAAAAGTTTAACGGGGATAATATTGCTTAATTGCAAATAGTATAGGAGCAAATATGTCCCTTTTTCCCGATATATGTAGTTTTCATGTTGATGGTGTTAAGAGTCTCACATCGAAAATGAAATGGGAACATAAACTCTTTATATGGACTTGGACAATTTTCACCCTCCAAGCTGCTAGTTTTTGGGGTTGAATTAGACGCAAGACTCATTCTTAATACTTGGACAATCTTCACCCTTAAATTTTGCCCCTGATTCTCATTTAATGAAAAATTGTGGGCTAAAGCACCCTTAAGTCGCTTGTCTACGAAATCAGAGGACTGGATTTGAACCCCAACAGAGTAAAAAAGAAAAACAATTTTGCAAGGCAAGATTTTCATACAAAATATATCTATTCGGCCAAAGTTGTATAGAGATTATGCCCCTTGGGGTATATTTTCTCTGTAACTAGCCAGACAAGACATAATTTTAATTTTCTACGTAATTATGCCTATTCTATATAACTACATATAAACTACGAGAGTCTGGGTTCGAACCCCAACAGAGTAAAAAAAAATCACAAGGCAAATTTTCATAGAAACTATGTCGGACAAGGCATAGTTTCTATCAAGGTACATAGAAAATATGCCTTGTCCGGCATAGTTATGTAGTACTAATTCGCAAGGCAAGTTTTCATAGAAACTATGCCTTATCCGGCATAATTTCTATGTATTTTTCGCGAATATGCATAATTTCTATCATAATCTTGCCTTGCGAAATTGTAAATCTTGCATTTCAATTTTTTTTAACTCTGATGAGGTTCGAACCCAGAACCCCAATGGTATTATCGGTAATTTTTTTAAGTGAATGACAAATATTAAAGACCACTAATTTGAGGGGCAAAAATTAAGGGCCACCCCAGAATAAGGAAAATCGTGTGAATTACCCTTCTTAACATGATATTAAAGCCTGATTCATTCTAATTCTTTGTTCACCAATGTTGACCCCCCAAATTATATTATTCATGCTCCAGTTAACGAGGTCTGACGTGTACGGATAGGGGTGGGCAAAAAATACGGAGAATCGAAAAAACCGAACCGAACCGAAATTCGGTTCGGTTTTTTCTCAGTTTTTTTTTTAAAAAACTAATTTTTTGGAAAACCGAACCAAATAATGATTTAGTGATTCGGTTAGGGTTTTAAATTTTGGATACGAACCGAACTGAAAAAACTGAATTAAATATATAATTATTCTTATTTTTTATTTTAGGCTACTACTATCTCTTGAATCATAGCCATTGAAGATTTTATGGAAGTCGAATGCGGCATGAACTTGATTAACATATCACGGAAGCATTGACATAAAATGTAGGGAAAGAAAGTAGTTGTAAATTGGTGAAACTTTAAATGGTCATAACTCTGCACTCGGATGTCCGTTTACCCGCTTTTTTTTTATTTTGGGTATTTTTTCGAGACGGGGCCGGCCCAAACTGCCACAAGGTGGTTTGGCGCAGCCAATATTTACAAAAACGTCCGTTTTCCTAATCAATTTGTGTTTTCTCCCAAATCGGTTTCTAATTTTCCTTTTTCTTTTGTAAACATCTCACGATACATAATAGATTTCAACGTCGAAATTTCATGGTAGTGTAGGTGTGAATGTCAATTTCAATTTTGGAAATTCAATTTTTTTTTAAAAAATAAAAAATTACCCGACCCGGCCCATTAGAAAAACCGATATAATCTGATACGTTTGGCGATATAAACCGAACATATCAAATTTTTTTTTTAAACCGATTTTTATTCGATTCATAATTTTCGGATATAAAATCGAACCGAACCGAATCGATATATGTCCATACGGGGAGCTCAACTCTGAATAATTTGGAGCCTTTAGTCTGCATAATGGATAAAGTATCAGGGATTATTGACAACCCTATATACATTAATTATGGATAAGTTAGACTAACTTTTATGTACAGTAGTAATTATGGGCAATAAGTTGGTTTTTACTGTTAGCCTATTCTTTTGAAGGATAGTCCTTATCCTTGCGTTGTAATTTGAACCTCTTGGAATAAATACAACACCCCAATACATATGGGAAAATGTAAAATAAAAAAGAAGCTAGGTCAGTCTGAATTATTGCCACAAATTAGCTCTTCATATGAACAAGAGACGGCAAAAGGTAAGCTTAGATAGATCCTTTTTTTTAGGTCTTGTACTATATCACACGTTTTTCTCAAATGCAAATTGAGAATTTGGCCAACGTTCATGAAAATTTTTAATACGTGTTGACATTAATTGTGTGAGGCTCCTTTTTATGAGATAAAAAATAGATTTAAAATTTGTAGACCCAAAAATATTAGATGAGGATCCATTTTTTTGTCTCACAAAAATGAGTCTCACACAACTAATGTCAATTGTGTGAGACACATATTAAATTTTTTTCATCGTTTATAAGTATATTCTTTTCAAAAAGAGTTTTAAGTATAATATGCATCAACATGATAAATAATTTTTATAGCTTCAGACATTTTTTAGGAGCCGTTTCGACATGATTTAGAATTATGATTTGAAATCATATGATTTGAAGTTGAAGTTTTGTTTGGACATGCAATTTGAGTTTCTTAAGTTATATTTTTTTATTGACATAAAACCCCCACAAGTAGTGAAAATCATCAAAACTTTCCTGATTCTTATGTAATTTTACCAAATGAGCAAGTCATAATTCATAACAAAATTAATACGCGGCTAGAAGGTCTTTCTAAAAAATGCAACATCAATTGATCAAAATTTAGTTCAATAAAAAAGAAAATTGAACATGAATAGTAGTGTAACTGCTCTTTATTATAATACTCGCACATGGTATGGACAATCTCTTCACGATGAACATACATTTCCCAGTCAGACGACCGAAAAGACGAAGCTACTTTGTTACTTTGAGCCGGTTGTGGGTCAATATCATTAGCAACCGTATCATCATGTTCATATTCCGTAAATATTTTATCACTCCTTTGGTATTCTCGTAATTTTTTTTGTAACTGTAGTCATATCTTTGAACCGTTGTATCCAATTGCCATTTTAAATGCATTATAACTGTAATCATACCTTTATGTGTGTGTGTATATATATGTATAATATAAATTATGTATTAGATAATTATATCTAATACAATATAAAGTTGATCAATTGGTATATATCTACTAATTTATGCTTTTTTTTTTACAAAATATAAACTAATGGGTCAAGTTTTATATTAAAAAATAATAATTAAAATCATGATATTTGGAATCCCAAATCACACTTTTTTGGATGATTTGAGATTTCAAATCATGACATGAAGTTGAAGTTGAAGTTATTTCCAAACTGTATAAACAAAGGTGATTTGAAATTAAATTATGAAATCATAATTTGAAAACGCATGGTCAAATACCTACTTATTGCAACAAGTAATATATTTTATTTTAAAGACTTCAAGTTTTACATTTTAAGAAAGTTTACCTGTAGTTATTCTTTAGATGTCTAATAAAAAAAATTTACTTACAATACTAATAATGTACAAAACTTAATTAAACTTTAAAAAAAAACCATGGAGCCAAGAACCAATTCTGGAAAGGAGGTATAACAAACAAAGAATTATTTATAATACTACCACTCCATGTGACACATAGTATCACAGTGTAATTATCTTTGAACTCTGTCAAAATTTGACCTTAGAGGTTAGAGGTGTTTGGAGATGTTTGGAGGTTAGAGGTGTACATGTGGCGTACACTAGGGCAATCAAGGATATGTATTATGGCGCCAAGATCAGGGTACAGACAGTAGGAGGAGACTTGGAGCACTTCCCAGTGATGATGGGGTTGTATCAGGGATAAACTCTTAGCTCATTTCTATTTGCCTTGGTGATGGATGGACTGACGCGACAAATCTAGCGGGAGGTACCATGGTGTATGTTATTCGCAGACGACATAGTCCTGATTGATGAGACTCGCAGCGGAGTGAACGCTAAGTTGGAGGTTTGGAGACATACTCTGGAGTCTAAAGGGTTCAGGCTGAGTAGGACCAAGACAGAATATTTGGAGTGCAAGTTCAGTAATGGGAGCGACCTTGAGACAAGCGTGGATGTGAGGCTTGGCACTCAGGTCATTCCAAAGAAAGGAAGTTTCAAGTACCTCGGGTCTATTATCCAAGGAAATTGAGAGATTGGTGATGATGTCACACATCGTATTGGGGCAGGGTGGATGAAATGAAGGCTCGCATCTAGAGTCTTGTGCGATAAAAAGGTGCCACCAAAACTTAAATGCATGTTCTATAGGGTGGTGGTTAGACCGACTATGTTGTATGGGGCGGAGTGTTGGCCGGTCAAGACTTCGCACACCCAAAAGATGAAAGTTGCGGAGATGAGGATGCTAAAATAGATGTGTGGGCATACAAGGAGGGATAAAATTAGAAATTATGATATCCGGAACAGAGTAGGAGTGGCCTCGGTGGAGGATAAGATGCGGGAAACGAGGTTGGGATGATTCAGGCACGTGCAGAGGAGAGACACAAATGCCCCAATGCGGAGGTGTGAGAGGTTGGCTATGGATGGGTACAAGAGGGGTAGAGGTATGTCGAAGAAGTATTTGGGAGAGGTGATTAGATGGGATATGACGCAGGTGCAACTCACTGAGGACATGACCTTAGATAGGGGGTTATGGAGGACACGGATTAGGGTAGAAGGGTAGTAGGTCGTCCAGCGTAGTCCTAAATACGCTTACAAACGGGTAGTTGTAGTGTTATTATTGTAGGCTCGCTTAGCCTATCATACTAGTAGGCACAATATTGCTTTATAGTCCACTGTCGTTTGATTTATGTTGCTATGATTATTTTGTTTGTCTTATTTACATGCATTAGTTATTGATTTTTTTTCAGAAGCCGCTATCATGACTTAGTCACTTTGTTTGTCTTACTTTGCTTGTGCTTGTGCTTTGTCTTGAGCCGAGGGTCTCTCGGAAACAACCGTTCTACCTACCAAGGTTAAGGTCTGCGTACACTCTACCCTTCCCAGACCCCACGTTGTGAGATTTCACTAGGTACGTTGTTGTTGCAATAGTTTAGGTTTTCATTTATTTGCTTAGCTGTTGGAAAAAAAATTAAATTATTTGAAACTACTCTAATCCCATTTTAACAAGTTTCTTATATTCTTTGTTACTACTAATATATTTTTAATCTTTTAAAATTTGAGCCAACTGTCACTTTATACTTGGTCCATCTAGAGTCGTCAATATGGGCTGATCCAGTCCGACTCGTGATTTGATATGGTTGGGCTAAGATTATTTGAGCCCATTTAAGAATGAGGCTTTTTAGTCAAGCTCTAAAAAGCCCGATGACACGTGGACTTGAGTTAAGTTGGGTTGGGCCGCCCCGTGGGCTTGAGCGACACTGAATATAATATCATTACACCAATAACAAAAAATAAGATCTATAGCAAAAATACTTTTGAAACAACAAACATTAAATTTAACGCCCGAGGTGTACGCTTTTACGCTCGAAACTTACGCCTCAAACTCTTGTGCGTACGCCATATGGATTTACGCCTTTCATTTGAGCCCTGGAGTGTTTTTGGTACACCCCACCCAAGACTCGCCTAAAAAACGCAGTTAAAAACATTGTTTAAGACTTGATTAGCAAGTAGTAAAACTATGTGATATTGTCTTGTAAACATTTCTTTTAGAATTTTTAAATTTGAATCTAAATTAAATGAATTATCAAATATTTTTTTTTAAAAGAAGTGGGTTGGTCCGGCCAGGCCCGCAACCCACGTAATGATGGGTTGGGCCTACTGTTTTAAGGCCATAAAAATGAGCCAGCCCAGCCTGACCCGTCAAATTCCAATGCCCGCATGGGCTAACCCGAATGAGCTGGGCCAGCCCGTTTTGACAGTTGTAGGTCCATCTTTCAAAGGTTGGGGGTTAATTTTTTTTAATCACGACTAAAAACGAAAATACAATTGGGAAAACAACTAATCTGATGCACACACTTATTAGTTGGATGAATATGCCTTGTGATCATGATATATGCGACAACAACGTAACAAGCTACTTCACACAAATCATTTTGGGGAACAAATATAAGCGTACATTAATATACGAGTACTATATATATTCATGGAAAGCTACTCCGTGGTGAATATATTGTTTCGTGATGTGTACAAATTTATTGTTTTCTCTCCGTATTTTTGTCAATTTTCAATATGAAAGGGCTATATATATATATATATATATATATATTACAACGAGATATTCATATCTTAAGTATTTATACAGAGTGATTCATTTCCGCTATTTACTCGTTTAAATTCTTTTGATGCTATTATTGTTGAACATTTGCTTCATAAATAATAGACTTCATTGTGAGTTCTATATACAAAAAAGAAAGTGAAAAAAATTATGCATTATCAAGAATTATATCTGTTTAATCCACCCATATTATTGCCGATTAATAAGCCATAATTGTTTATTGTTTATTCTTGTAGCTCTTATCTTTAACGATAATGAAAAAGGCCGTTCTATTCTCATGGATATTTTAAAATGTTGGTTGTTGCATGCTATAACTCAGTATTATTTTTTCAAATGAAAGCACTTATCTATGTGACATTTTAATTCAGATGAGATAATTACATTTGAGGAATAACAGTAAATTCTTTTGTGAAAAAAATAGGAATGCATAAACGTAAAATATAAGTATACAAAAAATAACTGCTTTCCAATATTGAGCATGTTTGGATTGACTTATTTTAAGTGCTTTTAAGCTAAAATAGTCATTTTTATAATATTTGAGTAAAATAAAAAAGTATTTTAAGCACTAACAATAAAAATAAATCATAAGCTAGAATTACTAACGTATGACTTTTGGCGGTCAAAAGTCATAAGCCCATTCAAATGGGCTAATACTACTCAACTCATTTTCATGTGGAAGAATGTTCAAACTTTTCAAAAGAAAATGTAACTCTACATTTAACATATTTTCATTTAAATTAAATAACAGTTAACTATCAATTTTAACACTTGCTGAAGTCAAATAAGATTGGGAGAACTACAGGAATATCCTCAAAAGATAAAAAGGTTTACTGCCACTTAGTTATTTTTATTTGATAGAAAGTTTTCAATGATTATAACATTATAAAAACATAAGAAAAAGGATGTTTTTAATGGGTATGGTTGGGATTCCTGACAAGACAATATAATTTACAAAACATGAGGAAGCTTAAAGGTAATTCGAACTAGTTTGGAGTCAAAATTCATAGTTAAAAATCCAGTTGAAAAATTTCTCTGTGGCATATATTGTATCCCACATGTATTCCACATAAAGGGATACATGGATATATAGAGGATACACAGTAGATGCGCATGGGAAACACAAGTGATACACGAGGGATATCATCTTCTACTTCGAATATTCAATTTAAACCACCTCAATTCGTCTCAAACTTTAGATTCACACTCTTTAAAATATACCTAATATATTCCAACAACACTCAATCGAAATAAATTTTAATTTTGGAAATCCAAATTATTAAACACAAGCTTAGCGAGCTTTCAATGCCTTCTAATGGAGTTTTGGCTTATCTTCCTCACTTTCTAAGCAATAAACATTGTTTTATGTACGAAGCTATTAAGTTCTAACTTTATCAAGTAATTACAGTAAATGAATTTCGTCACAGACGTTTTGAGGTCTTTGTAACGCAAATGGATGACTTTATAAACCCAAACTGAATGAATTTCACCACAGTTGATGAGTTTGGCAAAAGAAATAGGAGAAAAAATGAACTGAAACACAAAAGGATCACAAAGAAGGGACTATAGGGGTCGTATTGCCATGATTTTTTTATTTTGTTTTAGTTTATTTGAAAATCAGTATTTGGTCCAGGGGCATATTTAACTCTCTGACAAAAAAATACATTGTATCTATAGGGTAGATTTTTTTGTGTTAATGTACATATATCAACTTTTGAATACCTTGAATGAAAGAAATAATCCCTTGATTATTTTCATTGATTGAAAGGCTATATATACAAGTTACATATTTCCATACTAGAAATTCTATTCCTATTCTACTCCTAAAACTTTATTCTATTTGGATACTAACTATACAATTATGGTAATACAAATATAATGGTAAGTGTACAATACTAATTACACTACAACATTACTTAAACTAATACTCACATATTACACGGTACAAGGGCTGGGCCGAGAGCACCGAGAGCCCCAATATACACATGTATATTGTGTATATTTAACACACTCCCGTAGTCATAGCAGGCGGTCTTCGAACGCTGAGACTGTCCCTAAAATCTTCAAAAAGGACCGAGGGAAGACCCTTTGTAAAGATGTCGGCAATTTGATATCTTGACGGGACATGGCAGACGCGTACCTGACCACGAGTAACCTTTTCACGGACAAAGCGAATGTCCATCTCGATATATTTAGTGCGCTGGTGCTGAACCGGATTACAAAAAATGTAGATGACACTAATATTATCGCAATAAACCAAGGTTGCTTTCTGAATAAGTGAATGAAGTTCCAATAGCAAATTACGTAACCAACATGATTTCGAGACCACATTAGCTACCCCTCGATACTCTTCCTCGACACTGGATCGGGACAATGTCGACTAACGTTTTGCAAACCATGAGACCAGATATTGCCAAGAAACATACAATAGCCAGACGTAGACCGTCTGGTGTCTGGACAGCCACCCCAATCAGCATCCGTATACGAGACAAGTGTGGACGTCGAGGAAGGTTATAAATGCAACCCATAGTCAAGTGTACCCTGAATATACCGAATGATGCGTTTGAGTGCATTCATGTGCTCAACTCTGGGATCATGCATGAACAAACACACATGTTGGACAACATACGTAATATCTGGTCTCGTAAATGTAAGTTACTGAAGGGCCCCTGCAAGACTGCGATAGCGGGTCCGATCCTAGTATGGTACGTCGGCCGCGGCACTAAGCTTGGGCTTAGTATCAACTGGAGTGGAAGTGGACTTACATGATGACATCCCATACTTCCTTTGAGATAAGAACAACTCATCTAAATGACGAGTGACAGCAATCCCCAAAAAGTAACTCAAGGGCCCCAATTCTTTCATAGCAAACTCAGAGCTGAGCATGGTCATAATAGATTGGCGTAAGGCATCGGAAGAGGCAGTCAAAATAATATCATCCATATATAACAGAATATAGACCAAAGACGAACCACGACGGTAGATGAACAAGGAATTATCCGACCTGCTGTGAGTGAACCCAATAGTCGAAACATAGTTTGCAAACCTCGTATACCAGGCCCGGGGAGACTGCTTAAGCCCATATAAGGACTTCTTCAACAAACAGACATGATAAGGATGTTTGGGATCCCTGAATCCCAAATGCTGATGCATATAGACTGTTTTCTTGAGATCCTCATGTAGGAAAACATTCTTTACATCTAACTGATGAATAGGTCATGCCTTCGAAAGAGCCAAGCTAAGCACAGTGCGAATAGTAGCTGGCTTGACCACCAGACTAAATGTCTCACCACAATCTACACCAACCTGCTGAGTCTTACCATCACCCACAAGCCGCGCCTTATGTCAAGTAAATGAACCATCTAAATTCTCCTTATGAGCAAAATCCACATAGACCTGATAATATTAATACCAGATGGACGGGGCACCAACTCCCACGTCTTATTATCAATAAGAGCATTATATTCATCGGTCATAGCAATTTTCCAATTCGGATCATTTAAGACAGACACATGATTACGGGGTAAGGGGGATTTAGGGACATTAGAATGTAAATTAAAATGTCTTTTTGGTTTAAAAACACCCTGTTGACTACGAGTGACCGGTCTATGACTCGAGGAAGAAATGAGCGGATTTTGGGTATTTGTTGGGCTCGAGACGGACTGGCCAGCAGGCAGTGGGCCTGCTGGCCTAACTCGGTAAACATGAGCAGGAACTGGACGAGTTCCAGAATTGGGCTAGACTGACCCAATCGCTGGAACTGGCCCAGTGGCGGTACTGGGACTGGCAGTGGGTGACAGACCAGTGGGGCCAGCGGGCAGTGGGCCCGCTGGAGAATTTTGGGTGCGGGAGACGTCCGAAAAATGCTGAATAATATACGGGGATATACTATCATCCAGGAAATTATACGAACTAGGCACGAGAGTATTAACTTTAGCAAATGGAAATTGGGATTCATAAAAAATGACATGACGATTAATGATGATTTTATTAGACGATAAATCAAAATATTTGTAGCTACGATGATTAGACGGAAAACCCAGAAACACACATGGAGTAGACCGGGCCTGAAGTTTGTTAATTGTGGTGGACGAGAATAACGGATAACACAAACACCAAAAACCCGAAGATGTGAATATGAAGGAATTTTATTATATAAAACTTGAAGGGGGAATAATATGTCAAACCTTTGGAAGGAATTATGTTAAGGAGATAGGTAGCCATTTGGAGAGCATGATGCAAAAAATACGGGGGTACAGAAGCATGAATTAATAAAGTTCGGACAATGTTATTTATGGAACGAATTTTGCGTTCGGCTTTTCCATTTTGTGAAGACGTATGAGGACAAGAAAAATAAAAATTGATCCCATTATTAGCACAGAATTCTCGAAACACCCCATTGTCATATTCTTTGTCATTATCACATTGAATATTTTTTATTTCTCGTTCGAATTGGGTTCTAATGAATGCTCTAAATTTTAAGAAGACGGAAAAAACTTGAGATTTTTTCGCTATTGGAAACGTCCATAAAAACATAGAATAATCATCCAAAAAGAGAACATAATACCGATGACCCACAAAACTAAGAACATGAGACGTTCATAAGTCGCTATGAATAATATCAAATTATATTAAAGTATGAAAATTTGAGTTTACAAATGACAACTTAATAATTTTTCCTAGAAAACAAGACTGACAATTTGGAGTACTACTCGTACCCTTAAATGAAATAAAATTATTTTTATCTAATGACGACAAAATAGATGATCCCGGATGACCAAGACGAGTATGCCACAAGGAATGAGAAATGACTGCAAAGGCGGATCATATCACACCTCATGAGAGGACTCCCCGTCTTGAAATCCTTCACAGAGAAACCAAATGGATCAAATTAAATAGAAACGGAATTGTCAGTAGTAAATTTACGGACAAAGACTAAGTTTTTAATCAATTTGGGGGTGTGTAGGGTGTTTTTCAAGATAAGAGGTGGATGAGGGGGAGATAAAGTTTTATGACCATAACCACGAATTGGAATAAAATTACTATTACCAACAATTATGCTACGAGGGTTGCTCAAATTGGAATAAGATGAGAGCGTACCTGAATCGGATGTCATGTGGGTAGTGGCACTGGTGTCCATATACCAATTTGGGTTCGGAGGATTTAAACCAAGCGTGTGCATTGCCGCTTAGATGTCTGTAGACGTGGGTGCCATTGCGTGATGGGCCTGCGGGGGCCGAGGCCCAAGTACCCCTGCTTGCTGCCTCGGCCCAGATGACTGGCTGTATGTGGTCCAGGCAGAATTGGGCCTGGACTGCTGCTGGGCCGCCCACTGCCAGTGGGGCGAAACTGGACTGGGCCCAAACTGTGGATGTGGGGCCCACTGCCACTGCATAGGGGCCCACTGTGGGGCCCAGAACTGCTGCTGCTGCTGACCACAGCAAGGGCCGCCACCGCCACCACCATTCTGCCGGCTGCCGCCGTTGTTGCCGCCGTTGTTGCCGCCGCGATTCTTGCCATTTTTCTTATTTCCACCCTTTTTGCCGCCACCATTGTTGCGGTTTTGACCCAAGTTGTTGGAACCGGTAGGATAAACCGTGGACTCGGTCATCATGACTACTGGACTAGTACCGGTAGCCGATCATTTTGCATTCCTGCTTTTTCGAGTGTAAGCATAGAACGAGCCTGATAAAATTGCGGAAGCGGATTGCTTTGCCGAAGAAGTGTTCCAACACCATTATAGGCCTCAGAGAGGCCGAAAACCATTTGGAGGACCAAACGATCGTTCGAAATTGGCGCGCCAACGTTGCAAAGTTAGTCTGCCAATTCCTTTAATCTTTTGCAATAAGCCAAAACATTAGGGAAATCTTCCATATTGACTTGGGAGAAATCCTGCTCAAGAGTAACGGCTCTAGAATTGTGATTATCTTGGAATATATTACGCAGTCTATCCCAAGTTGCATGTGCCGTAGCGTCAGGCTCAATAATCGTTTGGAAAAGGTCGGTAGAAATTGTGGAATATATCCACTGGAGGACAATGGCATCAAGAGTCGTCAACAACTTAGGATCATCCTCGCGTTTTGGCATCTCCGTATCCTCAGGAGCCACGGGGATTATGTGATGGTTGACTTGATGCGAGCGTGCATGAGTTTGAACAGTTCGACCCACGTCGCATATTTGACGTTTTCTATTTCAAGAACAAGAGGGTGTTATTCTTGATGTTAGAAATTGTAAGGGCAGGATGAAACGTGTTCCGGGATGTAGACGTATTGATTGAGCAATATGTGATTGATGGATTTGGAAGGAAAATTTGGGAAGAGAGGAGAGACTGTCGGTACGAAAAATGAGACAAAGAGGGCTCAGAATTCGAGGTGGCGACTAGGATGATTTTAAGACTAGACTTCTGATACCATGAAAGAAATAATCCCTTGATTATTTTCATTGATTGAAAGACTATATATACAAGTTACATATTTTCATAATAGGAGAATCATATTCCTATTCTACTCCTAAAACCTTATTCTATTTGGATACTAACTATACAATTATGATAATACAAATATTATGGTAAGTGTACAATACTAATTACACTACAACATTACCTAAACTAATACTCACATATTAAACGTTACAAGGGCTGGACCGAGAGCACCGAGAGCCCCAATATACACAATATACACAATATACACATGTTTATTGAGTGTATATTTAACATTGAATAAATGCAAAAGGTTAGTTCAAGTGGTATAGAGTGTTCAAAATTGTCTCTAGCATCCTAGGTTTGATTATCAGGGACAACATTTTTTTTATGTTTAGCTTTTGTTATTTTTTTAACATCCAAACAACCAAATACAATTATAAAAAACTATAACCAAACACAACTTCAACTTCAAAAATTTCAAATAAAATAAAAAATATTTGATTTCTATAGCTAAACCCTAATTAGTTTGATTTTGCAAAGAGGATTCCATGCTTCGAACCGCACCTTCAAAGTTTAGAAGGAAGCTTAATTAGCCTTTTTGTAATAAACATATATTTAATTTTGAAATTAATAATATTAATAAATTTGATTAATAATGATTTTATTTTTACTCAGAGCTGTCAAATTTTATGTTGCTCGAACTCTCCAAAAATATTGATGTACCTATGTCAAACTCTTCAAAATACAGTACTTCTAAAGACTTCAATACAACTCAGAGCTGTCAAATTTTATGTTGCTCGAACTCTCAAAAAATATTGATGCAACTATGTCAAACTCTTCAAAATACAGTACTTCTAAAGACTTCAACACACATTCGACAATATTTTCAAATAGTCCAAGCAAAATACCCCAAAAGTCCAAACTACCTGATTTTTCAATAAAATTACCTAACGGAAAATGTAGTGGGAATAATGGAATGGTTGACAAAGTTTTATTGAATAAGTTGCGAGAAAATGAACATGCATGCGCCAATGGGTATGTTGGGAGAGCGATTAATCAATTGGGCAGAGGCATCGATTCGACCAGTCTAAGTACTAAATGAAGACAAAACCCATAAAAAGTATAGTAGTAATTGTTGGATATGTAAAGCATTACAAAAAGTAAATAAATATTACAAGTATTAGAAAGGATGAACAAACAATCAAAATTGAGAACTGCCGCAAGCTTGTTGAGTCTTGAATCTTGATAACCTGAAATCAAGAAACACTAAATCTGAATTGTTACAACTGTGGCTGAGTCGAGAGATGACTCTCTGTCTTTAAGACAAGATTGCCCGTATATATGTTTTACGTTAGCGGTCAATAGTCTCCCAAGATAAAACAACAACTAATCAACACTACAAAGCAAATAAGTTGATTCTGACGAAGAAAACGAACACGAAACGACTTGCTGATTTAGAGGAAAAAGGAAGGAAGAATTTTTGTTTCAGTTGCTCAATTTTTTGACAGATTTTGACTTGTTTTTCGTCCTCTCTCTTCTCTATTTCTCTTCCTCAAATCTATTTCAGAAGGTTATATAGTGTTTAGGAGGAGGAGAGGTGATTAAGAAGCTCTTTAAGAGGTGTAATCATGGGCATTCATGGCCAGAAATATTTTGTAGTAAGTGCAAAACGTTTTCAGAAGTTTAATGCCAAAACTGTTGGCTTTCTGGCTGCTTCCTGAAACTCCAAGGACCAAACTGTAAATACTAAACAGTTTGGGATCCAAAAAGATAATATCAGAAGTAGCCTAGAAACCCAAAGCTTTCGACCCACGACCCAAGCGGCGGCGTCGCGCGTGTGGGTTAGCCTCAAACCCAAGCACACCTAGGTCTTCCTTCCTTCAAACACATGAGTTACACCTTGGGTTCCAAACCCTTACTCATTTTTTAGGCTTATAAAGAGAACAATTCTTCATTTTCCCACCGATGTGGTAGATTTGTTTCACACCATATTTTCATGTCTCAAACACCTTACTTTGTGGATCAATATCTCTTTCATTTCTTAACGAAATTTGACGATCTTTAGCCCTACGGTCATCTACTCACTTAGTAGATTATGTACGTATGAAGAGACAAAGTCTCCAACATGCAAAACTCTGATATTTAAGTCATTAAATATGGATGAACGCAACAAATTTCCAACCGTAATTAAATTTGAGAAGTAGATCCAAAGCGAGTTCTGTGTCCGATAATATACAAGTCCGAACAAACAAACAAAGACCATTAGTTGCTCCTTCGTTAAAAGGATGAATGTTAACTCATTAGTAGCCGCATTTCTCTGTTTTTTTCAGTACAATCATCACTTTTACTCTCAAATCAAACACACCCCTCTCTCTCTCTCTCTTTGTACTTTGTTTCTCTTTCACCCTAACACGCCCCCACTCACATCATAAGTAAAAAAAAAAAAAAAAAAAAAAAAAGGGTCCGCTTGGGCAGCTCAATTGGTTTCAAGGGGGATATTTGGAGCAAAGACCAAGGATCGAATCCCGTCAGCGGCAGTGTGGGGGTTTCTTCTTGAAATAAAGGAGGGCCCTTGCTGCGTGTCTTAGTCTAACCTTTGAAATCAATTGAGTCACCATGATTTACCTCCTTCACAGACCTGTCGGACCGGGGTGTGGGGGCTCTTGGGGTGGGAGATTCCACCTTTTGGAGCAAAAAAGGATTATACAAGAGAAAAGGCATTTACTGTTAAAATTGAGCTCATGGTCAAGTCTCATTCAAGGGCAGGTTCCACAATCTCGACTTTTCTTTCTCTGCTATGCTCTACCTTACTTCTTCCCTTTTCCTGTACAAGTCTCACTTTTCTTTCCCTTTCGAGATACCCTAGGATTCAACAAAGATCTTACAACTTCTCTCAAAATCCTTCTTTATAATTTTCTATTAAATAAAATAAGATATATCTAAAACTTGAACAAGTCTAAATGGAACAGATCTAGTTCTACAGCTAGCAAAGTAATGGTGGTTTCATTTTCATTTTCCTTTCTTGGTTCTGGTTTAACTTTGTGAGTAACAAGTTTAGGGCGGTGTGTTTAATTTCTTTTTCTTTTTTTGCCTCTGGGCCCCCATTGAAAAGATGGATGAAAACAAAGGAGATACCTCCAAGAAAAAAACTCAGCAACATTTATCTAACTCTCCAGATGACCCTCATGATCAAGATTCACCCGATACTATACCAGTACAGCCACAGCCACAGCCACAGCCACAGTCACAGTCGGTTGTTTCTGGTGCTCCTTATATTTCTTCTTCTCTGTATAATATCCCTGGCGGTGCTAGTACTACTTCTGTTTCTTTCGAACAACAACAACAGTTTGAAGTTGTGAATCCAAAGCGGCCAAGATATACTGCAAGTCAATGGAAATTCATACCATCTTTTTCTACTTCTCAACAACAACAGCATCAGCATCAGCAACAGCAGCAGCAAAAGCCCAGTATACTGAGCGCGGAGTCGAGCCCAATATCTCCTTCGGCCCACAACACTACTGCTGCCAATCCAGCTGCGTCTTCTTCGGACACAGCTTCTTCTCCTTCGCAGTCTCCTCGGCCTTCTTCCGCCTCGGGGCAAGATCTGAGCAAGAGTGGAAGAGGAGAACAAGTTCACCAACAATTCAGGAAAGGGAAATACGTGAGTCCAGTTTGGAAGCCTAACGAGATGTTGTGGCTGGCTAGGGCTTGGAAAATTCAGTACCAAGGTGGCGGTGGTGGTGGTGGTGGGTCATCATTAGAGCTTGTTCATCTAGAAGGTTCTCCAGGAGCGCAACCAGCAGCTGGTAGAGGCAAGACGAGAGCTGATAAAGATAGAGAAGTGGCTGAGTTCCTTAACAGACATGGAGTTAACAGAGATGCAAAAACTGCTGGGACTAAATGGGACAACATGTTAGGTGAATTCAGAAAAGTCTACGAATGGGAAAGAGGTGCTGAGATGGAACAAATTGGAAAGAGTTATTTTAGACTGTCCCCTTATGAAAGAAAGATTCATAGATTGCCTGCTTCATTTGAAGAAGAAGTGTTTGAAGAATTATCTCAGTTTATGGGCCCAAGAATGAGAACTCCTAAAACTAGAATTGCAACTCAGCCCAATATTGGTGACGATATTCGCGCATCTCTCACACTAACCAAATCTTTGCCTCCCCCACCACTCTTCAGGGAAGATGAACTTCCTCTCTCCGGTATGCTCTCAACAATAAATTTTAATTTTAATTTGCTCTTGCGATAGATTATTCTGAGTCGAGTGTCTATCGAAAACAGTCTCTCTACCTCCCAAGGTTGGGTAAGGTTGCGTACACTCTACCGTCGACATACCTCACTTATGGAATTACACTTATTGTTGTTGTTGCTCTTATGATAGACAACATACACACAGCAATTAATTTAGTGTAGGTCAATGTCAATAAGTATAACAGTGAACAATATGAACGTACGTTGTTAATGACATATATATTGTGTGTATGCAGCAAGGGCAAAACAGTTGGTAATGTCAAGTGGAACAGAAGCATTACTACATGGAACAAGAGGTGGGTTCTTAGGGTTTGAAACAGTACCATCTTCTTCATTAGATATTATTGGGAGTGGTCCATCTTCTTCAAATTCAAAAGAGTTTCGGCGAATTGGCAAGATTAGAATGATATGGGAGGAATCAGTGAGTTTGTGGGCTGAAGAAGGTGAACATCATAGAGGTAGAGTGAAGGTACAAGGTTCAAGTTTTTTAAACGCAGATGAAATTGCATTCTTTGATGATTCTATGGTAGCTTGCACTATGGAATCATTTGAAGATGGACCTATGAAAGGTTTTTCCGTTGATAGATTCCTATCTGGAGTACAACTCAAAGTCTTTGGCAGGAGAAAATCCTCTTCAGTTCTTCCTCCTCCTGGTATTTTTATTTTATCTAATTGTTTAAGTGTATTTTTTTTTAATATTTAGTATATACTAGTCCTAAATGCTAATCATTTAAGTATAGGAGAAGTAACGGTTCTTTTTTCTGTTGAATCTAGGTCCCAATGAAAGATTGCAACTTCCCTCTTCTGAATTTCCTATCAGATGTAAGTCCCTTCCATAAATTTCGGATTTTCTATTTGTGAAAAGGGCAATGATTTATAATTTTCTATTCCTTCCCCTCTGAGCTAAATGAATTTTATATTAGTCTATACCATGGTTCCCATTAATAGTATCTTGTTGCTTTCAACTGGATATTGTAATTAGTTAAAAATACAATTTTAAATTGCCTCACACTTTGCAGCATCTACTCCTTGGGAATTTCAAGATCCGACTGAGTACTACGTGGGATGTCTCAGATCTCCACCACCTACACTTCCAAGTTTATTTGAGCTCTCTTGGCATTTGCAACAGCCACCACCGGAGGAGCTCCGTTTCCCGCTCCGGCGAGACGTATTTAAAGATTTGCCTCAAGGGAAAGAACTATTTTTCACAACTTCTAATGAGCTATTAGACTGTAGGGGCATCACTTATGATGTCTTGAGCTCTATTATGCACTCAAACCCTAGTCTCACTGCTGCGACTGCGACCGATAGGGACTCTTATATTGGCCTTTGGGATGATTGCATCAACAGGATCATATCCAAGTTTTGTTCCATCGAAATGGTATTCGTACGGAAATCTTCTTCGTCTCTCGCGGAAACCGTGGAAGATCAATGGCCTAACGTTACTGCTTTCTTGAGGAATTTTTGCTTGTGGAGAGGAGAAGAAACTGATCAGTTAAGAGAAGGTCAACTAGATCCATCTTCTTCTATAGTTGAAAATTTTCGTTGGACTTACATGGACCTTCCTTACGTGTTAGGTTACTATGCCGTCGGATTTATTGTTACTTTCTGTGCCTTAAGTCGATCACAAGACCGTATTATCCGAACGGATCTTTACACTGTAGATCTCTCCACGCCAGTGGAGAGACTAAAAGCTTTAGTTCCATGTTGGCGAATTGCCGGATTATTACCATTATTAGCAGACAGATGCTTCCACTACATGACCAGCAATGGGAGTAATTTTAAACATCTTCCGTACACTGATTTTGAGAGAACAGATTTGGGTAATGGAAATTTTATAGAGATGACTCCAAATACAGTGGTTCGATATTTCTCTAGTAGAAGAAAATTTGTAGCAGTCAAAGAAATATACGATTTTCTTGACCATAGAATCCCACACGCGGAATTTGTCGTTAGGGCATCGGAAAAAGATCTTGCCTTGGTCTTCAAGCCAAGAGGTTGCAAATACAAGCCAGCAAACTGTGATCAACTTATAGAAGCATTAAAACAAGTCACAAAAGCACTGGTCGCACTACATGATCTTTCATTCATGCATAGAGATTTGGGGTGGGACAAAGTCATGAGGAGAAGCGACAGGGAGAACGAATGGTTCATTACGGGTTTCGACGAGGCGGTTACCGCCCCGCAGCTGTACCCTCACGGCGGAGCGGCGAGCGGGAGGCATCCGCCGGAGATGGGAAGGAATTATCACGGAGTGAAAGTGGATGTATGGGGAATAGGGCAATTAGTGAAGAGCTGTGGGTTAGTAGGGGTGCCGAAATTGTTGAGGGAGTTGCAGAATAGGTGTTTGGACCATAACCCGGAGCAAAGACCGACGGCGGCTGACTGCTATAGACACTTGTTGCAGTTGCAGTCTTCAATGTCTGCAGCCGCCGCCGGAGGGTATTGACAAGTTTATTGATGTGTATTTAATATTCCATGCACTTCTCGATCTTCTTTTTCCTCCTTGTTGTGAAGCCACGTAATTCTTTCTTGGCTCATTATTTTACGTTACGTTACTGTTCTTGACCTTTAACTTCCTGGCTCTCTTTTTATTTGTTTCTGGGAACTTAAATTCTTAACATTTTGTGGTGGTTTCAGTTTTTGCCTACCATGTTGGAACTAACAGGTAAAGTTAAGATTGGGTTAATATATGCAGTGTCTCATGTTTTTTTTTTTCTCGTAATTTATCTATTTCATGATATCCAATCATTGTTTTGTCCACAGTCAATGCATCCATTTTATATTCAAGATTTTCATGATAATTATTCTCTCCCAGAAAAAAAATAGAATTAGTACTATTTTTAGTCAATTGTAAAAGCATATATTAGAATGTGATAAAACTTATAAAAGTATATATTTTACCTTTATCCGCCCGGCTTTTCATTCTTTTGTATAAATAATTTAAAACATTTAGGGAAAATGCAACGATTTCTTAATTTCTGATAAACTTTTCATTGTTGTTACTTCGAAACTGATTGAGAGTATATTGATATTTGTCATCACAGATTTAATTATTATTGGGTTAATTATCGCGAAAAAACTAAAGACTATTGTTTGGCTTTTTAAAAGTTTAGAAACTCAAAAATGAATTTTGTAATTTGTTAATTTTTTTGATAAATTGATGATTGTGATTTGTTAAGGATGTCATTTTTAAGATGTGGTTAAAATTTGAAGATATCTGATGAAGATTTGAGCTATTTTAGTGAAGACTTTTAACTAGGCGTGGCCAGTGGGCCGGGATCGGGTCTGTCGGGTCGGGACCGATGGGATCAGGTCGGGACTGGGGGAGGGACGGGATCGGGTTGGGTTGGGACCGGGGGGATCGGACAAAGTGGGATTCGCCGTCCGTCGAGTCAGTCGGGCGGATCGAGTGAGTCGGGATCGGGTTTTTTTTCCACTTAATTTTAAAGATAACATATATATATAAAACTCAATAATTAAACAAGATAGTGTAATAAAAATATCTCAAGACCGTTTTTGTGCCTCTTATATTATTTAATAGACATATGATTTTTTTTGTAATACAAATATAATTGTCAAAATTGCAACTTTGTGGTGTTGTTCAAAAGTTGCAAATTACATAATAAAATTGCAATTAAAAAAATAACATTTTGAAAAAAATATGTTCTAGTTTCTTGACAATTTCCTGAGGTTCTTCGGTTGGAATTGGTATTTGTTGGTCAAATTGCTCCACGTCGCTTCCACCACCTTCAGATAAGATTTCGTTATAGTTTTCATCTTCTTCTTCATTGATCTCCGGTTGACCGCATCTTCTCCACTCCGCTCGTATCCAATCTCTTAATAATACTACAATCTCCAAGCTGTCTCCGGCTAATGGGTGTCTATGCTCTCCTATTTGATATCTGCCGGCAAAAAAAAGCGCTTTCAGACGTCGTTGATGACGCTTGAATCTTCAAAACATCTTGGGCCATCATTGAAAGTGTCGGAAAGGTCTTCTCATTCCCCCTCCAGTATTTCAGCAAGTCTTCACGTCCTTCTTCATTGAGAACTGCTTGGTATGGTATAGAACCCTGCAAAACAAAAATATCAAACTCGCTAATTTGGTTAGTAGCTGTACGGCCACCGCACATTCTATTTCTGAGGCTTTCAATACTATCCGCAGAAACAACATGTCTTTTGTGAGGTTGTGTTGAAGAAGAAGATGGTACGGAAGCTGGTAGGTTGTTAGCACTTTCTTGTTGGTAAAACCTATATATTTTTTTTGCATTCGTCTTCTACGCTAGACAACACTTCTTCTTTAGTTTGTTCAATAGGTGGTGTTTTGGGACTTGGAGGTGGTAGTACTGCTATACAATCGTAAATAGTTTCAATAAGTGATTTAGTACCGTCTATTTTAATAGTCGGATTTAATACATCACCAATAATATAAATAGTGGGAATAGGAATAAAATATTTTTTTATTTTGATAAACATTTTTTAATAGTTGTCTTATAAGCTGGTTTATCCATATATTCATTAAGCATTAAAAATATTAGAGCTATATAAAATAACATAGTTGAAATGGTAGGATAATATATACAGGAAAATTCTTTTGTTGCTTGAAAAAATTTCTCTAAAAATATAATAAGTTCAAAAAAAATTCCCCAATCGCTATCTACAACCATATCAGCTGGATTTTGATTATAAGAGTTAAAAAATAAAGTTATAGGTTTTCAATAGTTATAAACAACAAGTAGTTGCTCGTATAAAGAATTCCACCTAGTGGGTACTTCTTCTGGAATTTTTCTTTAAGGTAATTGGCAATCGTGACAAGTTTTTTTATATTTTTTTCTTCGTTGTATTCTATTATTTTTTAAAATAAAATTTATAGCAAATTGTATTTACTAAGAATGTCTTCAAAAAGTGATAGACCATACTTTACAATTAAGTTATATATATGGCACACACATTTTATATGAAAATGATCTGAAAAAGATGGAGTTAAACTATTTTTTAAAATTGTAATAGCGTAATTGTTAGAAGAAGCGTTATCTAATGTAATAGTCATAATTTTATCAGTTATTCCGTAATAATCGCACACTTGATAAATATTTTCTGCAATAAAAGTATCAGTGTGCCTATCATCTATATATCTATATGTTAAGATACGTTTTTGCATAGACCATTTATAATCTATCCAATGACATGTTACCGTTAAATAATCATGGTCGTTAGTACTACGGCCTATATCAGAAGTGATAGCCATTTTTTCATTAAAATGATATAATGAATAACGTAAATATTGTTGATATTTATGTGCGAATTTAAATACATCTCTCTTAACAGTTGATCTAGAAAAACGTTAAAAGTAGGATTATACATATCTCTAATGTAATGAATAAAATCCGGAGATGAAGGAAATGAAAAATGCAAACCCTCCACAACAATTAATTTTTCTATTGCTTCCCTATCTCTATGTCTATCGTATTTAGGGCCTACAATTCACCCTGTCATAGGGTTAATTTGACCTTGTACTTGGTCCGGGACAATATGTGAACCTTGTCCCGAAGGAGCGGACGTTTGCGCATCCAATTTTGAAGTCTCGTATTGGGTATATCTAGCTGGATGAGCCATTGCTACGTGTCTCATTAAACCCCCCGTCCCACCGTGACCTTTTTCAGTTTTAAAATTTAAAACATCTTTACAAATTTTACATCTAGCTACTTGATTCTCTGCGTCCCTATCAAAAAATGTCCATGCATCTGATTTTATTGTTCGTTTTGATGGACCTCGTCTCATACTAGGGGGAATATGAGGCATTTCAATTGAAGGTGCACTAGCGGGTGTGTTTTCATCTACATTAGTGGGTGTATCATCTAGATTATCTTCTAAATTAAAGTCTTCTTGAGTTTCAAAAAAAAGCTTCTCGTCTAAATCTAATGGTATTGTAGGAAAATGTTCAGTATCAACAAAATCATCCTGTGTAGGAATAGAATTTTGTGTAGAAATAGGACCCTTGCCCTTGTTGCCCCTACTAGAAGAAGCATGACCCCTACCTGTAAGCATACGTTTAAATCCTTTCATTATAAATTTATACTTATACAAATAAATAATTAAAGTAAACGAAATTAAGTGCGCTAAATAAAATAAACAGACAATAATAATTTAATGAAGGAACGAATGTACCAAACGCCGACGTAACGTCGATGTGTAATCGAGAGGTTGAAAATTGAAATTTTGCTCGATAGAAGATCCTCAAGCTAGTTGCCAACTTCACTCCCAAATGAATAAATAAAATTGAATATTTAGTAGACAATGTAGACTTGTAGAGAGATAGATTGAGAGATTAGAGAGATTGTAGGAAGATTTGTGAGAAAGATGAAGAAAAAATGAGGTATTTATAGTTGGAAAATTGGGTTAAAGTGTAAATATAATAACTTATGGGTTAAAAATAAATATTAAGGCGGTAGGGGGGTTGGGGGAGGGTGGATGTCAAAAATGGTCATTGCACAACGGTCAAAATGTAAAATGGTCATTGGTGCAACGGTTATTTTTGGAAGGGGGGGGGGGCTTCGGGCGGGATCGGGACGGGACCGGGTCGGAACGAGACCATGTCCCATCCCGGTTCGAGTCCCGATACCGCAACTTTTTTTTAAAAAGAAAGTCGGGCAGGATCGGGGCAGTGTCGGGACGGGGCCGGGCTAACCCGGCGCACTGGCCAGCCTTACTTTTAACCCATATCGAATGAAGTTTCATGGATTGAAGTTCGTAGGAGATACGTTTGTATAGTTTAGTATGACATTATAAAAGTATATTATGTGTATAATACTTCTTATACACTTTTATAATACAAATACTGTTGCCAGAAAAGGTTGACTACCGGTGTGAACTGAAAATATGACTACGTAGGTGCATTATATTTGTTGAGTTGTACATTTTTAAAAAGTTCCGTAGAGCTTAAACTTGAAATAAATTTTCTCTCCCCTTAAAACTTAAACTTGAAATAATTTTCTGTTCTCCCCTCAATGTTAATACTAAAAGGGTTTATCAATATTTCGTACAAAGTGATGCTTTCACCCTTAATTCTAGAAATGCAAATTATCTATTCTAACTAGAGACCTTCCTTGTGTTGTTACCCCAGTCTCTCCTATCTCCCAAAAGAAGATAGGAGTAGTAATAATATGAAATAAGAGGTATTTAGATTATCTCTGAGTATCCTATTAAACTTGTATATAGACGAAAAGATTATATTATATAGTCAAGATTTTGTTGTAGTAGGTCAAGACAAATAAATATGTATTACCGACAAATTAACTAAGATCATTAAGAACATAAGAGATGTACGTAGAGAGATTGGGATTAGGGTATAGGGATAAGTCAGAGATGAATATCTGGTCGAAAGGAACGCCACCACACACACAACTTTTCCTCTTGAGATCCTTTCTGACTTGATAAATCCGACCTCATTTGTGCAACTCAGAACCAGTGGGGAGAACACTGGCGATCCCCTCAATGGAATAACTTCAAATTCAAGAACCTTCTATGTAACTATTCAGAGTAGGATGACTGTAGCGTCAAAGACATGCCTAAAGTCTTCTTCACTCCAAGCGATAAGGAGCTTGCAAAGGAGTGCAAACTTACTCTCATAGACATAATTTAGCAAATATAAATGTAAGAGAAAACAAAGATTTCAAGATAATGGTAATTGTAAGAATTGAATCCCCTTCATCAATTCTATTCCAATAGTACAATCATAATATACTTGTTAAAAGGAATACTAATCTATATTACCTAAAATATAAGATGCTAATCCTAATCATCCTAATTACAATATATTACAATAATTAATTGAGATAATTATGGGATTTATCCCATAATTACTCTAACAGTCCCCCGCAGTCTTAGCGGGAGGTTCTCGTATGTTGAGAATGTCCCTGAAATCATCAAAAATTACGCGCGGAAGACCTTTTGTGAAGATGACAACAATCTGATAACGGAATGGTACATGGAGAACACAGACTTGTCCACGGGCAACCTTCTCGGGGACAAATAAGATATTCATTTCAATGTATTTGGTGCGCTGATGCTGAACAGGATTGTCGGATAAGTATATCGCACTTGCATTGTCACAATAGACCATTGTTGCCTTTTCAATCAGACAATGTAGCTCCAACAGTAGATTACGAAGCCAACATGATTCAGCGACCACATTGGCGGCCCCTCGGTATTCTGCCTCAGCATTAGACCAAGACAGTGTGGATTGTCGTTTGGACGACCATGAAATAAGGTTGTCCCACAAGAACACACAATAACCGGAAGTGGAACGACGTGTGTCCGGGCAACCACCCCAGTCTGCATCTGTGTAGGATGAAAGACTCGAGATGGACCACTTATACAGATGTAGGCCAAAATGGAGAGTACCCTTAACATACCGCAGAATACTTTTGATAGCCCCCATATGTTCTTACTTCGGATCATGCATGTGTAAGCAAACCTGCTGAACCGCATAGAAAATATCTGGTCTTGTAAAAGTCAGTTACTGCAAGGCGCCGACGAGGCTGCGGTAATGTGTAGGATTACTCTATGGAATTCTGGCATCATTACTTAGTTTCGCTTTAGTGTCAACCGGAGTATGTGATGGTTTGCATGAAGACATCCCTATTTTGTCAAGTATTTCTTCGGCATATTTCTTTTGACTAAGAAATACTCCACCTGCATATTGGGTGACATCAATGCCAAGAAAATAATTTAACAGACACAAGTCCTTTATTGCAAATTCTGCTGCAAGAAGGGACATAATAGACTGGCGAAGCGAAGTGGATGATGTTGTGAGAATAATATCATCGACATACAGAAGTATATATGCCATGTCAGTGCCCTTTCGATAAATGAATAACGATTTATCAGACTTGCTGTGAGAGAACCCTAATTTTGAAACAAATCCTGCAAAACGGTTATACCATGCCCTAGGAGCTTGTTTCAAACCATATAAAGATTTTTTCAACAGGAAAACATGATCTGGACATGTATAATCTCGTAAACCCAACGGATGATGCATGTACACCATCTCCTGTAAGTGGTCATGTAAGAATGCATTTTTAACATCCAACTGATGAATAGACCAAGATTTGGAAAAAGTCAGGCTGAGAACAATCATGATAGTTGCTGGCTTAATTACCGGACTGAATGTTTCACCACAATCGACTCCAACCTGTCATCACCAACAAGACGAGCTTTGTATCTCACAAAAGACCCATCAGAATTCTTTGTATGACAAAAAACCCACATAGATCGAATGGCATTCACATTAGACGGACGTGGTACTAACTCTCACGTCTTATTTTTAATAAGAGCAGTAAAATTCATCTAACATTACAACTTTCCAATTCGGGTCGGATAAGGCGGCCTTGGGAGTTTTTGGGAGATGTGATGGTTGAACTGAAGATAGTAGGTTAAACTGACGTTTGGACCAAAAAATCCCGTGTATGGCACGGGTTTCAATGGCCAGAGGTTGTTCCGTCATTGGTTGGGTAGTAGAGGTCTCTAGTATGGTAGTAGGACGGGCCCGAACCTGTGTTGGGTTGGAATTCGGGTTCATGTGAGGGAGCAGTGGCCTCCCCCACTTGGGCCTACCCGCCACGGAAAGAGGACGGGCCTGAGACCAGCGGTAATGTGGTCGCTGGTCCAGTCTTATTTTGTGGTTGGACCGGAAAAGGTTGGGTATTTTGTTGGGTTATTTCTACTTGTGTTTGGTTATGAAGGTGGTGGTGTAAAATGGGATGTATTCCGTTGTCCAAAAAATCATATGAATGTGAGGATGCCACATGAGACTTAGCAAACGGGAATGTAGACTCATCAAACACCACATGACGAGAGACAATTATTTTTCCATTCATCAAATCATAACATTTATATCCCCTATGATTTTGCAGGTATCCCAAAAACACACAAGGAGTTGAACGAGCCTGTAATTTATTAATGGTAGTCGATGGAAACAAAAGATAACATAAACACTCAAACACCCTCAAATGTGTAAAAGACGGGAGACGATGATACAACATTTGTGTAGGAGACACATTGGAATTCCGGCATCATTACTTAGTTTCGCCTTAGTGTCAACCGGAGTATGTGATAGTTTACATGAATGATTAAAAGCTGGATAGAAATAAAAACAAATAACCTATAGTTTTATAATCATACGATAGAGAAGTTTTGTCTAGTAGCATTCGATCATATAATTTATTGACATGTAAATAGACCTTTTCCAATGGATACTGATGCATATTTTGATTGTTTCATTATTATGTCAGTCTTGCACCTTTATTGAGTAATGCTTATTCACAGTGCTAAGGTCTTAGCCAAATTAGCTCACTTTCCCTAAGTTCGTGATAAGTTACTTGGCGGACAGTTGCGGGTGTGGCTAGGCAGCGGACATGGTTTTAGTGGATACACCACATGATTTACGCTCTTGATGAAATTATGATAGGTTTCGGATTGGGGGAAAATGGCAAATAGACACCTTTTGGCCTATTAATTAAGTTGAAAGAGGATAATATCTTGATGATTTTATTAGTTTAATTAGCTTATACACATGATATACAATAGCTATTTTAGGCTATAATTACGGAAATCAAATATACACCTAACTAATACAAAAGATCATTAACAATATTTGAAGATCACTAATAATATCCACAGAATATATTTTCATATATTTTATCACACCCCCGCAGTCGAAGCGGGAGGTTATCGTACGCTGAAACTGTCTCAAAAATCTTCGAACAGAACCAAGGGAAGACCCTTAGTAAAAATATCTGCAATTTAATAACGTGAAGGGACATGTAAGACATGTACTTGTCCACGAGCAACTTTTTCGCGAATAAAGTGAATATCCATCTCGATGTGTTTAGTGCGCTAATGTTGCACAGGATTTCCTGAAAGATATATCGCACTAACATTATCACAGTAGACCAATGTAGCCCTCCGAATTGGACAATGAAGCTCTAAAAGGAGGTTTCACAACTAACAGGATTCAGAAACCATATTGGCGACCCCTCAGTATTCGGCCTCCGCACTAGATCGCGACAAAGTAGCTTGTCATTCAGCGGACCAAAAGATGAAGTTATCACAGAGAAACACACAATAACCAGATGTCGAATGTCTGATATCTGGACATCCACCCCAATCAACATCCGTATAGGAAAAAAGAGTGTATATCGATTATGGATATAGATGCAAGCCATGATTAAGAGTACCGTGAATGTAGCGTATCATGCGCTTTAGAGCGTACATGTGTTCTTGCCTCGGATCATGCATGAATAAACACATTTGTTGCACAACATAAGTAATATTGGTCCTCGTGAAAGTGAGGTATTAAAGAGCTCCCGCAAGACTACGATAGTGGAGGGATCCTCATATGGCATGCTAAAAGTAGCACTCATCTTCGGTTTAGTATCAAACGGAGTAAGAGATGGCTTACAAGCTGACATTGCAGCCCGTTCAATAATCTCTATTGCATATTTCCTTTGAGATAGGAATAGACCACCTGCATGACGAGTGACAGCTATACCCAGAAAATAACTCAATGGCCCCAAGTCTTTCATAGCAAATTTCGAGCTGAGAATGGATATTATAGACTTGCGAAGAACATCAGATGAAGCTGTCAAAATGATATCATCCACATACAGAAGAATATAGGCCATAGAAGTACCTTGATTGTATATGAATAGAGAATGATCCAACTTACTGTAAGAAAATCCAAGAGTAGAAACATAATCTGCATATCTCTTGTACTAGGCCCGATGAGCTTGTTTAAGCTCATACAAAGATTTCTTCAGCAAGCACGCATGATTAGAATGATATGGATCCCGAAAATCCAAGGGTTGATGCATGT
Organism: Anisodus acutangulus; assembly: GCA_029783415.1. NCBI lineage: Eukaryota > Viridiplantae > Streptophyta > Magnoliopsida > Solanales > Solanaceae > Anisodus > Anisodus acutangulus. The sequence goes on along the minus strand of CM056506.1, from coordinate 14,511,474 downwards.
ATATCGTCTCCTTGAGTTCTCCATGTAAGAAGGCATTTTTCACATCCAGTTGATGAATGTGACATACTTTTGAGAGGGCTATACTGAGAATAGTGCGAATAGTTGCCAGTTTGACCACCGGACTAAACGTCTCTCCACAATCCACGCTAACATGTTGAGTTTTGTCATCACCTACTAGAAGGGTTTTATGTAAAAATTCACATAGAATGAATCACATTAACATCAGGTGGACGGGGAACCAACTCTCACATCTTATTTTCAATAAGAACATTATATTCATCATCCATAGTCATTTTCCAATTCGTGTCACGAAGGGTAGACACGGGGTTACGTGGTAGAGGAAATTTAGTACCATTAGAGTTGAGATTAAATTATCGCTTTGGTTTAAAAAAGCCCCGTTGGCTGCGAGTAACCGGGCTTGGAGCCGAAATAGGAGTGGGCTGGACTATGGAGGGGCAATAGGCTAGCCTGGTTGCGGGATAGACTGATGTGACCCAACTGGACTGCCACTCGTTGGGCATGGCGATATGGGTTGTGGCACTAAGCTGCTGAGACTGGATTGATGTTGAAGTAGGTTGGACAGAGCTGATGGTTGGATGGGCCTGGACTGGCAGTGGGCAGAGGCCCAGCAAGCACATGTTGGGCCAATTGTTGAGGTTCGGTCTGGGCCAAATGGTGGACCATATATGGTGAAAGCCCATCATTCAAAAAAATATAAGAATGGGATGTTGGACTATGCAACTTAGTGAACGAAAATTGGGTTTCATAAAAAATGACATGACGACTAATTATGATTTTTTTAGAAGATAGATCATAGCATTTGTAACTGCGATAATTAGATGGGTAACCCAAAAAGATACATGGGGTAGAGCGAGCTTGAAGTTTGTTTATGAAAGTGGAGGGAAATAGAGGATAACATAAACACTCAAATACCCGAAGATGCGAATAAGAGGGGTTTTTTATAAAGAATTTTGAGCGGAGATTGGTAGGCCTAAGCCTTTGCTTGGTAGGGTGTTGAGAAGGTAAGTTGTCATTTGTAATGCATGATGCCAAACTGAAGGTGGTAGTGATGCATGGGCTAGTAATATACGAATAATGTTATGATGATTTCATTAGTTTAATTATCTTATATACATGATATAGGGAAAATTTTCCTCTCTTCCGTCATGCCCTATCTCGATTTTTCTCCTCCTCCGCCCAAAATCTCTTCCCTTCAACCATGTCTGACACAAAGACTACTTTTCATCCTGCTCTTGCAGTATCCAACATAAAAAAACAACATACCTATCGTACTTGAAATGGAAATGTCCAATATTTAACATGGGCAGAGCTTTTTAAAATTCACACAAGGTCTCATAAAGTCCTCCATCACATCGTCAAGCCGAAAAAAGGCAAGGATAAGGTGCCTAAATCCTCCGGATGCAAATTGGTACATGGATATCGGTGGTACTTCTCATATGACATCCACGCGAGGTAATCTCTCGTCTTATTTCAATTTGAGCAAAAATCATGGCATAATTGATGATTTCATTAGTTTAATTAGCTTATATACATGATATACAATAGTCATTCTAGGCTATAATTACGAAAATTAAATATACACCTAACTAATACAAAAGATCACTAACAATATTTAAAGATACAAAAGATCACTAACAATATTTGAAGATCACTAATAATATTCACATAATATATTTTCATATATTCTATCATAAGTTTTAGCCAGTATTTCAGAAATACTAAAGGTTTAGTCCTTTTTAATGCAAAAGTAAAATTCCGACAAGAACATGCCTAACTAGAATATGGAAAAGTATTAGTATGCAGTGTGCTTGGATCGAACCTGAACATAATATGATTGAGTGAAAAAAAGTACTAAAGTTTGAAGTATAGTTGGGAAAAATTCTAACTACATGAAGATTTCATGGAGTTCCATTTGCATACATTTCGAACTTAAGTCTTTTCTTATTTCCTAGATTTTTAATGTAACTTCATATTATTGTCCTGAAATTCAATTGTATAAGTTCGAACGGTAGGACACAATGGTAGTTTTACTTTTATAAGATCAATTTTTTTTATAGCAGAACTTGTTTGAACTCTAGAATTTTCACTTGAACTCCAAGATATAGTAGTATAAGTTTAACTCTAGAATACAGTCGTAAAGTTTCACTTGTAAAAGTAGAAATTTCATGAGAATGTCATGGTGTTCGAAGATGTACTATGAATGAAATAGTGAAGTAGAAATATCATGACAATGTCATGGTATTATTCGAAGATGTACTGTGAATAATGAAATAATTTCTTTAACATTATTTGAGAAACTTATATCAGGAGGTACCATGAGTGAAAATAATCCTTCAACCTTCACCAAAGGCACCTATTTCAAAACTTATATATTTATCATAAGGTACTAGAGTGAAATAATCATTTAACATTACTTCACCCATGATACCTATTTCACTCTTGATATCTAATAAATTAATCTATTAACATTATTTCTCATGGTACCTAAAAAATATTATTTATATTACAAACAAAAACTATTTCTAGAGTTTGAACATTTATCATTTTAAACTCTATGAATTTTTTTGTTTTTTGAAATAAACATTTGAAAATCCACGGTATCTTTCAAACTCCAACATTGTGGACATTTCGCTGTTACATTTCAAACGGTGGTTAAATATTAACAAGTGGTCCAAAACTATCCAGCCGGACTAATAATTAATTGGAATTGTGTGAGTAACTAGCCATTTGGTCTAGCGTTTACTTGAAATTGTGTATGTGGGGGCTAATTTATCTAATATATATATTCTTTAACATAGTATGATATTGTTTGCTTTAGATCAAGTCCACATGGATTTTCTCAAAAGGTCCCGCGCTAGTTATTAAGAATATCCTTACACTTTATATGTATCTTTTTAATCCTTTCAGCTACTAATGTAGGTCATGTTCATATAATCATTATTCTCCCCCTTAAATTAAGTTTCAGGTGGCGATCACCACAATCCACATGTCAATTTTTGAAATTTGTGTGGCACCCACATGACCGACTATTTATGACCAATGAAGCCACATTGCAATTAGTTTCTTCTTGTGTGTGCGCATCTCCAAGCTATTTTGGCAGTAAAGGAAGTAAACTCATCCCTACATCACTATTCTACAGTCTCCATATTTTTATCGTTGAACTATTGGCTCTGATATTATTTTTTCTTTTTGGAAATTGTAACAACCCGATCAGTCATTTTGAGAACTGATTCTCTATTTTGCGTATCGTCTATGAAGCTCCGTAGTAATTATTTTGACCCGCCTGTAAAATTTTAAGTCAAACGGATGTCATTTGGTTCACTTTGGGAGAAGGTTTCACTAATGAAATTCTGGTATTTAATTATTTAGATAAATTGTTATTTTGTGAAAACATGCTCTGATTGACGATTCAAAGATTTTGTTAGACTTGAAATATTATTTATGACTTGTAAAAATTGACGGAGCTAATTTTAGAGTTCATTTGGTTTGTTTTTAATAATTAAATTGATTTTAGCATTAAATATACCTATTTGTGGTGAAAAGATGGTCACGGGAAGAAATAAGACCCGTATTCAAAATTTGTTGTTTCTATTAACTTTAACTTAGTATTTATGACTTGTGGGGATTGGTGGAGCGATTTTCGAGACTTTCGGATGAGTTTTGGATAAGGAAAAGGATATTTTGGAAATCCTTAAGTTAAGAAATGAAGAAGTTTGACCAAAGTCAACATCGGGGGCAAATGCATCTTTTTCGAAGTTTTGTCAATTTCGTTAGCCCCGGAACGTGATTTATGACTTAGTTGAGTCGTTCGTTCGGTTCCCGAGAGATTTCGGTGTGATTAAGCCGGTTGGTTGAGAACTTAGCTTTTGAGGTGTTTGGAGTTGACCACGGTCAATATCGGGTCAAGACGAATTCGTTTGGGTATTTTGAGAGTTCGAGCAGCTTTGTATGAACATTTGTCACTTGTAGGAACTTTCTGAATTGGATTTGAACTTTGTTTGGTGAGGTTTAGGTATTTGAGGCATTGGCATAAGTCGATCGCCTTTGATGCTTAAATATACCACTATATTCATTTGATGTTACAATTGAGTTTTGATTGTTGGAATAGATGCGTATCAAATTTTGTGATCCGTGACAATTTGAATCGTCGAATTCCGACACCGTATGAGGTAGTCATGCCCATTTTAGTTTCGGGAAAAATTATTGTTCTGGTGTGGCCGCTATGGTGGACTTCTGGGCGCAGAAGCGGACCCGCTATAGCGGATTTTGGTCCGCGGTAGCGAGAATCACAGTGTATTAAAAATCAGACTACGTTCATTTAGTATTTTGAGCATAACTTGAGTTCTAGAGCTCCGATTGAGGTGATTTTCGCGGGTTTGTTCTCGTCTCAGCTAGGGGGTAAGTATACCACCTTTATTTTGATGCTTATTTAAGATTATTTTCATTAGTTATCGATTTTATCCGTGTTTGGTCGGGGAAAATTGAGGGTTTTAAACCCTACGTTGAAATTTGAGTTTTCTTCAATTAATTGTGGTTGGATTTGAGTAAATATTAAGTTTTTGGCTTGTTTAAACCTTGGGTAGACTATTTCTAACATAATTTTTTATTTTAATTCTGATTTTACAAACATTCGATTTATTTATTTTTGACACAAAGAGGGTTTTGACAAAGTCATAAAATTGGAGGCTCAATTGGGGTTAGAATTTCATGAAACATTGAATTATGACTATTTAGATTATGCATAACGTGTTTCTAACTTAATTTTTTTATTTTACCCTTGTGGGCTCGAGGTCTTTTTTTTGGGTTTCGAACTAAAGTATAGCAATATGGGTGTAGTTAGATTCGTATGAACCCGTAGAACACTATCTTGGTGATATTGAACCCGTAGAGTCCTACTTATGGGTGTGTTGCGCGCCACACTTATAATTGGGAGGCTATAGGACATCTAGAAAATTTCTATTCTTTCATTCCTTTCGTACTAATTCATTCAAATTCATATCTGGTCGATTCCAATTAGTATCTAAAACTTCTTCACATTTTATGTCCTTAATGGAGGAGATTGTATGATCGACATGTATTCAACGGTTGGTTGCTCAGAGGTGGGGGAGTGTAATTATGGCTTAACAAGTAGGGTTGCTCGAGGAGTGCTTGTAGTGGGAAAGCTTTAGCATCGTCAAGGTTTAGTGTGATAGTTTTGTGGCACAAGTGTATTAATGGCAAGTCAACGATTCAGCAATGGAAAAGTATAGATATCGATATCTGAAGACAAGTGTAAACTTGGGAAAGATGATTTAATTTTTCACAAAGAGGACAATGACCATGCTAAGACTGCGAAGAGAAGTTGGGAATATGGACTTGAAGGGTGACCTCTTAGTGATAAGGTGTGAGAAAGTAAGACTTCTTAGGGCCGGATAGTAGGAGTACCTATTTGTCCTATGAGACAGAGGCGTAAGGAAGAGAATTTGAATGGGTCAATCTCCGATATAGGAAGGGAATAATTGGTATCTAATGTGCTTGTTGGGATTAGTTGCAAGGTGTACGCGGGCGGATGTCGTATAGGCTATGAAATGTTGAGTTGGCTTCGATTTGACAGTATTGTGATAGCAGAGTAGAATTAGTGGTTGTGAGTTCTTTCAGGGAATGATTTTCTGACCAATATCAAGTGGCAGTGTTACTTGTGATGAGTGAAGCTTAGTGGAATAGACAACCGCGTTTCTTTACCTAAAAATGTGTTTGTGGGTTCACTTGGCATTTTCGAGGTTAGTGATAATAGGGGATTGTTGAAAGCAAGAGATTGTTTATTTGTGAGTATTTCACAGTTGTTTAGTATTGAGTGAGTGTGAAAGTCGTATATGCGTTGGTATGTTGGACTCGTCGTAGGCTAATGAGAGCCAGTGATCGACTAATAGGAATAACTCTTGCATTGGACAAGTGTGGAGGTATATTTGAAGGATTATCGGGTGTTGCATCTAGTTTTTGGATGAGATTTGTAGGCATTGGTATGTAAAGATTAATGCTTGAGATGTTCTATAATTACTGTTATAACGATTTTGGAGTTGACCAAAGGATAGGAAATAAATTACACGATTAGTTAGATGTTTATGGTTCGGCAAAATAAGGTAAGGGTTGGTTTTTCACTGGTGGGCATCATGTAAGGACTGTCGAATAAGGTGTTGGTCAATGGGGATATTTACGGTAACATATTGATGACATTGTGACTAATACTAGGGGTGAACAACTTTTCAAATATCGATGATCAGGTCAGTGAACTTATGAACCAATATAGAAGAAGGATTATTTCGGTTAGGGACGCTTCAATATACCATTATATTAATTTGATGTTACAATTGACTTTTGATTGTTGGAATAGATGCGTATCAAAATTTCTGATCTGTAGCAACTTAAATCGTCAAATTCCGACACCGTATGAGGGAGTTGTGCCCATTTTAGTTTCGGGAAAAAATGTTGTTCTGGTGTAGCCATTGCGGCGGACTTCTGGGCGCGGAAGCGGACCCGCTATAGCGGATTCTGGTCCGCGGTAGCGAGAATCACAGTGTATTAAAAATCAGACTGCGTTTATTTAGTATCTGAGCATAACTTGAGTTCTAGAGCTCCGATATAGGTGATTTTCACGGGTTTGTTCTCGTCTCAACTAGGGGTTAAGTATCCCACCTTTATTTTGACACGTATTCAAGATTATTTCCGTTGGTTATCAATTTTATCCGTGTTTAGTCGGGGAAAATTGGGTTTTAAACCCTGCGTTGAAATTTGAGTTTTCTTCAATTAATTGTAGTTGGATTTGAGTAAATTTTAATTTTTTGGCTTGTTTAAACCTTGGGTAAACTATTTCTAATATAATTTTCAATTTCAATTCGGATTTTGCAAACATTCGATTTGTTGGTTTTGACACAAAGAGGGTTTTGACAAAGTCATAAAATTGGAGGCTCAATTGAAGTTAAAATTTCATGAAACTTTGGATTATGACTATTTAGATTATGGGTAACGTGTTTCTAACTTAAATTTTTGATTTTGCCCTTATGGGCCGGAGGTCACTTTTTTGGATTTCAGACTAAAGTATAGCAATATGGGTGTTTTTAGATTCGTATGAACCCGTAGAACACTATCTTGATGATATTGAACTCGTTTTCTCAATAAAATTACTATTTTTCCTTTGGGGCTCGGAACGAGGTTTTAAATTTACTTTTGACTCTGAGCCAGACATGTTTTGGTATTATATGTAGAATTGGTCCTTATGTGTTGATTTAATGTGTGTGGTAACATAGGAACTTCAAGCGCTTGTTTGAACTATGACTGTTTGATATTCGCTCAGGAGGACTTGTAGATTAGGAGTTTGTGGCTCCTGCTCGGCTACCAGGCAGGTTACAGCTTACCTTATGGTTAGACTCCAATTAGCGAAGCATATGTAGAGTTAGTTATTGTTGGAGAAAGCATTTCGGGTATGAAGTTGGGATGGAATACTTAGATTGGTATTGTTACTGGATTGTGGTTGTTACCTTATTTGATCTAGTGGCTCATCGCCACGTGTATGATACTAGACTTGACTGTATATAGAGGAATGATTGATTCATTCTTAACATGATATTATATGTCCATGCGTGGCACGATTGACTTGATATATTTCCATTGGTGTTGATATAAACTCATTGGCATTTGATATCATTCATACATTCATGATCATACATTTGGATCAGGTTATATATATATATTGAATTCGGATGCACGTTCCGCAACATATACATTTATTGGACTGGATTGCACGTTCCGCAACATATACATGTATTGGATCGGGTTGTACGTTCCACAATATATACTTCTATTGGATCGGGATGTGCACCGCAGCAGGTACATGGACTTCGGGAATCCCCATGAGTCATGACTACCGAGGCGTAGAGGCATTCCGTCTGGAGTGTGTATGTATTATTGCATTTGCATATGCATTCATATTCACATATTCATAATTATTGGATTCAGACTTGGTATTTGTAGTTGTGATGCTATTCTTGGACTGTATAATCTTTATATATGATTGTGAGCATGCATATTTTTCAGTCTCTTACTTTATATATGTTAACTAACTGTTGTCGGCCTATGATACTTGCCAATACATAGTATTTGTACTGATACTACCTTGCTGCATTCTTTTATGAGTGCAGAGTTTGTGATATGGTCTACTTCCTCTCCTCATGACTGATTCTCGAGTCTTTGCGGACGAGCCTCTAGGGTGAGCACATGGACGGATCCACAGCCCGAATGTCTCTCCTATTTACTTGTCTTATTTTGCTATTTCGAGATAGTATTATACTTTGCAAACTATGTATTAGTATTCAGACTTGTAGTTATGTAGTAGTGGCTCTTGTACGGCCTTAGACCAAATTCCTTGAAATTATTGTATTACTTTTGCACTATTTCTTTATCTATCCTAGACTTATTATGTATATTTGATAGTTGAGTTCTAATTTAATTGAGTTGTGATTATGGGATGGGTTCGCCTACCAAATGGGAAAGGAGTAGGTGCCCGCGCGTTCCCCGAATTGGGACGTGACAGCAATAAAATGTGAATTATTACTATACCAACAAATCAAGCAATTACACCTAAGGGAGCACTCATCAGTGAGCCTCCAGAATTCTAATTACATAAACCATCTATGAACTGAACAAACTTCCTACCTTTCTTAGAATTCCTATATATCTGTAACATTTCCTTAATTACACATTGTATCTGGTGTAATATAAAGTTGCTATGTACACTCTGTCGCCTGAAAATTTTGTGATTTCTTGCTGTCCATATATAGTATACAGTAGCACCATACACAACAGCACATGCTTCCTTTCTGAATTTGCTCCAGTATTTGCTTTGTATATCCATCAACATTGTGGCCACCTTGCATAGCTGCAACTGAATTCCCATTCAATTCTTCACATGGTCTAGGTACAAGTAGAAAAGATATGCTCAGCATCTTCTATGTTACCATCCTCACATAGATCACAATCAATGCCATCACCTTATAAGCCCATCCCATGTAATCTATCCTTAATTAACAACCTCTCTTTGGCAGGCTAGCCACAGTATGAATTTGTGCTTTCGTAATGCCACTATAGTCCATATTAGATCATCCTTCATATCCCTTGGAGCCTCACCTAGCAGTGCTAAGTACCCTTGCTTATTAAGTAGTAATGTCCGTTATTATACCATGCAACCATTCTTGTTTTCAGCTTATTCAAAATCTTTCAGTACCAACTGCAGTCACTAGGTGGAATATGATCCCAAAAATCTCCAGAATTATGCATATAAATCCCATGTATTCATTTCACCCAAAGCATGTCCCTTCTTTCCATGATCCACCAAATCAGTTTGCCAACAGAAGCAATGTTCCATAATTTGCATCCCCTGATGTTCAGACCCCCTTGATGCTTGGGTCTACAAATTGATTCCCAAGCCACTAGGTTCACCTTCTTAGCCTCTTCAATTTTGCCTCACAAGTAATCTCTGCAAAGTTTATCCACCTCTTTTAACACACTGGGGTAGTATGAAAACTGACCCCCAGAAGTTTTGCATAGAGAAGACTGATTGTATGACTTGTAACCTACCAGCATAAGACAAGTGTCTATTTCCTACAGCTTTAATCCTTTCAGTGATTTTCAAACATAGTTCATGACATTCCATTTTGTTCCACTTCTTAGGTGACAGTGGCAGTCCCAAATATATGATAGGGAATGCACCAATTATGAAGCCAGTTAAGGATAGTAGTTTGTCTCTCAAATCAGCATCCACCCCTGCATTGAATATGTTAGATTGTTTAGTGTTTTCCACCAGACCTGTAGTTGCAGAAAAATGAGTGAGTGCTTCCATTACTCTTCCAACTGAAGCTTAATTTTCCTTATAGAAAATCATCAATTCATCAGCAAAGGTAAGGTGTGTCAGTTGTTGGTCCTTGCGCATAGAGTGGTATCTAAAGTCTAGCAATCTACTCATCTTACTCAATATTCTTGATAGGTATTCCATGACCAACACAAAAAGCAAGGGGGAAATGGGATCCCCTTGCCTTAAGCCCCTCTTCCCTTCAAAGTATCCATGACTTTCCTCATTTACTTTGATGGAAAATTTAGTAGTGATCACACAAAACATGATCAATTGCACAAATTTCTGAGGAAAGCCAAACCCGGTCAACATCTCCTCTATGAACTCTCATCTCACCATGTCATAAGCCTTCCTCAAATCAATCTTCATGAGGTACCTAGGTGTGGTCTGTCTATTATAGTGTCTCAGAAGATCATGACAAATAAGCACATTATGAACAAGTGATCTACCACTAACAAAAGTTGTTTGGGTGTCATTCACTAATGTAGGGAGTATTTGTCTGAGTCTCTGGCATAGGACCTTAGAAACACATTTGTACACCACATTACAACAAATAGTTGATCTTAATTGTCTTGTATTCTCAGGGTTGGCAATCTTAGGGATCAATGTCATACTGGTGGCATTAAGTTGGTGCAACATTCTACCAGTGCTTAGGGATTCAAGAACAACATTTATAACATCCTCACCAGTTATAGCTCAAGTATCCCTGAAAAATCCACTACCATAACCATCTTGCCCTGGACTTTTATTAGGTTTGATTCCAAACATGGCATCTTTAATCTCCTTCCTTGAATAAGGCTTCAATAGGTCCACCTGTTGTGCTACTGTCAACACATGTCCATTATGCAAGAATCATGTGTATGCTTGTTGCCTGCTACCCCCTTTCTCACCCAACATCTGCTTGTAAAACTTTACAAATATATCAGTTATCATCCCTGGATCATGCTGCACTTGCATCTGGTCAACTTGCAATTGAAATACACATTGCTGCAGTTTCTTCTATTTAAGAATAACATGGAAGTACTTGGTGTTGTCATCACCAAATCTCATCCAGGTAGCTTTGCTTCTCTGTAACAACATCTGCTCTGCTAGGTAACTAGACCTCTTGAACTTTCTCCCTAGTTCCTTCTGCTCTTGTTGCAAATTAGTATCCATTGGATTCAATTATATCCTCATTTGTTTCATCCACCTCTGTTAAGACATTACCAAAAGCAGTAGTATGTAATGCCCTTAGTTTGGTCTTTAACAGCTTCAATTTTCTCACCACCTGATACATCTTACACCCTACCACCTGTTGCTGCCAAGTTGTGCCTACTATCTCCAAGAAATCCCGATGAATACTCCATACATTGTAATATTTGAAAGCTTTTTTCTTCCTAGGAACCAAGTTCATCAGTGTCACATGAGCAGGACTATGATCACTGATGCCCTCTGGAAGAAACTGCACTTTACTAGCCTTCATCATGTCCATCCACTCTCCATTAATCAACACCTAGTCATTTTTTTTTAGAATGCCCTGTTGTTGTCATGCTTGTCATTCCATGTGTAAGTGCAACCACTTTTTGGCAACTCAGTGAACCCACAGTAATCAATACAATTTTGAAAATCTATTACTTCAGTCAGAGTGACATTATTCCCACCCACTCTATCCTTCATGTGCAAGACAATGTTAAAGTCTCCTAACACCATCCATGGTAATGAATTGTTATCATGTATTTGACCTAAGTAATCCCATAACTCCCTTATATCCTCTTTAACATTGTATACATACACAAATGTAATCGGATGATGCATCTGAAGGGGTATATATAGCACCTAGCAAGTGATAGCTTGTGCATTCTCACTACAGTTGGTGACCCTGTAAGTATCACCTCTCCAAATAACCCAAATCCTCCCATTATAATTAAATTCATGATTACTATAAAAAATCCCATCAACTAAACAAACTTTCTGCCACTCACCTTATTCTATTGCTTTTAATTTTAGTTTCTAGCAAACCAACTAACCCAATATTTAGTTCAGTATAAAGGAGTTTTACCTCCTTCTGTTTGGAGAGGCCATTAAGACCTCTCACATTCCAACTGAGAATGTTAAACATACCTTACAGGGATAGAACTTTGGCCACCCCTCTCTCCCAGGTATTAGCCACTTTTACATGCTTCACACCTCTGTCATTTTGCAATGATTGGAAAGGATTAGCCACTGCCAGCTCCTCCCTATTTCCAGTACCCTTAGCAGTAGTTGCACTAGCAGTTTTATGAGGTTGCATTAGCATCTCCTTTAGAATTCCGATCCTTCTTATTTTTCTTAGGATCCATGTGCTTCTCATTCTCCTGAACCACCACTGTCACCGCTCCTTCCACACTTTTCACCACTAGGTACTATCTCCTACGTTGTTACTTGCAATGGAACATCTGGTGCCTGTGTTTGCACAAGCACTGGATCTGCTACTGGTGCTTGCACTGGCCCTTTCACTTCCTTCTTATTCTTCATACAGCTATCACTGTTATGTCCATACTTGTGGCAATGTTCACAAATAGATGGCCTCCAATCATATGTGACTTTTTGTGTAATCACATTTCCTTTTTCATTCCTGAATAACACCTCATCTGGCAACTCCTCACCCACTTTAACCTCCACCAACAACGTTGCAAAGTTTAACCCCAACTTCATTGCAGTGTGTTTATCCACCATTAGTGGTTTGCCAACCAAACTCCCAATTACACTTAGTCCTCTCTGACTCCAGTATTTGAAATCAAGTCCAGGAAGCTTGATCCAAATAAGAACAGATTGCAGCTCCTCTTTGGAAAACTCCATCTCCGGTGACCAAGCTTTGAAAATAAGTGGCTTATTGTCGAAGTGATAGAACCCACCTTGTAAAGTATCTATCAAACCTCACCATCACTATTCGATTCTTCATCATAGCTATTTTATTGATATTCAATTTCCTCCAAATCCATTGGATATACCCATTAAGAACAACAAATGGGGGCTATGCCCCTAATACATAACATACTATCGAATTCTGCCAATACTCAACCTCCGAGCTAATATCATCTACATCAATTTCCCCTATTAACTGATGTCCAATACAATATGGATCCACAAATTCCTATTTGAACCCAGCATTTGAGAGTTTTGAAATATCAAAATTCTCCCAAATTGATTTAGAATCAGCTTGCTTACCTTTACTTTTTATCATGGCGATCAACCTCATCCGTCCAGGATTTCCGATGGCCACTCCCTTGTGCTTGTGTCGCGGCTGTCCACTCTCCGATTCGTTCCTTAGCTGGAGTAGTTGTCTTAGAGTTCATCTCAATTGCATTTTGCACCGGTGAATTTGGCCCAGAATTGACTGGTACACACACTGGTTCCACCGTCACTTGAGTATTGGTTGGACGTAAACCCCCCGATTTCTGTTGCACCTCGACAATTTCATTGAGTGCGGTCCTGTCCCTCTGCTAGGCGTTTCCGGCGGGTTCGCAGGCTTCATTATCTTCCCCATGGAGAAGCGCACGTTAGGCTAACGTGCACTGAGAGAGCGCCAAATATTTATTATATTTCTTTTTCCTTTAGAAGTTGTAAAAAATATTTTTTGCGCCTGATACCAATTGTTTATCAAGCTAAATCAAATATAGTGCGATATTTGAACCAATCCCGCATATTCTTTTCGAGAAGGCTTCACTCATTGAAAGTATCCCCACTCATATGTAACTTCTATATCTTTTCAGCTAATGTGTAAATGTATTCACACACCCACTGTGTAATGAGAAATCCATCTCCGACACCATAAATACTTAGTATAGATTATATACACGTTTGGCCATGAGAATTGATAAATATATCCGTGATATACACGGGATATACACTGCCTTGTGTATACCGTGTATATCACGGATATACAAGGTAAAACAGTCCGTGATATACATGCCAAGTATATCACGGTTTGGAGTATATTTGGTAACCTATTATATGTAATTAATTAAGCATTGTACACTTACCATAATTGTAGTATTCTTGTACAAATAGAATAGGGTTTTTGGTGTAGAATAGGAATAGGATTTTCCATATTATGAAAATTGTAAATTATACATATATTCATTCATTAATGAAAATAATTAAGGGATTATTTCTTTCATGGTATCAGAAGTGTAGGACTAAATTACTTCCGCTCCTCTCCCAAATTTATTATCGGTTTCCGACTATCCCTTCTCGGTCGAGCCTGCATCAGAATCCATGCCTTTTCTCGGGTTTCGTGCCTCTTTTACCTCATCTCTTCCCAAATTTTCTTCCCAATCCCTTTGGTCTTTCGTTATGTCGACGTCAAAGAACCTGTTTCACCATGCCCTTACTATTTCTAACATAAGAACCACATCTCTATTGTTCTTGAGATGGAAAACGTCTAATATGCAACGTGGGCAGAGTTGTTCAAAATTCACGCAATCTCACATCAAGTCCTCCATCACATAATTCCTCCCGCTATCCCTCCACCCACGGAAGATCCTCAGTTATGGATCACTCTTGATGCTACCGTCCTTCAGTGGATTTACTCCACTATTTCTACCGACCTTTTACAGACGATCATTGAACCAGACACTACGGCTATGGCTACCTGGAATAGATTACGTGATATATTCCAAGACAACCAACATTCCCGAGTTGTCACTCTTGAGCAAGAGTTTTCACAAGTTCGCATGGAAGATTTCCCGAATGTTTCGGCCTATTGTAAACGGCTCAAGGAATTGGCGAACCAACTTTGTAATGTTGGGGCTCCTGTTACCAATAATCGTCTTGTTCTACAAATGGTTGCAGGTCTATCTGAGGCCTATAATGGAGTTGGGACTCTCCTTCGTCAAAGTAATCCTCTTTCCCCTTTTTATCAAGCCCATTCGATGCTCACGTTAGAAGAAGCCGGCTTGGCAAAAAAGGCGGCTACCAGCGCCAGTTCCGTGGCGATGATGACTTCATCCAATCCCTCTCACGGGTTTGTTGATAATTCGGGCCAAAATCGCAACAACGGTGGCGGCAAGAAGGGTCAAAATCGTAAAAATAATGACAAAAATCGAGGCGGCAACAGTGGCAGTCGGAACAGTGGCACCACCGGCAGGAATAGTGCCAACATCGGGGGTGGGCCTCGAGGTTCTGGGGCCCAGCCGGCCTGGTCCCAGCCTTGGGTCCCATGGTAGTGGGCTTGGACCAGTGGCCAGTGGCCCAGTCCTGCCTACTACCCTCCTCCTAATTATTTTCAGCCACTTTAGGCCCCAGTCCAGCTCAATTTCTCGAGTCAGCAGTCTGGTGTACTTAGGCCTCGGCCCCAGCAGTCCTTCCACACAGCCGACCTAAATCTGATGCCGACACCCACTGATATTGAGGCCGCCATGCATACACTTGGATTAAATCCTCCAGACAAGAATTGGTACATGGACACCGACGCCACTTCTCACAAGACGTCCGACCAAGGTACTCTCTCGTCTTATTCAAATTTGAGCAAATATCATGGCATAATTGTTGGTAATGGCAACTCAATTCCAATTTATGGTTATGGTCATACAACTTTGTCTCTCCCCCCCCCCCCCCATCCACATCTTATCTTGAAAAATGGCATTCATGCCCCTAACTTATTTAAAAATTTGGTGTTTGTCCGTAAATTCACCACTGATAATTGGGTTTCTATTAATTTTGATTCTTTTGGGTTTTCTGTGAAGGATTTCAAGACGGGGATACTTCTCATGAGATGTAATAGTAGGGGAGATCTTTATCCAATCAAGCCCGCATCCAGTCTTTCGAGTCAGGCCTTGCCATCTACTTTTGCAGCTCTAGCTTCTTCCTTATGGCATGCATGTTTGGGTCACCCTGGGTCATCTGTTGTTTCTTCCTTGCATAAAAATAATTTTATTTCTTGTAAGGGTACGCATAGTACTCCAATTTGTCATTCATGTCCTTTACGAAAACATGTTAGATAGCCATTTGTAGCCTCTACTTCTCGTACTTCAATGTCATTTGATATTATTCATAGCGATTTATGGACATCTCCCGTTTTAAGTTCTGTGGGTCATCGTTATTATGTTCTATTTTTGGATGATTATTCTAATTTTTATGGACCTTTCCGTTAGCAAAAAAATCTCAATTTTTTTCCACATTCTTAAATTTTCGAGCATTCATCAGTACCCAATTCGAATGGAAAATAAAAAATACCCAATGTGATAATGGCAAAGAATATGATAATGGGTTGTTTCGAGAATTTTGTGAAACTAATGGCATAGTTTTTCATTTCTCTTGTCCTCATACGTCCTCACAAAATGGGAAAGCCGAACGAAAAATTCGTACCATTAATATTATTGTCCGAACTTTATTGGTCCATGCTTCCGTACCCCCTTCCTTTTGGCATCATGCTCTACAAATTGATACTTATCTTCTTAACATACTTCCTACCAAAGGGTTGTCATATGCGTCTCCTCTTAAAGTCCTCTATAATAAGAATCTTTTATATTCACATCTTAGGGTCTTTGGTGTTTATGCTATCCACTTTTCTGTCAACTACAATTAACAAACTTTAAGCCCGGTCTACCGCTTGTGTATTTTTGGGTTATCCTTCTAATCATAGTGGTTACAAATATTTTAATTTGTCGTCCAATAAAATCATCATTAGTTGTCATGTTATTTTTTATGAAACAAAATTTATGTTTGCTAAAGTGAGTAGTCCCCTTCCTAGTTCGTATAATTTTTTAGATGATGCAGTCTCACCGTACACTATGTGCCATTTATTGGGCCAGTCCAATACTCTCAGACCGCCAGCAGGCCCACTACCTGCTGGCCCACCAACACTCATAGCCCATCACGTCCCAGGTCTAGCAATTGGGCCAAATATCCAGCCCAGTTCTGCCCATGCTTCTATTCCAGTTCTCGATCCAGAATCCCGTGTTAGGCTAGCAGGCCCACTGCTTGCTGGCCAGTCCGTCACCCATCCGAATTTTTCCCATAATCCACCGAATTCTCCCCCGAGTCACAGACCGGTCACTCATAGTCAACCGGGTATTTTTAAACCAAAAAGATATTTTAATTTTAATTCTAATATTCTTAAATCCCCCTACCCCGTAACCCAATGTATGTGTTAAATGATCCGAATTGGAAATTGGCTATGAACCAATAATATGATGCTCTTATTGAAAATAAGACGTGGGAGTTGGTGCCCCGTCCTTCTGGTGTTAATATTATTCGGTCTATGTGGATTTTTACTCATAAAGATAATTTTGATGGTTCTTTTGTGAGACATAAGGCTCGTCTTGTAGGTGATGGTAAGACTCAACAGGTTGGCGTGGATTGTGGTGAGACGTTTAGTCCGGTGGTCAAACCGGCTACCATTCGCACTGTTCTCAATCTGGCTCTTTCAAAGGCATGACCCATTCATCAGTTAGATGTGAAGAATGTTTTCTTACATGGTGATCTTAAGGAGACCGTTTACATGCATTAGTCCTTGGTTTTCGAGACCCCAAATATTTTGAAGAAGTCTTTGTATAGGCTTAAGCAGGCCCCACAGGCTTGGTATAAGAGATTTGCAGACTATGTTTCATCTATTGGGTTTTCTCACAGCAGGTCTGATAATTTATTGTTCATATATCGGTGTGGTACTTCCCTGGCTTATAGTCTATTATATGTGGATGATATTATCTTGATTACCTCTTCTGATGTTTTGCGCAAGTCTATCATGACACTGCTCAGTTCTGAGTTTGCTATGAAAGACTTGGGGCCCTTGAGTTACTTCTTGGGGATTGTTGTCACTCGTCATACATGTGGGTTATTCTTATCACAACGGAAGTATGCCGCGGAGATAATTGAAAGAGCTGGTATGTCCTCGTGTAAGTCTACTTCCACTCCAGTTGATACTAAACCCAAGTTAGGTGCTGCGGCTAGCTCACCTTGCGAGGATCCCACTCACTATCGCAGTCTTGCCGGAGCTCTTCAGTAACTTACTTTCACGAGATCTGATATTACATATGCAGTACAGCAGGTGTGTTTATTTATGCATGATCCTAGGATTGAGCACATGAATGCGATCAAACGCATTATACAATACATACAGGGAACACTTGACTTTGGCCCACATCTATATTCGTCGTCAACTTTTACGCGTGTCTCATACACAGATGCTGATTGGGGTGATTGTCTAGTTACCAGACGCTCCACGTCTGGCTATTGTATGTTTCTTGGTAATAACTTGGTCTCATGGTCTGCGAAGCGCCAGTCTACATTATCACGCTCTAGTGTAGAGGCCGAGTATCGAAGAGTAGCCAATATGGTCTTTGAATCATATTGGTTACGTAATCTTCTCTTAGAATTTTATTATCTCGTTCAGAAAGCTACCTTAGTTTATTGTGATAATATTAGTGCCGTCTATCTTTCTGGTAATCCAGTTCAACACCACCGCACTAAACACATTGAGATGGATATCCACTTTGTTCGCGAAAAGGTAGCTCGTGGACAAGTACGTGTCTGTCATGTCCTTTCCAGGTATCAAATTGCAGACATCTTTACGAAGGGTCTTCCCTCGGTTCTATTTGAAGATTTTAGGACAGTCTCAGTGTACGAAGAACACCCGCAATGACTGCGGGGGTGTGATAAGTATACACGGGATATATAATGCCTTGTGTATACCGTGTATATCACGGGAATACAAGGCAAAACAGTCTGTGATATACATGCCAAGTATATCACGGTTTGGAGTATATTTGGTAACCTATTATTTGTAATTAATTAAGTATTATACACTTACCATAATTGTAGTATTCTTGTACAAATAGAATAGGGTTATTGGTGTAGAATAGAAATAAAACTTTCTATATTATGGAAATTGTAAATTATTTATATACTAATTTATTAATGAAAATAATCAAGGGATTATTTCTTTCAATAATTTTTTACTTTTTTCTGATTTTTTTTTCACTTTATTTGAAAATCAGTATTTGGCCATAAAATTTTTAAATACAACTTGAAATTGTATTTGGAATTATGAAAATACCTACAATGATGTTTTCACTTTCAGTATATTCAAACAATCAAATATTATTTACAAAAACTATAACCAAACACGACTTCATCTTCAACTTCATCTTCAACTTCATCTTCAACTCCAACTTCAAAATTTCAAATAAGATGAAAAATATTTTATTTTCATAGCGAAATTAGTTAAAAGGGTACACTCTTTTGTGTATGCACTGGTGCGACTTTGGTAAAAGTTGGCAGGGAATAATGAAGAATCAATTTTAAAGGAATAAAAAGATATAGATAGTGGGATACAAGGGAGGAGGGTAAAACTTTTAAAGAAAATGAAAACAGGATACGTTGCTGTAAAGCTTGTGGCACCTGGGAAGTGTTTGAAAGTTAATGCAATACGGTCACCCTCTTTTTTTGTATCTGAAGGTTTTATGGAGGACTTTAGTCTTCAGTGGATCTTCTTATCTTAGAAAGCTCCA
This sequence comes from Anisodus acutangulus, assembly GCA_029783415.1. Lineage (NCBI taxonomy): Eukaryota > Viridiplantae > Streptophyta > Magnoliopsida > Solanales > Solanaceae > Anisodus > Anisodus acutangulus. Next base: position 14,492,103 of record CM056506.1, on the reverse strand, counting down.
AGCATGCAATACCAAATATACATAGTATATATTTCCTTTTATGAAAAAAAATGAACAAAAAAGAAATAAGCACTCATTCTATGTAGCGTGTCTACTGAATATCTATAAATATTTTATTGTGAACCCAGTTATTAATATTTTAGTATTAACTTGAGGTCAGAATCCATCAATTTCAAATCCTGGATCTGTGTAATGATATATTGTTGCTTGATTTTTTCACATTCAGTAATGAGTTATAACCATGGATTTTCTTGAATGGCAAAAGACTTGAAAAAAAAAAGAGAAGATATGCAAAACGTGGGATTGTGGGTAATACCCGTGCTATATTGAACTTGGCTCATTTTAATTGTTGGCCTTAGTAGCTGAGACTATTATGACAACCATTATGGACTATTGTTGGAAGCTAGTGGGATTGAGTATAAATGTCACTCTGCAATTGTGGGAGTTTTGCCTTGGCTTTTTACATGATGAAATAAAGTGCCGGACATATACAACACCCTGGAGCCTGGAGGGCAGCAAAATGGGGCCATTATGCTTCCTTTATTTATTAGTATTGTGGCACCTCTTTAACTTAATAGTAGGAGAATTCAAATAGCAGAACAAGGACAATTAGTAAAAGTTAGAATACGAGTACACATGCTCAAGATATGCCAACATACCTTTAATGCTCTCATATGAAAACTATATCATTGATAGGTAATATCATTCTGACGAATGCAGTTGGAATTCTTTGCAACAAATTATGTGAAGGGGAAGAATGAAACATATACAGACCAATCAAAGTAGTCAAGTTGAGCTAGAAGTTTAGAGTTGATTGAAACAGACCAATAAGAGAAATCAACTTGGGCTGTAATAATGATGGTGTCGGATACCATAAAATTGCACGGTTTTCTCTTCAAATGGGCTGGTCGATCTTTAATTTTTGCCCTTCAAAATCAAATTTATGCCTAACGGGGTATAAGTTCTTTAAGGGCGCAAAACATAATTTGTGAGATATTATGATGTGAAAATTTAAACTTATGTCGCAAAAAATTGTATGTTATGACGGGCAAAAAGTTAAATACCAGCACAAAATAGGGAAAAAGTGCAAATGTACAATATAAATAGGGATGGCAACGGATCGGATCTGGACCGGATCCTACTAGATTCAGATTCAGATCCATTTTTCATACTTGAATCCAGATCCATCGGGTCCATAAAAATCATATCCGGATCAACGGATCGGATCTGGATCCACATGTAAAAAATTTTGCCTTGAACACCTACCATCTGACGGACCAATTGTGCTTTTGGCATGTCAATCACATCATGCAATCGAACAGTTCAAGGCATGGACTCATAGAGTGCTAACCAAAGTGCAAGATATTTCCTTGAAATTTGCACAAGAAAACGTTTTCAGTCAACAAGCTATTCCCCAATGATTGAACTTTGAAACTAATCACATCAAGACATCCAGCATTACTGAAAATGAGGTTAGGATCCTATCCAGCTGCTTCCTGGTTGCTTTAACACTCCACATTTACTCATTCAATTCCTCACATTAGCAGAGTCCTCTCAGTTCTCGGCACTGGCATAGATATTGGATAAAAGCACATAAACTGTGGGGTTATTCTTCTCAGTCTCAAGCAGAAATCCCGCAGCAATTCTGCCTAGTCTAACATTGCCATAAGCAGCACATGAACTGAATAATGTCCACCAAACAGTGGAATCTACATCAACATGCCTATCTTTTACAAGTTTTTCTGCCTCATCAAGATACCCAGCCCGACCTAGGAGATCAACAATGTAAGATAAGTGGTCTGTTGTAGGCTCAATACCATAGGTATGAACCATAGAGGTAAAAACTTCACTGCCCTTATCAATTAAGCCTGAAATGTCTGCAAGAACTGCAAGCTGATAGAACTGCATTAAACATTTAAAAGTGGCGTTATCTGGTTTGACCCCACCCGGTTCTTGCATCATCTTAATAAAAAATAGGCGTTATCTGGTTTGACCCACCCTTAAACGTATGGACCATTTAAAAAATAAAGTCCAAATCTGAAGGTAAAATACATAAATTATGAAACATTTTAAGAAAATACTTATAAAATTACATTCTAGGTTATGGATATATTTAATAAAAAACGGATCCACTGGTTGGATCTGAACCGTATACGGATCTCAAATACAAGATCCAGATCCGATCTGATCCGTCAGAAATGGATCCGGGTCCGATCCGGATCCGTCGGGTCCAAATTTTGAAGATCCATATCTTATAAAATAGATCTTGATCCACCGGATCCAGACCGGGTCCAGGATCCACTGCCATCTCTAACTATAAGAATGAGACTCGGCATGGAAACTACCTAACACAACTACTTAAGGCACTATATTACAAAACATAAGGATACTTTTCTTGATGTATGTTGCATTATATGGCACGTGAAGCGGTGGATGTATTTTCTGACTATGTGACGAGAATTAGATATGTCACCCCAACATTCGAGGGTGAATGATTCTAAGGGGGGAAGAATGTAACATCCCGTACTTTCGGGCCATGGTTTGAATCGCTAAACGTGTGTAAATAGACCCGAGCGTTGGAGGATTTTTGGTCATATTCACGTATGCAAATGAAGAGCTTAGTATATAAAGGATAAAATCCCGAAATAATTTTGAACGTAACAAGTGTGATGACGGGGATCGAAAATAATATTTGGTGTGTGCATAAAGAGGCTATGGACTAGAGCTATATCGTATGATTATGACATTAGGTATATGAAGGTTTCATAAGTCATTAGAATTTAAGTGAATTGGGATCAAAAATTAGTTATGTGTGTGATTAATTAAATATGGCATTTAATGGATAAATGGAAGCAAGTCTTATGTACATACACCTAAGTGGTGTTGTGGCACACATATGATAAGTACCATAAAGGGATTTGGCCTGTGAGAGCCACGTATAAAAATTGGAAAGTGCATGAATATATCTCTTAGTCAATTCTTGAGAATGTAATTAAGTATATTGTCACTTAACCAAATTGGAGCAGCATCTAATACATATGAAGCAACTTCTTGTTCGTTCTTGGAGGAGTTCAATATAATAGCAGCCAATTTTCAATCATTCTTTAGACCTCAAACAAAGCAACAACAAACATATTTTTTTCCCCTCTTACAATTCAACGATGTAGCAGCAACGTACTTTTTTAATATAGCAAAAACATTTTCCTTCCAAAAAAAAAAAGGACCAGCAGCAACATTTTTTTTTATATTCCAATGGAAACATATAATTCCTCTTGAAAGAAATAATCCCCTTGATTATTTTCATTAATTGAATAAGTATATATACAAGATACAAAATAGTAGAATCCTATTCCTATTCTATTTCTAAAACCTTATTCTACCATAATTCTAACTCTACAATTATGGTAGTGTATATTCCTAATTATGGTAACAAATACATTACAATATACTACACATATATTTTACAAATATACAATATTCTTGACTACCAAAACAGCCACAAAACCGAGAGAATAATGGCCATAAATCGTGGCACTTAATATGGCAATATACACTTGTATATTGTGTGTATATTGCCATATTTAACACCTCTCATGAAGAAACGTAGCGGATTTTGCTCACTGCTTTGATTTTGTTTTTAAATTCAGGATTTCTTCGAAGTGAAGTAAGGTGGAAGAAGAGGGTTTCTTGAAAAATAAGATTGAGGTGCGTTGGGAATTGAATACAACGTGTCGACGAGTAGGTCGGTAAAAGGTATGTTAAGGCAAATCATTTCTTTCTTTTGGCATATTCTAAGTACGAAACGTAAACGTAATATTGTTCCATAAATTATTCTACTCTTAGTAGTTAAGGATGTTCCTATTATTTATTTTTATATTAAAAGCATGTCTAAAAATATTCCTAAATTCTTATTGAGGTATATGGGAAATATGTTGATATTCTCAAATGTTAGCCGAAGGTACATGTTAATGTTCACGATGTTAGCCGAAGGTACATGTTAATGTTCACGATGTTAGCCGAAGGTAAAGCAAGGTTATGTCATCTGATAAGTTCAGAATGTTTCATTGTCATTCATGCATTATATTCATATATTACCTTGGACCACATGTGTTATATACACTACTATATTATATATATATATATATATATATATATATATATATATATATATATAAGTAAAGCAAGGTTATGTCATCTGATAAGTTCAGAATGTTTCATTGTCATTCATGCATTATATTCATATATTACCCTGGACCACATGTGTTATATACACTACTATATTATATATATATATATATATATATATATATATATATATATATATATATATATATATATATATATATATATATATATATATATATATATATATATATATATATATATATATATATATATATATATATATATATATATATATATGTATGTATGTATAAAATATGGGGAAATGGAAGGCGTTATATACGCACACCACCTGCAATTGGTACAGATTATCACGTAAAAGAAAGATGCCCACAGAGGACAATATGATATTATGCCCACAGAGGCCAATATAACATGATGCCCACAGAGGTTGTTATGGGAAAGAAGATGCCCTTATATGATCAATATTTATATGTATACCGCATTTGCATTGTGCATGACATTTAGACATATTATGACCCTCAGAGACATTTACTATGGGTCGGCTGTTTCTATCTCAATTTATTGTTATATCCCTGTTATGCTATTGTTCATGCCTGACATACTCAGTACATCAGTCGTACTGACGTCCCTTTTGTCCGGGGATGCTGCGTTTCATGCCCGCAGGATCAGGTAGACAGGTGACGGTTCGCACTTTTAGGTGGTTGGTTCAGCTGATGTTGAAGCACTCTACTTGTTTCAGAGTTGCAGTCTAGTCTCGGTATGATATTTTGCATATGCATATGGGTATGGCGGGGCCCTGTCCCGTCCTTGTGATGTCATGTATTCTTTAGAGGCTTGTAGACAGATGTCCTGTGTATAGTAGTCATGTATGACCCTGTCGGCCTTGGTATGTATATATAAGTTGGGCATTCGGGTTAAGATTTTACATGGCTCTTTTCCTGCTTATTATTGTCATATGTCAGTAAAGTACTTGGTGACGGCTCTTGTAGCCCGTGTTCAAGTATGATTGGGTGTTGATTGTATGATTGGTGATGTGAAGAGTGGTATCCGGCAGGTAGGGTCCGGGTGCCCGTCGCGGTCCTCTGGTTTGGGTCGTGACACCATGTTTACTTTATAACGCATGGGATCCACTTTAAACATGTGCTCCCTTTTAACGCACAAGGCTCAAATTTTTAACCCATATCTATTTTTAACCATGGCAAGCAGCAATAATGAAGATTACGTGAAGAAGCAGGATGAAGATTATTTTGCCAGAAAAATCAGGCGAAGGGGAGATTTGTTAGGGTTTGCCCTGAATTTCCTACCCTATTTGGATTTACACCACAATTATGTTTTACTTAAAAAAGGTTTTCTTGGTACAAGAGGTTTCCTTAAAGATTTCTTCCATATTTGACTAATCCTTTCTTAGAGGAAAATTTTTGAACATCTATAAATTCAAGATCTCCTTCTATAATTATAATATAGAAAAGTATTCACAATGTAGTAATTTAGATAATTTTGCTTAAGGGGAGATGTATTCTCTCAATAGCTTTAGAATATTATTTTTATATTAGTATTATCATGTGTAGGTCAATTGACCAAACTCATATCATATTATCAAAGTCTTTTTTATAGTTTTTTCATTGTTGTTTGATTCATTGTCATCCAAGGTTTATTTGATAGCTTTCGCATGACGCTTTGTTATTTCGATCCCAATAATAGAACCCCCGCGAAGTTAAGGTGTGTCGTAGCAACTTCAGATATAGTTCAAGAAAGTAATAGTGTCTTATCCCTTTAGAAAAGTATATTTTCCTGGAACATATTAAAAAGAAAAGTATGTCATTGGACGGAAGAAGTATTATGTTGTTACTTATATTTCGCTTGGATTGTATAAGTTATTTATTTTGGCCGAGGGTTCAATCTCATTTCCCTTTCCCCTACACTAGTTTCAACCCACTTTGGATGCAATGATTTGCCGTTTATTTGAAGAAAAAGTAAAAAAAAATGGTCAAAACATATCTGGACTGTCATTTTTCTGCAAATTTCACACTTAAATTATCAGTTGTTTCTTTTTTTTATTTGAAGTATCACTATTTATATATTAAAATACACGTAATTGAGTAGATGGTGATATTTCAGGTGACAAAAGGGAACATATATTAGTTGACCTAATCAGCTTTAAAGTGTGTGTTAATACATAAATAGTGATAGTTCATGTAAGAAAAGAAAACAACTGATAGCTGAGGTGTGAAATTCGCAAAAGATAATAGTTAAGTTATGTTTTTTGATCATTAACTCATACCTGCGTTACTTCGTGCACTTTTTGAGGCAGCTCAAGAACTGATCTGGGCTGGAAAGATTGTTGATTGTTTTGGCGAAGTTTCTTGACCTGCTCATGGATGCATCTGATCTCCTATGCAAGATCCCTGACTGTGTTTAGATGTCTCACTGTTAAGAGTCTCACATCGAATATGGAATGAAAACATGAACTTCTTATATGAACTTGGACAATCCTCACCGTACAAGCTAGCTTTTGGGTTAAGTTAGGCTCAAGATTCAAATGGCCCCAAATTATATTATTCACGCTCTAGTTAACAAGGTCTGGGAACATAGACTGGACTTGAACAATCCTCACCGCTAGCTTTTAGTGTTGAATTAGGCTTAATATCCATTCTTTACACCCACATCCAAGAATCTTCCCACTCTGTTCTTTTCTCTGTGCAACTTCGATTGAACCAGGAATTTATCAATCGCATCCTCAGCTTTATGTACTGTTTTCTGAATCTCCTTCACTAACTGCTCCCACTGTTTGCTGTCGCTTTGGACCTTTGCAGCATCGTCAAGGAAGGCCTTTAGGCTTTTAACTTCTTCCAACAGATTCTTGAAGTCGTCATCAACTCCTCTGATCAGCTCCACATTGTCACTTAATATCTGCAACAGATTCTCCACGAGAAAGTTCACCACTGCATCTGCCATCTAGCTCCCTTTCGAGCCTATTAACGCGAAGCGATAATTTAATTTTAAAGAATACAGTATAGTTTTAGCGATGAGTTATTCACTTTAGCGGAGTTGCATGTAAAGAATGTAATACGATGTGGAACACATTATTTTAAGTTGACGGAATTATTTCATATAAAGTCTTTCTGAATTCTGATTTAACAACTCTAATACCAGTTGTTATCCCATAAAAATATTTGCAAAGGGGACACCATTAGTTTGTGGCCTTTCGATGTTAAGGTAGTTTTTGACAATGTCGATATTTTTTTCAGAATACATTGACAACCCCTTAAATTTGTCGGTAAGTTTTATTTGGACATTCGAATTTCGGTATGTTCCAATTGAGCGCACTTAAATAGAAGCGGGAGAGAGAAGGATAACCTCTTTAAGAAGGACAGAGCCGCTTGGCCACTACTACAAATTTGGAGTTACGGATATATCAAAGTGTTCCTATTAGACAGTTTTGACTTATAATTTTGACTTTTTTAATGATGACGTGTATAATTAAAGGAGGAGACATATTTTATATGATTAACTTATTTACATAGTTGATACTTCTGATTTGCAGAAACTTTCCAAAATATGATTCAAAAGTGTCAAATAAAAACATTTTATCATGTGTTCAGGCGGGTCATAATCCAAACATGTAAATGAAATTTATAGACATGTTTAAGAGGTTGTCATGTATTCTAACATATTTTTTCCTCTAGACTCGTCTTGTTTGTACATTGTGTTATTGTCTCTCCTTCAAAACTTTACTTTACTTTACTTTCTTCAAGCCTTACCTTTTATTGTCATGTTTTTTCTTGAGCAGAGGGTCTTTCGAAAACAGTCTCCCTACCTCCCAATGTAAGAGTAAGGTTTGCGTACACTCTACTCTCTCCAGACCCCACCTTATGAGACTACACTAGGTATGTTATTGTCGTCGTCTCTCCTTCAAAAGACCAAAGTGAGAGGACAAGATGCTGGTTACAGCAGCTAATTCACGGGGAATGACTTGATTATAACATTGACTTTGGCTTAATAATTGAGCCAAGTCCACGATTGATGAATTAATTATAAATGACATCATTTGCAATTTATTAAGTTTACTTACCGCTAGAACTGGATCTGACAAGCTGGCTTTCACATTGCCAGTTTATGATAATAATAACAAACTGCTGGTGGCATTATTTTAATTATAAGGAGGACAGAGACTTGAGAACGTGTGAAATAATGGAGAGGAGGACTTGGCCAACTATGATCATGGATTATATATTGATAAATACTCGTGATATACACATACACTGTGTATATCACGGGCAGTGGGTTGTATATTCACTGCTTATGGGCTGTAAATTCCGTGGTATACCGTGTATATCACGGATTAATGGCTCTATTTTTGGTAGATTAGTTGTAATTAAATTAGAGTTGTACACTTACCATAATTGCATAATTATTGTACAAGTAGAATAAGGTTTTGGGAGTAGAATAAGAATAAGATTTTTCCTATTATGGAAATTGTAAATTGTGTATATACTCTTTCATTAATGAAAATAATCAAGGGATTATTTTTTTCATGGTATCAGAAGTCTAGGTTTCACATATCTCCTTCTCTCCCAACCTTTGGTTGCCTCGATATCTGAGCTCTTGTCTCGGGTTCTGTGCCGACTTTTACCTCCTCTCTTCCCAAATTTTCTTCCAAAATCCCTTTTTGTTCTTTCGTTATGTCTGCGTCAAAGAACACATTTCACTCTGCCCTTACTGTTTCTAACATCAAGAACCACACCCCTATCGTTCTTGCAATAAAAAATGTCAAATACGCGACGTGGGCCGAACTGCTCAAAGTTCACGCACGCTCGCATCAAGTCCTCCATCATATTATCCCCGCGGCTCCTGCTGATACGGAGGTTCCTAAACCCGAGGATGATCCTAAATTATGGACAACCCTTGATGCTACCGTTCTTCAGTGGATTTACTCCACTATATCTACCGACCTATTGCAAACGATTATGGAGCCTGACGCTACGGCGAAGGCTACTTGGGATAGAATACATGATATATTCCAAGATAATCAAAATTCTAGAGTTGTTACTCTTGAGCAGGAATTCTCCCACGTCAACATGGAAGATTTTCCGAACGTTTCGACTTATTGCAAAATGTTGAAATAATTAGCGGACCAACTCCGCAACGTTGGCGCGCCCGTTACAAATGATCGTTTGGTCCGACAAATGGTTGCAGGCCTATCTGAGGCCTATAGTGGTGTTGGCACTCTTCTTCGACAGAGTAGTCCTCTTCCTCAATTTTATCAGGATCATTCCATGCTTACGCTCGAAGAAGCTGTCTTGGCCAAAAAGGCGGCTACCGGCGCTAGTCCCATGGTCATGATGACGTCCTCCACTAATTCTCCAGGTTTTGTTGATAATTCGGGCCAACACCGTGTTCACGGTGGCGGCAAGAATACTCGAAAAAATAATGGCAAAAATCGCGGGGGCAAACGCGGAGTTTCCGGCAGTGGTGGCGGTGGCCAGAATAATGGCAGTGGGCCCCGTCCAGGCAGCATTGGGCCACCGTCCCATTGGTCCCAGCCATGGGCCCCTGGCAGTGGGCAGTGGCCTAACAACCCTTATGCTACAGCGTTTTCAGCCCCTGGAAATTGGGCTGCCCAGCAGTTTTCTCGGCCCAATTCGACTTGGCCCAGTGGATTTCGCAACAATTCTGGGTCGGGGCAGCAAGCAGGTGTGCTTGGGCCTCTGCCTCCACAGGCCCATCATACAGCGGCCCCCACCCCAACCGACATTGAAGCCGCGATGCACAAACTTGGCTTAAATCCCGCGGACCCGAATTGGTACTTGGACACCGGAGCCACTACTCACATGACGTCTGACCAAGGTACTCTCTCATCTTATTCCAATTTGACCAACAATCGTGGCATAATTGTTGGTAATGGAAATTCAATTCCAATTCGTGGTTACGGTCATAAAACTTTCTCTCCCCCCATCCACATCTTATCTTGAAAAATACTCTTCATGCTCCTAAATTGATTAAAATTTTGGTGTCCGTCCATAAATTCACCACTGATAATTCAGTTTCAATTGTTTTTTATCCTTTTGGGTTTTCTGTGAAAGATTTTAAGACGAGGATTCCTCTTATGAGATGTGATAGTAGGAGAGATCTTTATCCTATCACACTCACATCCGGTCTCTCGAGTCAAGCCTTGCCATCTACTTTTGCAGCTCTTGCTATTTCCTTGTGGCATGCACGTCTAGGTCATCCGTGGTCGTCAATTTTGTCTTCCTTAGATAAAAATAATTTTATTTCTTGTAAGGGTACACGTAGTACTCCGATTTGTCAATCTTGTTCTTTAGGGAAAATTGTTAGATTGCCGTTTGTAGACTCTAATTCTCGTACTTTAATGTCATTTGATATTATTCATAGTGATTTATGGACATCTCTCATTATCAATTCTTTGGGTCATCGTTATTATGTTCTTTTTTTTATGATTATTCTAATTTTTTATGGGCTTTTCCGTTAGCGAAAAAATCTCACATTTTTCCCACCTTTTTAAAATTTAGAGCTTTCATCCGTGCCCAATTCGAACGGGAAATTAAGAATATTCAATGTGATAATGGAAAAGAATATGATAATACGTTATTTCGGGATTTTTGTGGTAATAATGGTATCAATTTTCATTTCTCTTATCCTCATACGTCCTCTCAAAATGGGAAAGCCGAACGCATAATTCGTATCATTAATAATATTGTCCGAACTTTATTGATCCATTCTTCCGCACCTCCTTCATTTTGGCATCATGCTCTACATATGACTACTTATCTCCTTAACATTCTTCATACCAAAGGTTTAGCATATTCGTCCCCCCTTCAAATATTATATAATAAGACTCCTTCGTATTCCCATCTTAGGGTCTTTGGGTGCTTATGTTATCCAATATTTCTGTCCACCACAATTAACAAACTTCAGGTCCGGTCTACCCCTTGTGTGTTTTTGGATTATCTGTCTAATCATCGTGGTTACAAATATTTTGATTTATCGTCTAATAAAATCATCATTAGTCGCCATGTTATTTTTTATGAATCCCAATTTTCTTTTGCTAAAGTGAGTAGTCCCGTGCCCAATTCGTATAATTTTTTAGATGACGATGTCTCCCCATATATCATTCGCCATTTATCGTACATGTCCCACACCCAAAATCCGCCAGCGGGCCCACTGCCTGCTGGTCCTCCAGTAATGTTGACATCTACCGTCCTGGGTCCAGCAATTGGGCCATCTATCCGCCCAGTTCTGGCCCAGTTCCTATTTCTGTTACCGGGTCCGTTGCTGGTCCAGTTCCTGTTTCAAATTTCGGTAAGCCTGCTGGCCAGTCCGTCACCTATCCCGATGTTTCACAAAATCCACCCAATTCTCTCCCGAGTCACAGACCGATCACTTGTAGTCAACGGGGTATTTTTAAACCAAAAAGACATTTTAATTTAATTTCTAATGTTCTTAAATCCCCTCTACCCCGTAACCCAGTGTCTGCCTTAAATGATCCGAATTGGAAATTGACTATGACCAACGAATATGATGCTCGTATTGCAAATAATACGTGAGAGTTGGTACCCCGTCCTTCTGGTATTAATATTATTCGATCTATGTGGATTTTTACTCATAAGGATAATTCTGACAGTTCTTTTGCGACGCACAAGGCTCGTCTTGTAGGTGATGGTAAGACTCAGCAGGTTGGCGTAGATTATGGTGAGACGTTTAGTCCAGTGGTCAAACCGGCTACCATTCGCATTGTTCCCAATCTAGCTCTTTCCAAAGCATGGCCCATTCAGCAGTTAGATGTGAAGAATGATTTCTTACATGATGATCTCAATGAGACCCGTTTATATGCATCAGCCCTTGGGTTTTCGAGACCCCAAATATCCTCATCATGTCTGTTTATTGAAGAAGTCCTTGTATGGCCTTAAGCAGACCCCACGGGCTTGGTATAAAAGATTTGCACACTATGTTTCGCCTATTGAGTTTTCACACAGCATGTCTGATAATCCATTGTTCATATATTATCGTGGTTCTTCCCTAGCTTATATTCTTTTGTATGTGGATGATATTATCTTGACTGCCTCTACTAATGCTTTGCGCCAGTCTATCATGACCATGCTCAGTTCTGAGTTTGCTATGAAAGACTTGGGGCCCTTGAGTTACTTTTGGGGGATTGATGTCACTCGTCATGTAGGTGGGCTATTCTTATCACAACGAAAGTATGCAGCTGAGATCATTGAGCGAGATGGTATGTCCTCCTTCAAGTCTATGTCCACTCCCGTTGATACTAAACCCAAGCTGGGTGTTGCGGCTGGCTCACCTTATGAGGATCCGACTCACTATCGCAGTCTTGCAAGGGCTCTTCAGTATCTTACTTTTACGAGGCCGGATATTACGTATGTCGTACAACAGGTGTTTTTTTATGCATGATCCCAGGGTTAAGCACATGAATGCGCTCAAACGCATTATTCGATACATTCAGGGGACACTTGACTACGGTTTACACTTATATCCATCGTCGACGGCTACACTTGTCTCGTATACAGATGTTGATGGGGTGGTTGTCCGGACACCAGACGCTCTACGTCTGGGTATTGTATGTTCCTTGGTGATAACTTGGTCTCGTGGTCTACCAAACGACAAGCTACCTTATCCCGCTCTAGTGCCGAGGCCGAGTATCGAGGGGTGGCTAATGTGGTGTCTGAATCATGTTGGCTCCGTAATCTCCTCTTAGAGCTTCACTTTCCCGTTCACAAAGCTACATTGGTTTATTGTGCTAATGTTAGTGCCATATACCTTTCTGGCAATCCGGTTCAACATCAATGCACTAAACATATTGAGATAGATATCCATTTTGTTCGCGAAAAGGTAGTTCGTGGACAAGTACGCGTCCTACATGTCCCGTCCAGGTATCAAATTGCAGACATATTTACCTAGGGCCTTCCATCAGTGCTATTTGAAGATTTTAGGGACAGTCTCCGCATACGAAGACTGCCCGCTATGACTGCGGGGGTGTGATAAATACCTGTGATATACACAGGATATACACCGTGTATATCACGGGCAGTGGGCTGTATATTCACTGCTTATTGGGTGTAAATTCTGTGGTATACACGGTATATTCATACCGTGTATATCACGGATTAATGGCTTTATTTTTGGTAGATTAGTTGTAATTAAATTAGAGTTGTACACTTATCATAATTATATAATTATTGAACAAATAGAATAAGGTTTTGGAAGTAGAATAGAAATAAGATTTTTCCTATTGTGGAAATTGTAAATTGTGTATATACTCTTTCATTAATGAAAATAATCAAGAGATTATTTCTTTCATATATACAGATGAGTGTGATCATCCACAATTTATAAATTACTAAAACCAAGTATTTTTACATTTTAATTTTTGAAGCATCTGCAGCAATTCAATAATTCTTAAGATGACTGCTGGCAGCTCATTAATTTTCATTTCATTTTTAAATTACATATCCAATCAAACATCATCACATAAATTGAAATTGAAGGAAGTAATAATTTCTAGCGACTAAAGACTTGAGACATGTCGAATAACGGAGAGACCAGATGCCTATAGTTCTCATCCTAAACGTCTGGCTTAAAATCTTTTAAGAAATTATAAGGTTTAAATTGCCTGATTTTATCAAATTTTCAACATCTTACATGGGTGATCTCAAGGGCTAATTTTCAAGGTATTTGGGCTGGTTCTTGGTTAAATATCTGCCAACAATTGATGAATTTAATTCCCAGGATTGAATGCAAGATTATTAAATGTGTACTTCAAACCTAACTACCAACCTAGCAATTCAAATAAGATGTTGGGATAGCCTCGAATAAAGCTAGCATAATGCACCATTTTCTAGCTCCTTGCAAATGGATTAATAGAGGTGTTAAGACTTATGTGCTTCTTATTAGATTGATCAGTTACCCCAAGATTTGAGACCTCAACAAGTAGGACAGTAAGTGTAGAGTTACACACTTAACATGGTACCGACCAGAACATATAGAGTTTCTGAATTTGATTCTTATCGTCACCTATTATAAGAAAAATGAAATTTCACACAATTAGCCAATGAAAAAGAATTAGGTCCGCACATGAGAAGACGTTTTGAGAATTAATTAATTACATAAAAGAAGTTTTAAATAAGAGAGTCACATGTATGCTTTAACAAACACTACGTAGGATTTCCTATGCAGTGATTCACATGTCCAGCAGGTTTTTATTACCTTGCTTTAACCCTATGGAAAAAGAAGCAAGGAAATGTATAGCTAGAACCTTTAAAAAGAGAGCATAATATGCTAGTATCTTGAGCAATAATTGTATGAATATCAAAGAGAGCATAGATGGCCGGATTGAAGTGGTGTTTTGGGAAATGTCATAAACAATATTATTCTTGAACGTGACTCCCAACTGGTAGTATACATGATTGAAGGCAAATCTAAACCTCCTTGGCAGATGCAAGATTTTATTAATAAGATCCAGAATATCAGGACTCATCTCAACTGTGTAATTCGTCATTGTTATCAAGTTGCGGATGCACTTGCTAAATGGAGTATCGACAATGGTGAGCTTCTCATCTCTTCTCCCACTGATCTCCCTGACGCGGCGAAAGGGCCACACTGAATGGACTATATGCAGATGGTCTCGCTGAGGCATAAACCGACAAAATAACTTTTTTGCATAATCAGGTTTTTGGTAGCATATATACTGTACAACTGTAGTGTTTATTCATTAGAATGCACAAATCATATTTTGTTTTTGCCTCGATGTGCATAAGGCAGTAAGCTTAGAGGGTAGGATTGAGCCTGACCCTTGTTCAGTTTTGCGAGGTTAGAATTAATTTGGTTCCCCTTCTATTTGTAACTCTTTTTTTATCAATAATAGGGAAATGCTACCAGATGGCATAATTATATTAAAACAAAAGGAAAAGAGAGAAAGAAAACAAATCCTAGGTCTTCGGCACAAAGTTGAGCGACGCATGGAGAGAGCGCAACAGCTAAAAAGAAATCTGGATATCTTGTGCGTTTGTGGCGATGCACAAGAACAAAATTTGGCTGCTAGAGTCTATAAATAGCAAATCGGGGAGAGAGAAAAGTGGACCAAAATTCAGATTGTTGTACTTGACTGTTACCAGACCTGATATAAGTTTTGTTTTTCAATGTCTTGGTCAATTCACACAGAAGTACTGCTATAAGTTGATGACATCCACATAGCCTAACCAAGAGTAGAGGCGCCTAGCTAAGCATCTAGAAGAAAGTGAAGAGTTGGAACAGCCAAAAAGAGGGATGGGAGAGAAGCTTAAAGTTGCTTCAAGAATCAAGGATTGAGTACAAAGCTAAACAATTAAACATAACCAAGCTATGAATAAAGGAACCATTCAAGGATAAACCAATAAGCTTTTAACATGCTAACTACTACTGTTCTGCATTAGCCAAGCTATTTGTTGAAAAAGCTCAGCTTGGCAGTCTGCTCCCGTAGGCTCAAGAGCTCGTTTTTTATACCAAACAAGACTAAGATTGTTGACTTTTACCAACTACCTTTTTATTTCTAGGTCTCAAATATAAAAAATGACAGCTAAAGTTTTAGATACCAAGTACACTGCACAAGTCCAATTACATGAGCTTGCAGTGATCTCTTCCCTCACGCCTTCCTAATCTCCAACAGAATCTTTTATCCTCTCCAATCACGACCTCATCATTTTTCTTGTATTTTATCTAATCCTTCATGCTACCCCTTCCATTTTGAGTCTTCCACCACAAATCTTATGTTGTTTTGCCTCTTTGGCTTCTGCTCACAATACTGCCATCAGCTTTTAAAGCCCCTCGTTGACAGCCCTAGCAGTAATGTCAGCCACAAGGTTCCCTCGATTTTGTATTCTTTACACCAATGTTCCTTTGCTCTCTCTCTCTCTGGGTTTGGTTTTTCATAACAAATCCAGGAAAATGTCTGTCGAGCTGTTGTTATCTTCACACCAACACTTCAGGTGTTGTTTGTTCTTCAGCAATGCTGGGATGCCAGTTCATGCTCAGCTCAGTTTTTACACAAGCCTAGCCAAGTTCAAGGGCAGAGTGTGTTCAATCAAGTCAAGTTCCAGTATCCAGAGGCTCATCTGCTTACTCGAGCAAAAGTCAAACCTCTGAAGCTCGGCTTAAATCAACTGATTACACCTCCAATGTGGACCAAGATGCCAAGCCTTGTACCTTTTTTTTTTATGAAATAATTGATATCATTAGGAGCATCAAGCATCAAGAAGATGCAAATTACAAGTAAAGTTAAAGCTACATAGTAGCATCAGAAAGCAAAAAAACAGCTTGTTAGCTTTCTACAGACAAGACTATCTTAAATACAGTGAGCTAACAAAGTCCAAAAAGTTTTCAGGTGAATCTAAAGGGGAGGACATTTGCCCAACTAAATAAACACAAAAGGCAGTTTGCTTTCAAGGTTGGTGTTGGGGTTGATAATCAAGCCTTATACTAAATGATTGCATTTAGCTTGAAAAATATTCATGCTAATGCAGTTATGCTCTTGCCAAATATAAATCTAGATTTAACACATTAATGACTGGTTCGCTAGACATATACAATAGGAATTCTTTCACACACCAATTTTGGAAGAAAAGATGAACGAATAATCAGACAAGCAACAAGAAACAAAGGAAAAAAGTCACCTATCAAGAAATGAAAAAAACAAATAAAGGAAGATCTCTTAACAAAAAAGTCAAAGATGAGAACAGGTGTATTTATATCTCCTGATGAACAAGATAAGTATTGATCTATTGACACGTGACGAGAAATGTAGACTGCAGCATATGGATTTGTTTACCCTCTTATTATTTGGTAAGCTCCTCTGTTGTATAAACAGTCTGTACCTAATCAAAAGCAACCTGCAATTGTTGAAAAGTTGACTTTATTTCTGCAAAACAATACAACCTACAGTTAATATGATTTTGATGAATCAGAGTTAGCAAAACTAAGTCAACCTCCAGTAAATTGGAAGCAGAATTCTATAAGGTCCGGCGAACCTCATGCTCAGGATACTTCAACTCGACCCCAAATTTTGAGATCGTTGATCACTGAATACTTCCTCAAGCTATAGCATGTTCTCCTCCACACAAGATGGAGGGTCAAAAGCACTTCGAGTAATTAGTATGGAGAGGACATATCTGATTTTCACTGAGTCGGACCACCAAGGGTTTCTAGCTCAATAGCATCTGGATGCGCAAATGCAAGGAACCTCCTGAATTACCAGATACAATTTTATGGGGTCGTTGTAAGTCGTAGTCAGTGTTGCCAAGGGCATGTTTAAAACTTAAATCGAGGAGAAGAGCAGGTGGGTCACTACACCTCACTGTGACTGTTCACTGAAGGCACAAATTTGCTGAAGCCTCCAAAAAAAACTAGCCAACCAAGTACTTTCTGGGAAGGATGTATATTCATGAGGCCCATGGGTTCTCTCTTGAAAACAGGTGCAATGGACAATAATTATAGCTAGCAAAACAATTCTATTACGGACCGTGTGGTTACAAGGATAAGGTATAATAATCCCGGGATAAAAGGTGGGATTATTATATACTGGTTAAATTTTTTATTTCGGTATAAGCAATTCCAGGATTGTTTATACCACAATTGTGGCATTATTTTTATACCATGTTCATATGGGATAACAATTCTGGGATTACTAATTCTGGGATTACTAATCCTGGGATAAAACAACAATATGGGAAATATGCCCTTCTCAAAAACTCTTCCCCCAAAGTCTTTTAAGAAGGCCAATGTTAAAATTAGAAATAAAAATTTATCCAAGTTAATCTAGTATAAAACAAACCAAACATATGTTATATATTATACCTAGTATATCCCAATTTCAATCTAATAAACCAAGCCTCTACCAATAAAAGTATATTCACTAAATAATCCCGTCATTGTTTAATCCCCACATTATAACCCCATTTCAACTTGATCACAAACCAAACGACCCCTTACAGTATAGGATGATTAAG
Organism: Anisodus acutangulus; assembly: GCA_029783415.1. NCBI lineage: Eukaryota > Viridiplantae > Streptophyta > Magnoliopsida > Solanales > Solanaceae > Anisodus > Anisodus acutangulus. The sequence goes on along the minus strand of CM056506.1, from coordinate 14,473,942 downwards.
TTAGATATTGGATCATGTAGTATAAGAAAACCAATAACTAGATATGAATTAAAAAGTAAAACCTATGTCTTTGTACTTAAATCGGGACTCTAAGATGGTTTTCTGAACTTGATTAACATGGTTTTTCTTTTCTTTTTTCTGATGAAGTAAGAATTAACATGGTTTTCCACCCTATATTTTTTATTTAATTGTGAAAGTTTCAGTTCCTCTATCCATTTAACTGTTATTTTGTGTTTAATTTGTGCACTGTATAGTTTATGCAGCTTAACTGTTTCTTCATTATGCACCTTTCCTTATTGAAGTGTGCGCTTTAGCTGCACTTTACACTCCAAACCCTAGCAAACCTTGGCGTTTTCTACATTTATTGCCTTTGACAACAATGGTTTTAATGACGAACCACCTCAACAGACAGCTAAGGACTAACGCTTACAACACTACCATGGAAAAGGACTGAAAAGAAAAACTGCACCCTCTATATTTCATCTAGCACTTAAAGCCTGCACATTGGATTTCTTGAAAATTGGCTCCCGGTACTTGCAAGAGACCACATGTGCAGCATGATAAATATAAGTCAACAAACCATTCAGCATCAAAATGGAGGATGTAATGCTTGTACAATATTATTATGCACTTAATTATCAGCTCCAAAGTGCAGTGAGGGGGGGTGGGGGTGGGGGAAAGAAACTAGAATAATAATCCTTTAAAAGGGACCAAGATAGATGGCCTTGAGCAATGCCACGAAATGTGCAGCTTAACAACATTATACTAACCTTTCCAAGTTCAAAAATATGAGAGCACCTTGTGCTAATGGACTAGTAGTTATTTAAGTAGATAAATACCAAGTAGTTAGATATATTCCTTAACAAGGAAGCACACAGCCAAGGAGAAGGCAGCAGAACATGCAAATGTGGGGTGTGTTCAAAGCAGATCTAGAAGCTAATCTAAGTTAGTTCCATTTAAAAGGGACCAACTATAGATGTTCTTGAGCAATGCCTAAACATGTGCAGCTTAACAACATTATACTAACTTTTCCAAGTTCAAGAATATGAGAGCACCTTTTGCTAATAGACTAGTGGCTAATTAAGCAGATAAATACCAAGTAGTTAGATATATTCCTTAACAAGGAAGCACACAGCAAGGAAAGGGAGCAGAACCTGTAAATAGGGGGTGTGGGTTTAAAACAGATCTAGAAGCCAAGCTAAGGTAGCTCCATCTTCTTCAATCACCTAAGGAAGGAAAAATTCCAAGGTAGCTGATTTTTAGACAACTCAAAATTTACTTCCAAAAGAAAATCTCACTCAAAAAGTTCACCTCGAGACTCACTACTCTAACCTTCCATTCCACAGGTAAGTTGATCTATGCAGTACCCATACATTCTTAATAAGGAGAAAAATGGTCCTCTCGCCCGTCCTCTCTAGAAGTGATTGCAATCTATGTCAGAATAAGAAAGCGTTTCTTATCCCCAGTGTCCTCCATTGGACCTCGAGACTCACTACTCTAACCTTCCCTTCCACCGGTAAATTGATCTAAGCAGTACCACTACATTCTTAATAAGGAAAAAAGTGGTCCCCTGTCCTCTCTAGAAGTGATTGCAATCTATGTCAGAATAAGAAAACGTTTCTTATCCCCAGTGTGACGATAGTTTTTCTGCCGCATGCAACAGCTGAATGGTATTGCTGCTGAGGCATTTAGCACAATAAGCATTCAGCTAATCTGAGGAAATTTTGCCTGCTATCAAGGTTCAGAATATGTTGACTAGCACAAGCACTTAACATTAGCTGAACTCAAGGGATTCTTATATCTAAGTAGAAAGAAAGCCGAGTGTTAAGGACAATGAGACTCTCAATCTGAAAGAGCATATACGGACAATGGTAAGGACCCAAACCAACCGCATCAACAACAACATACCAAGTGTAATACCATAGGTGGGGTCTGGGGAGGGTTGAGAGTACGCAGACCTTACACCTACGTCGTGGAAATATAGAGGTTGTTTCCATAGACCCTTGGCTCAAGTAACGCAATTCATAGCAGTTTGAAAAAGGAAATATGAAAATAAAGGAGACATGACAACTTAATTTAATTTAGGAAACAACATTTGATAATTACAAAGATGGGCAGCAGAAATTTCTCAAAGAACCAACATAGGGTAATTTGCATATGAAACAAATATAAATGTGAAGAGTTAAAACCATAAAAAGGGACAAACAAGTTGCTACAATCTTGGAGAAAATCATACCTGAATGCAGATCCATACCTCCACCATACAAGCATCATCCCCGTTTTCAGAGCAAAATAGATTTAATATCACCCAGTTTTACCAAGAAAAGACTAAAGGGTGCATTTTGCTGTTCCTCATCCTCCCTCACATTTATTTAATTCATTTTCATTTTTAGGGAGGGGGGAAGGGGCCGGTAAGCAACCAAAGCAGTTAAAATAATAGCTATCAACAGTCCAAGATTCAAAAGCAGGGATAATGCACAAAGGAAAAGAAAGGGATGTTAGCGGCCAATGCTTGCTTTTAGCTACCAACTGTCCAAAACAATGGTCCATAAGCAGATGACTAGACACAAAACAATCACTGGAAGCACCTCAAGGAGGCCTTGCTCTGCTTGTCCAAATATATCTAGTAATTAAGAATCATTACCAAAACTCAAGATAAAATATCACATGGCTTTTTTTATTGTTAATTAGTTTCCAGAAGAAAAAAGAATACACAGATACCAACTTGAAAGTATAACAATAAGAAGAACGTGTAAAGCAAACAGAACAATCCAATCCATTATAACTGTTAATTCTTTGTTTCCTATCTCTTCTTTACATCATAAGTCATCCACAAAGACAAGAAACAGTCAACACCATAAACTTTTGTTTTTTACAGAAATGAGACCTGATTTAAGCTCACCGAGCCTTCTTGTGGGACTTGAATGGGAGGCGGGAGGGGGGTGAGGGTGAAAGTTCGACTGGTAACTGGGGAGCTTCTAAATCCCCAGAAAGCATCCCCACTACTTCTTTCATTGATGGTCGACGGGCAGGTGACTTCTGCAAGCAGAGCAGGGCAACAGTGATGCAGAGTAATGCTTGTTCTTTGTCTAATGATTCAACAGACTGATCAACCAGATCAAGAGGCTTCCCTGCTCGGGCAAGGCGACGTGCCCAAGAGAGAAGATTAGCACGCTGGAACTCGGACATGGGTGATCCTGTCACCTGAAGTGGTCTACGCCCAGCAATAAGAACTAACAAAAGCACCCCATAGCTATAAACATCACACTTTTCAGATAGATCACCACAGCTACCATATTCTGGTGCAACATAACATAGAGTTCCTCTCATGCTTGGAGTGCTACTGATACCAGTACCACCGCTTTTAGGTATCTCCCCACTGGCAGAATCATAACTATTCTTCCGAGCTCTCCGAAGCTCACTACTAAATCCATCCAACCACCAATCCATGCTACTTTTACTGCTCCTGCTCCTACTCCTTTTCTTCTTCTTAGCAGTATACAATTCATCATCCCTTGGCCACCAAGACTCACTATGACAATCATCACTAATTGAACCTTTTCCGCCCTGTTGCTTCTTCTTTTTCTTTTTCTTCCTAGCAAGCTCCTCACAGTACTCCTCCTTCCACCACTCCCTTGCAGGTCTCCTCTTCTCCTTCTTCACATTTTTTTCATCATCTAAAGAAACCCACCAATCTAATCTCTTCCTATGTTTCTTCTTTTCTGTTTTTCCTCCTACTGGTCCTGAACTCGACGAAGCCCCAATCCACTCTGTCTTCGGCCTCTCCTTCTTGATCTCATTCCCAATCCATTCCATTACATAATCCTTCACGACTCCTGAATCCGTCCCACCAGTATCTTGCTTCCACCACCAGTCTTTCCCTGTAATACTCTTCTTCTTCTTCACCCCACTCTTCCTATGACCAATTTCAATCCCACTCTCTATACTGGACCTATCAAAATTACCTTCCGAAAGACTCATTTTTTCTACGCCCTGAGATGGGGATGCCATAGCTGCCACTGTTCTTGGAGATACCACAGGGGCCTCAGGTGAAAATTCTACCCCAGTAACCGTCTCTGGCGACGCCTCGAGCCTAACAAAACTCTCCGGTGACTGCTCAACTCCTCTGTGAAAGTCATCTACACCATTAACAGTAATCACACTCTCTGTTTCCTCAGCCACTGACCCATTATCCTCTACCTTTTTCACTTCAATTTCAACTTGATCCTCTTGTTTCAATCTCGCCAACCCGAAATCCCCGATCTTGGCATTGAAACTAGCGTCTAATAGAATATTACTAGGCTTGATATCGCCGTGAATCGTTGGTGGGTCACAGAAATGGTGCAAATACTCTAACCCCTTAGCTATATCAAGAGCAATTGACAACCTCTTTTTCCAATCCTTCAATTCACTACACTTGCGATGCAATAGACAGTCCTGTAAGCTTCCGTTAGCTAAAAGCTCGTAAACTAACAACATACGACCTCTTTTGTCGGAAGAGAAGCCGATAGTAGCAACAACGTAATTACACTCAATTTTTCCGGCAAAAAAGAGCTCGTTTTGGAACTCACGTTCGCCTTGTAAGGACCCGGAGTCCATTACTTTAACGGCGATAGAGATATTAGAGTTGGAGATTGGGCTTTTGAGAGTTCCACTGTAGACTGACCCGAACCCGCCTTGACCCAGTCGGAGAGATGGAGAGAAGTTACACGTGGCGCGACGAAGACAGGTGTATGAGAACCGGTGAGGTGGTTTTGACTCGGTGTCGGAAGACGGAACGGTTCTTTTCAGGCTGATTTTCCGGAAGCAGAAAGTAAAGAGAATAAGGAGGGAGGCGGAGGCGGCTATTCCACCTGCGAGTGGTGGAAGTAGATGGTGGCTTTGACGGTTAACCGGCGGCGATAGCGGCGGCGGCAGCGGTGGTAGTGAACGGAGTTCACGAGATGGCATGATGAATAGAGAAGAAAAAAATTACAGAATTAAAGAATTTGTGCAGTGAAAAAACTACATAAGTGAGTTGTGAATTGGATCGGAGATTTTTTTTTACTTCTTGTTGTTACAAACTTGCAATATTTGAGGTTATTGAAGTGGGATTGCTTTGTATATGGCTTTTTGTGCATATCTTTATTTTGTTTTTATTTTGTCCCATTCACTTCACAATTACATACATACAGAATTACAGATGTATAAAGTCTGCTTTGTGGTCCCTTTTTAGTCAAAGGGTCACTTAATTCTTCTTTTCTCCTTTTCTTTTTCTTCTTATGTATCCCGGGTTCGCGGTGAAATATTTTTCCATACTTAAGTTAAAACATAAATCTAAAATATTTAATTAAAAAAGGAGCAGCCCAAACATTATACTACATCCTTTAATAGTAAATTGAAGGAAATTACATTGCTCCAATTATACATTTATACTCCACCCTCCTCTCCTCAATCCCCCCAAATAATAAAAACTAATCATATAACTTTGCTAAAAAATAAAATATATATACTCTCATTTTATGTTATACTAATCTAATGAATACACTATATGTATCTTCAATTACACTTTTATCATTAGGTTTTTTACTATATATTTTTATATTTATTTATAGTTGTTATTTCTTGATGAAAGTATAGGAATAGTTAGAAATAATGTATCTTGACGTGGGAGGATGAAGGGAAGAGAAAACTATTGTTTAGGGTTTTAGAATGAAATTTGAAATGTAAAAATCAAAATAAAACGCATAAGGATCGTATTTTTAGGTCAGAGGAAAAGTCCAGCTTTAGTTACACCCCGTATTAATAAGTTTTGATCTAAATACCGAATGAGTAAATTTTACCGATCACTTATTCTCTTCTACCTTCTGTTCCCACGAATTGCCCCAATCTTTTTTTACAAAAGGTTAAAGAAACACAAATCTGACTAATAATCCAATTGATCTTTCTTGAAGAATATGGTGAATCAAACTCTTATTTTCTATTTCAATCACTTTACTTAACATGGAAAAAGGAATCAACATCTAAAACATGCCAAAAGAATTATTTTCTTTGTTGAGAATATAATCAAATATTAAAAGTGTGTTCTATATAACAGCTTAAGTTTAGATCAGATAGTTACATACTTCAATATGGTATCAGAGCAAGTCAAAGGTCCTGGGATCGAACTTCACCGCCACTCATTATCAAAAAAAAATTCCACATGCTTAGATCATGAAAAAAAATCAGGTCAGCATGTGAGGGGGCGTGTTGAGAATATAATCAAATATTAAAAGTGTATTCTATCTAATAGTTTAAGCTTTTAGATCAAATGATCACACAGTTAAATATTCTTAAACATAAAATATTAAATGTATTGATATTAATTAGTGTTGTATAGTGAATAAAAGATAATCATACATATTTGAGTGACTTGGTAAAGTTTGGTGTCAAAGTGGAATAACTGAGTCAAAATGGCAACCTTACACCTACCAAAAATAACAGCTAAGTAAGTAATAAGGCAAAAGTTGACTATGCTCCTTGTATCAATTAAACTATACAGGACAGCTGAGTAGTAGGTTTTTGCCACTTTGTCTACTTCTACACTTTCATTTTTTAAATATTTGGATCTCTTAGTCTCAACTAATAAAACGTAGTGTAGTATTTAGTTAATTTCTCCTGGTTTGACTATTTTCTGCTATGAATATTATTATTGTAGTAAGAATTTTATTAGTACTGATGAGGACAACTTCTCCACTGGGTTACGTCCATTTCCTTTGATTAATGACCACAAAATTTTTATAGTGGGTGAACGACTAATCTTTATTACCCTTGCTATCAGCTTCATGAGTGGGCAGAGATCATTATCATTATCATAAATTATAATAAGTGCATTGAAGTTTCGTGATTTATTAAATAAAATTATTGGCTCGACTCACGGAAAATTAAAAAAAAAATGGTGTTCTTTTTTGTTGGATATGTAAAGCAGTACGGGAAGTAAATAAATATTACAAGTATTCGAAATGATAAACAAACAAGCCAATATTCAGAACTATCGCAAGGTTGTTGAGTCTTGAATCTTGATAACCTGAAATCAAGAAACATTAAATCTGGATTGTTACAACTGTGGTTAAGTCGAAAGATGGCTCTCTGTCTTTAAGACAAGATTGCCTCGTATATATGCTTTTACGTTAACGGACAATAGTCTCCTAAGATAAAACAACAACTAATCAACACTACAAAGTAAATAGGTTGATTCTGACGAACAAAACAAACACGAAACAACTTGCTGAAGAATGAAAAGGGAAGGAAGAGTTTTATGTTTGTCCACATGTTTCTGTTGCTCACGTTTTTAGACAGAATTTCAATTGTTCTCTTTCTATTTGTCTTTGTGCATATATGTTGTCTCGTTTCTGTCACACACAATTGAGCCAAAAGGCTCCAATATATAGCATAAGGGGAGGGACTCCTCAACTGCCAAGTAATGGCAGTTTATGACCATTAGTGAGTAGAGATGGCAATGAATTTTGGACCCGGTCCGAATCCGGTGGATCCATATCTGTTTTATAGGATATGGATCTTCAAAATGTAGACCCGACGGATCCGGATCGGACCCGGATTCGTTTCTAACGGATCGGATCGGATCTGAATCTTGTATTTGAGATCCGTATCCGATCCGTGGATCCATTTTTTATTAAATATATTTCATAACCTAGAATGTAATTTTATAAATATTTTCTTATTTTTTTTTCATAATTTATGTATTGGGTAAAGGGTTGAACCAAGATAAGACACAAGTCACGCATCCATGTAATTTGTCTTTGAAGTTTCATTTCTTTTACCTATATGCTCTCTGCAGTTTTTCATGTTTTCATTTCTATAAAAAGAAAAAATTCACTCTTCTTTAATTTTTTTTTTCTTGAATCTGCTAGTCGTAAGCTTTAAGTATCTTTCTCTCATTTGTTTGATCAGCAAAAAAAATTGGGACTTTTGATATATGACTGACATTGTTTTACGTTGTTTAATGAAATCAATCAGTAGAACTACAAGTGGAGCATCACTAAAGCCTCCAAAAATTAGCTCAAAGTTGCAACCTGTTCAGCATCACTAATGAAGTCAATCATCTTTATTTTCTTGTGATGCTAAAACTTTGTTCAGTGTTTTGGAAGAATGGTGTCATGTTTGTGTAGGTTGATTGAATGATCTCAATCATTTTTTTTCAATCAGATTGCGTTTTATTTTGTCATAAAAGTTTCAACATGTGGGAATATTATTCAAGCCAAAAAAATTTACATGTAGATCCAGATCCGATCCATGGATCCGGATTTGGATATGATTTTTATGGACCCGATGGATCTGGATCCATGTATGAAAAATGGATCTGGATCTAGTAGGATCCGATCCAGATCCGATCTGTTGTCATCCCTATTAGTGAGGGAGTTAATCAGCCCCGGACGGGACGGGCGGGCAGCGGCGACGCGCGTGTGGGCTTAGCCTTGAAACCAAACACATCTAGGTCCTCCCTCCTTCAAACAGATGGGTTACCCCTTGGGGTCTCAAACTCTTAGCCAATTTTGAGACTTATAAATAGAACAATTCTTCCTTTCCCCACCGATGTGGTAGATTTGTCCCACACCATATTTCCATGCCTCAAACACCTTACTTCGTCGACCAATATCTCTTTCATTTCTCAACGAAATTTGACGATTCTTGGCCCTACGGTTATCTACTCACTTAGTAGATTATGCACGTGTGAAGAGATAAAGCCTCCAACATGCAAAACCCTAGTGTTTAAGTCATTAAATTCGGGTAGACGCACTTCCCCACCAAAGACAAATTTCCAACACTTTCTTCGTTCCTTCCTTTTTTTTTACATTTAAACTTAATGAGCGGACACGGAAGACTGAATTATCATAGGAAGGAATGATCAAATTTGTTTTATACTATTTGAAATTAAATATTTTAAATGTTTGATCTAATGTTACCTTGCTATCAGATAATTGATAATTAAAAAATATTATAAGTCATAATAATTGATAATTTAAAATATTTTAAAAATATATGAAAAAATTGAAACAATCGTTATACGTAGAGGTAAGGTCAGTGTACATAGACCATCTTCAGACCTCACGTTATGGAATTTAACGGGATATATTGTTATTGCATATATGAAAAAATTATGATAAAAAAAACTTATTTGAATCTCAAAATTTAATAAGTACTACGTAAATTGGGACAGAGTCATCTTTGCCGTAGACGTGGCCAACGAATTTGAGAGCAATTTTAATTATATTATAATAAAAATTAAGGGATAAATTAGGGTTTTATTTCAAAAGAAAATTAGACACGTGTTGTCCATTAATTACAAAAACAATGAAAAACATTGTTAATGACAAAATATGAATAATCTAAAAGTATAAGTGAACATAAAATTAGCAAACGTTTTTTCTTATTTTAAAGGTTTAAGAAAACAAAAAAAAAATCATCATAGAGCGGGGAAATGTGGGGTTAACTAATAAAGTCCTCCATGGTCTGCCAGAAAGCATAACGGGAAAAGCATCATTAGCTCCAATTTCCCACAAGTTGGCCTTTTATACTTTTTCTTTTTCCTCTTGCACAGCATTAAAACGTTGAAATAAATGTGTTGCACCACTTGTCTTTCATTATCATTACACCTTATTATATTGTCTTTATTTTTATCATCACACTTCTTTCTTTCTTTCTTTTTTTATCTTTTTTGGTGGTTTTAGGAGAAGGGGCTAATCATCGTCAATAGCGGATGTCCAAATTATTGATTTTGGACGCAAAAGCCAACATCATTAACCATTGACAAACAAGAAAGAAGACAACTGATTAACGTAATTATCGGTGAAATTAAACAATATCTTTTTGAGTCCATAAGAACTAAAATAATCTTTAGGACTATTCTTTATTTTGTCTTTCAAAAAGACGTTACTATACCTAATTAATTGAAATGATCATCTTCACTTGATTTTGTATTTTCGTCTAAGTTTAACTTTTTTTAAAAAAAATAGTTGAATCTTATATGCTTTTATCAATCTTCACTTTATGAGTTTGTTTGGGGTTAAATTATATCCTAGTTCTATTTTCTTAACATTATGTTTCTCCTTATGACAATTAACTTATGATCTTAATATTCTATACAATTAATTTTTATGATGTTGAAAAGAAATGATATCATTTTATATATTTTTTTAAAATATATTTTAAACTTTTTATTTTATTTTTAATGAAATGTTTAAGATCATAAGTTTTAATAGTACTTTTGCATTTGAAAAATATTTAGTTGGAATTAAAAAATATATAGGTTTTTGAGGTTAAAGCTAAATAAACGAGTGCTTTGACAGTTTTTATCTAGAACAGAATAATTTCATCTGGATTATTCATCAAGTCAGATTTTCATCTTCAAATTCAATTCTCTATTTCAAGTTAAAGTTGAAAATAATGAACTAAAGTGTAAAAGAGATCATATTACTGTGTAAAAGAATAAGTATTTCAAATTGAAGTTTAAATAATTTTTATGACCAAACATGGAAGGTAGCATATATAAAATGAAGTTAATGGATGGACTAATAATTAACAAAAACCATAATTAAGAAAGAGAGGGAAAGTTTAGAGAACCAATAAAAAAACAAGAGAGGATAAGAATTTTAATATATTATTTTTAAAAAACTTTAATGACATGGCATATCAACTAGGAGAGAATGAGATTTTTGAGGTATTTAATATATTTTGAGAAAAATAATGATAGTTGAATTACTTTATTGTCTTAAAAGAAACAAAAGTGATATTTTGAGGCAATTCCCCAAACTTGGGTGATCATCTAGGGAATTAACTACAGGATTTAGTTGTCCATATATTAGTTATTTATGTATTAGTTATTTCACATTTTGTTCTTTGTAAAATAATACATAAATTTTCTCATAACTTATACATGTATTAGTTATGCCGGTTTTTAAATTGCAAACCAAATAACGCACTAATTTGTATTATTGAGTATTGCGCGCTGTTGCCTTGAAGCAGATGCATAGAATTACCCCACCCCAACTAGTTTTGTAATTAACTTGAAATGTTGTTAATTTTAGCAAAAGAATATGAAATTAATAATCAAAAAGAACACACTTCTTTATCATAATCAACAGTGCAAAAATAGTATATTTACTGGTAATGTGCTCATAGTAGCATGAGAAGAAATGTAAAACACACTTCTTTAACAAGTAACAAATCCATATAATTTATCATGAAATTCATGAGCCCGTTGCATATATCCACAAAATTAAGTGAAGATGTCCATTGAAGCTAATTAGGTAAAGTAAAGTAATTTTTGGAAGACAAAAGAAAGATAGATGACTTTGATGGTCAATTATTCAAAGTTGAGTGACTATTTGAGCAAACTAACTATTTACTTTGAAGTATGTAAAATGTATATGGAGAAATATATTAGCATCTGCATCAACTTATTGAATTTCTTTTGTTTTTTTCTAATGAAAGGCAACCTAAATTAAAGATAGAAATCAAAGGAGTTTAATACACAAAGAATTTAATTTATCGTGGTTACTGGATTTCGTTATATTTTTTACCGAAAATAATCTCTAATTTTGCCTCGAAGACCGTACATGACTGAACCTCATTAAATCTTTATGTTATTTTTCACTCTTTTTATCTTATGTATAATGATGTGCTAATCAACTCACAATCTTCTGCAATACATAATTCTACTACAATTACTTTGGGTCTATAGCACAAAAGATGCCTACATCGAAGGATCGATCAAAACGGAAAGCAACACCAAGTTGAGGACCAAATCACTACAACAAAAAGGGAATAGTTAAACTTAACAATCTTTTTTGACTAATTTGTTAGATTTAGGGCAAAAAATTAAAATGAACATCTTTTATTATACATTAAGGACCATATCAATCAAGTAGAATATATTAAGGACCATATCAATCAAGTAGAATATATTAAGGACCAAATAAATCAACCACAATTCATTAAGGACCATTTTGATCATTTTCTCCTTTTTAGTTTGTCTAAAAAAACTTAGAACCAAATTAATTTGACTAAATCAACACTTACTTATTTTGGACGAAAGGATACTTAGTTCTCTTTTCACCATTTTACCCTTCTTATTATTATTTAATAATAACATTTTATTTTTAACCCTGTGTTTGTTTTAATTCCACCGTGCATCATATTTTAATCTTTTTAGGCACTTTACTTTCCCGTCTGTAATTGTATTTTCCCTTTTTGGAGTCTTGAATGTGTGACAACTCCAATATTTGTAGTAGTTAATTGGAGTATTTAATAGACTTATCATCTATTTGTGTATTAAAAGGACAAAACATTAATATTACACTTCATCTATCTCTTGTTTCAACAACCCAATATAGCGCAATACAATACTATACAGGGTAGTATGCACCAATGTAACACGAGTGATATAAACATTGTTAAATTTAGTAGATTTAGTATGAACAAGTCAAAGTATTCTAAGGGCAAAATTGGAGTTAAATATTTATTAAGAGCCAACCATCTGGAAATAAAAAAAAAGGAGTGATGGGAGAAATAATAAATTGGGATAAGCAAAGTCCCCACATGCTTCCTTGTGGAAGTAGGAACTGTTATACTTGTAAAGAGAAAACGAAACGTGCGGTTAACTTATTAGCCAAACTAAAATGGATAGTAACATATGGCACCACGTGTACTGACTTTGACTTTTTGTAATACTTTGTGAAGGTGAATGTCCCGAACGCGAAACCCTCCACCAGATCGTATGCCTTGGCCAAATGAGATGTAAATCGAGGATATGCCATGAGCGACACTGAAGTGAGAGGACCAATGGACACGAATCCAAAGAACAAATTTGCAGAATATTTCAAAGAAAGACTCCACCACACGATTCAAATTCCGACATCTGAGAATCAGACCTCAATCACCTTGCCACTTATTGCCCCGTGCAAAGCCAGGGCCTAATCTAAAAAATGAAAATTGTGACATCTCCAAAATTTTAAGGGTCACTTTATTTGAATACAGCTATTTATGGTTGAAGTTTATGTACTTTTACTTTGAAGTTTAGCTAAAAATGAATGAGTTTAGTTATATGAAATTTCATTCGCCGTATATTTAAAGTTATTTTTAAAATCGGATATTTGTGCACTTTGGCTGAGATAAATATTAAAAATTAAACCGTGAGAAATATTATTTACAGTATAGTTTCATCGAAATCTTTTTTTATAAGCATAGTTTATCAACGTTAAAATGCAAATTTTCTTAGTTGATGTGGATTGAATACAAAAGAGGAGGGGGCACAATTTGTTACTTTCTCATTGTAGTTAGTGAAAGACGTGAACGTCGTCGTTTTCTTCTTTTTTTCCTTCAAAAAACATACTTTCATGAGAAGTGCTCATATTCAGGTTCAACGTGTTACTTTAAAGCAAGTAATGGTTTTTGAATGAATTATTAATTTAATTAAAAGACTCTTCTTTTAGCGATTTCCTAATCTGTGATCGATAGCTAATAAAATAGGTGGCACAATGATTATTAGGGAAGATTTGAGTAGTATCATAATGTCAATTATGAGACAAATTAAAATTTCGGTATCCTTATAAATTAATTAGTATATACTCTCTATTCTAATTTATATGACACATTTTTTTTTTAATTTATCTCTAAAAGAATGACACATTTCTTTATTTAGCAATAAATTAACTTTATCTTTTACGCTTAACAAAATAATATATTACCATATAAATACTTTTTGCTTGTTTTAAACTACAAGATTTAAAATTCTTATTTTATTTCTTAAACTTTACGTTCAATCAAACTACTATCATATAAATTGAGACGGTAACTAAGAAGTAAAAAAAGAATCTTTAAAACTAATCTAAGCTCATCAGTACTCGTGATTTTAAGCTTCTCTCACTGAAGTAAAAGAGAATCTTTAAAACTAATCTAAGTTTAGAAAATATTCATAATTTTATTCATTAATAATTTAAAATATATATAGTGTTACAGAAATATTTACTTTGCTACAAATTAGGTAACTAATGAATCCTAATTACAAGAGAAATATAATTCTACAATATAATTCTACCTAATATAGGAGATGTATAATTAATTATTGTGGAAATATTCTATTACACCCCGCAGTCAAAGCGGAAGGTCAGCGTATGCTGAGACTGTCCCAAAAGTTTTCAAATAAAACCAGCGGAAGACCTTTTGTAAAGATGTCTGCAATTTGATAACGCGACGAGACATGTAAGACATGTACTTGTCCACGAGCAACCTTTTTGAAAACAAAGTGAATATCCAACTTAATATGTTTAGTGCGTTGATGGTAAACCGGATTTCTTGGGAGATAAATTACACTAACATTATCACAACAAACCAATCTCTCCTTCAGAACCGGACAGTAGAGCTCTAAAAGAAGGTTCCGCAGCCAACAAGATTCAGACACCACATTGACAACTCCTCGGTATTCTGCTTCGGCACTGAATCTGACAAGGTTGATTGCCGTTTTGAGGACCAAGAGATCAAATTATCACCAAAAAATACACAATAACTATACGTGGATCGTCTAGTATCCGGAAAACCACCCCAATCAACATCTATGTATGAAATAAGAGTGATTGTCGAAGACGGATATAAATGCAAGTCATGATCGAGAGTACCCTAAATCTAATGCACAATGCATTTGAGAACATTCATGTGATCCTCCATCGGGTTATGCATGAATAGACAAACCTGTTGCACAGCATAAGAGATGTCGGGCCTCGTGAATGTGAGATACTACAGGGCCCTGCAAGGCTGCGGTAATATGATGGATCGACATATGGCCTGCTGGAAGAATTACTCAACTTCGGTTTAGTGTCAACCGGAGTGACAGATGGCCTATACGATGACATGTCAGCTCGTTCAACAATCTATGTTGCATACTTCTTTTAGGATAAAAATAAACCACATGCATGACGTGTCACAACTATCCCCAAGAAGTAATTCAGTGGCCCTAGATCTTTCATTGCAAACTCAGAGCCAAACAATAACATGATAGACTTGCGAATGGCATCAGATGAGGCAGTTAAGATAATAGCATCCACATATAAAAGAATGTAAGCAATATCATTACCCTGACGGTAGATGAATAAAGAATGATCAGACATGCTGTTAGAAAATCCAATATGTGAAACGTAATCTGCAAACCTTTTGTACCAGGCCCTAGGAGCTTGTTTGAGCCCATATAATGATTTGTTTAGCAGGCACACATGATCAAGATAAGTAAGGTCTATGTACCTCATGGGCTGATACATGTACAATATTTCATTGAAGTCTTCATGCAAGAATGCATTTTTGACATCAAGCTGATGAAGCGGCTATTCCTTCGAAAGAGCCAGACTGAGGACCATCCTGATAATTGCTAGTTTGACCACCGGACTGAAAGTCTCACCGCAATCCACACCAACTCGTTGAGTCTTCTCATCACCTACAAGATAGGTTTTATGCCTCTCAAATGTACCATTAGATTTTTCGTTATGACTAAAAATCCATATACATCGAATCACATTAACATCAGGGGGACGGGACACCAAATCCCACGTCTTATTATTAATAAAAGCATTAAATTTATCATCCATCTCCATTTTCCAATTTGGATCATTAAGGACAGACACGAGATTACGGGGCAACGGTGACTTGACAATATGGATGTGAAGACCATATTTTTTATTTGGCTTAAAAATCCTGTGTTAACTACGAGTGACAGGCCGTTGGGCGAGAATTGGAGTCGGGCCAGATGAGAGTGATGGACTGCCCGGCAGTGGACTGGCAATGAGTCAGGAGACGGTGGGCTACCCGAGCTGGATGGTGGGTCGAGACCCAGTGGACTGCCCACCACTGGGCCTCTCGATAGCAGGCTGCCAAAGAGAGGCTCAGCTGGGCCAGCAGCCGCGGGGCTCGGTAGTAAGGCCGAGACACCAGGACACGTTGGGCCTATTTGGAAGGTTAATTTATGGATCAAATACGGGGGTATGCTATCGTCAAGAAATTCATAGGTAGGAGGCCCGAAACAATGTAATTTGTAAAAGGAAAATTTGTTTTATCAAAAATTACGTGATGACTAACACTGATTTTATTAGAGGATAAGTCGAAACATTTATAACCACAATGATTTGACGGATATCTCAAAAAACACATGGAGTTGACCGGGGTTGAAGTTTATTGATGGTAATAGAAGGAAAAATAGGACATCATAAGCACCCGAAAACCCGTAAATGAGAATATGATGGGTCCCTTAGGTATAAATTTTTGAGTGGGGATTGATAGGCTATTTGTTTGCTCGGAAGTATGTTAAAAAGATATGTTGTCATGTGTAACGCATGATGCCAAAATGATGGTGGTAGAGATGCATGGGCAAGTAAGGTTGTAACAATATTGTTAATTGTTCGAATTTTTCTTTCTGCTTTTCCATTTTGAGATGATGTATATGGACACGAGACGAAATGACAAACCATTAGTTTTGCAAAAATCCCAAAGAGGCTCACTATCAAATTCTCTACCATTGTAACACTGAATATTTTTGATATCATGTTCAAATTGAGTGCGGAGGTATGCTCTAAAAGATAGAAATATAGAAAAAACTTGTGACTTTTTAGACAAAGGAAACGTCCACAAAAATTAGAGTAATCATCCAACAACAGAAGATAATATCGATGGCCCGAAAAGCTCAAAACGGGAGATGTCCAAATATCACTATGAATAATATCAAAATGCATAACAGTACGAGACTTAGAAGCAACAAAAGACAACTTAACATATTTTCCAAGAGAACAAGAATGACAAACATGAGAACTACGAGGTCTAGTACACTCAATAAATTTATTTTGTTTAAGGAAAGCAAAAATAGGTGCTCCCGGATGACCCAAACGTTCATGCCATAAAGAAGGAGTTAAAACTTCAAAAGTGGATGGTAATTTGGCTTGATATGTGGTTGTGGTGATTGGATAAAGTTCGCCCCGACTATCACATCTCATTAGACGCATCCCCGTCTGAAAATCCTTCACGAAAAATCCAAAAGGATCAAATTCAACAGAAACTCAATTATCAGTGGTAAAATTTTTAACTGAAATCAAGTTTTTAATTAATTGAGGTGCGTGAAGGACATTTTTCAAATTTAACGGTGGGTTCGGGGGAGACAAGTAGTACCATAACCACACATTAAATTTGAATTGCCATTTTTGACAATATACCACAATTATTGCTCAAATAAAAATAGGATGAGAGATTACCTTGTGAGAACGTCATATGAGACGTTACACAAATGTCCATATACCAATTTGCGTCGGGCGGAGTAAGCCCAAGAGTGTGCATCACGACCTCGATATATGTCGGGGTCTCCACTATCGAGTGGGCATGCTGCCACTGGCTCGGCAGTGGCCCAAGGATTCCCGCACCGGATTGCTGGGCCTGCTGGCTGGTCCGCTATGCCTGGGTTACTGACTTGCCCGTAGGCTTGGCCTAATTTCCCGCGGGGAATGGGTAGGGAGGCACGACCCAAGGCCACTGCCAGGCCCACTGCCCCACTGGGTTGGCGGCTGCCACTGGGCTGGCTATTGTTGTTGGACGCCGCCCCTGCCGCTGCCTTTTCGACAATTGCGGCCACCGTCGCGGTTTTTGCTCCCGTTACCGTCGTTTTGGCCCTTCTGGCCACGATTTGGCGGCAAACTTTCAAATTGTGACGAATTCTCATCGGACGAAGCGACAACCAAGACGGAATTTGAAACAGTGGCTGCCTTCTTGGCAAAATCCGCTTCTTCAGGGATGAGCATAGACGGGGCTTGGTAGAATGGCGGAAGAGGATTTTTTCGAACGGATGAGCGTACCTACTCCACTAGATGCGTCAGTAAGGCCGACAACCATTTGTAACACGAGCCGATTGTTAGTTACCGGCGCCCTGACTTTCTTGAGTTGGTTTGACAAAACCTTGAGCTGTTGACAGTACGCAGACGCATTAGAAAAATCCGACATATCAGTGGTGGAAATTTTCTTCTCAAGTGTGACAACCCTGGAATTCTTATTATCTTAGAATATGTCACGTAAACGTTCTCAAGCTTCCATAGCCGTGGAATCAGGCTCAAGAATAGTATGTAGTAAATCACTCGAGATTGTGGCGTAGATCCACTAGAGGACCGTTGCATCAAGGGTAAACCATAATTCTTTCTCATCATCGGTCGTCGACACCTTCTATTTGCCTTTTTTTTTTACGGAATTATGTGATGGATAACTCGGTGTGAGCGACAATGGATTTTAAAGAGTTCCGCCTATGTCGCATAATGGACATTTTCCATTTCAAGAGTGATGGAGATATGAATCAGAAATAGCTGGGTGAAAATTTATTTTTGAGTCAGACATAGTTGTCGGACGGAGAAGGGAGGCCGACGGCGCAAGAAGAAGGGGGGGGGGCACGGTATTGAGAGAAAATTTAGGGTTTATGATCTTTCCATAGAATCTGATACCATGTTGAGTCAGACATAGCTGTCGGACGGAGAAGGGAGGCCGGCGGCGCAAGGAAGAAGGGGGGCACGGTATTGAGAGAAAAGTTTAGGGTTCATGATATTTTCATAGAATCTAATACCATATAGGAAATATTCTTTCTTGATTTTATTCATTAACGATTTATCATATATAGTGTTACTGAAATATTTACTTTGCTACAAACTAGTTAACTAATCAATTCTAATTACAAGAAAATATAATTTTATCTAATATAGAAGATGCACAATTAATTATTATGAAAATATTCTATTACTAAGCTTATCATTACTCGTGATTTTAAGCTTCTCTCACTGCTGCTATGGTGACCAAACGCAAGCAGTTTTTTATACAGCATAGAAGCTACTACTCTATTCGTATTTGCACGTAGGTAAAATCTCCACACCAAATATTTCACAATTCTCCACAACTAATTTTTAGTATTTTACGGACGTAAAGATCTAGTAGCTTCGTTGGTTGACTAGCTGAATTTTTACTTTATTGGTAAAAGATTAAATCTTCAAGTTGTAATCTCCCCTCCATTTCTTCTTCCCTTAATCCGTATGTAATAAAAACAATTTTTTTTTTAAAAAAAGTAGCCCTATGAACCATAGGGCAAGCAGATCATTGTGCACATAGTATTATCAATTATGTACTATGGAAATTATGGTCAAATAGAGTAAAGGAAATCACAGTGGTGCAAACTGCAAACACCGACCAAAGAAAAGAAAAGCACCATAAAGATTTGTAATAAAAATCGTAGAAAGCTGTCCTCCGAGGCATAGTTCAGTGACAAAGTCTGGACGCTATAAGACGCTCTGGCATGGGACAACGTGTGTTCGATTCCCCGCAAGCACGAAGAAATTCTGCATGTTGGGGAATTTGACCTTGTCTCATTGATCAGTTGTAGGCTCCCAGAAAACTGGCCATCGGAGGACATCCCGCGATTTACCTGGTAATAGTTGTTGAAGGATCGGTGCTATTACCTCCAGGACGTCTGGGTAATACCAGTGAAGTAGTCAGGCGCAAGCCTGGAAACCTGAATTATAAAAAAAAAAAAAAAAATCGTAGAAAGCTGGCAGTCCCTTTCTGAAGCTGAGTTCTAATAGTTGCAGCTGTAGATATAGCTTTACACGTGCTTGATTTATACAACAGAAGGCTGGTTGGTTTATACTAGCGTCGCCAAGGTCGACGGTCACTCGACCGACTCCGACCCGCTCGCACGGCCCCGCCCGCCACCCCGCCTAAAAAAAAAAATTTGACCTGGGACTGACGGATCTGACGATGTCTGGCCCGCTGCACTGAAGCCTCGCCCCTGCTCCGCCTGACCTGAACCGCCCCGAGCCCGCCCGAGCCCGACCCACCCCCCGACTCTTAACCCTTTAGAAAATAGCCGTTGCACCAACGCCATTTTAGATTATGGCGGCACAACGGCCATTTTAGCCCCCTCCCCAACCCCCCTACCCCTTAATATTTATTTTTAACCCATAAGTTATTATATTTACACTTTAACCCAATTTTTCAACTATAAATAACTCATTTTCTTCATCTTTCTACAAATCTTCCTACAATCTCTAATTTCTCAATATATCTCTACATTGTTTGCTAAATATTCAATTTTATTAATTCATTTGGGAATTGGGAGTGAAGTTGGCAACTAGCTGAGGATCTTCCATCGAGCAAAGTTTCAATTTTCAACCTTCGATTACACGTCGACGTTACGGCTTGTATCTGCTCTTCATTAAATTATTATTGTCTGCTTATTTTATTTAGCGCACTTAATTTTATTGTCTTTAATTATTTATTATCATAATTAAAATGGAAGGATTAAAAGGTATGTTTATAAGGTAAAGGGTATGAGGTGCTTCTTCTAGTAGAGGGCAACTGTAGTAAGGGTACTTCTTCTAGTCATCTTATTCCTAATAGGGATGATTTTGTTGATACTCAACATTTTCCTACAATACTCATTAGATTTAGACGAGGAGTTATTTTCTCGAACTCAAGAAGACTTTAATTTAGACGATGATCTAGACGATACACCCACTAATATTGATGACAACACGCCTTAGTGCACCTTCAACCAAATACCTCCTATTCCCCTAAGTATGACGAGGTCCAAAGAAACGACCACTATTAAAATCGATGCATGGACATTTTTTTGATAGGGACGAGAGAATCAAGTAGCCATATGTAAAATTTGTAAAATGTTTTTAAAATTTAAAATCGGAAAAGGTCACTGGGACGGGGTTTAATTAGACACGTAGTAAGTGCTCATCCAGCTAGGTATGCCCAATACCAAAGCTTCAAAACTGCAAGAACGCTCGCCCATCGGGACAAAGTTCACATACCGACATCTGCCTCGGGACCAGTCTGGGTCAAATTAACCCTATGACGGGGAATTGTAGGCTCTAAATACAACAAACATAGAGATAGGGAAGCAATATCAAAATTAGTTCTTTGTGGAGGGTTTGCCTTTTTCATTTCCTTCATCTCGCTTTATTCATTACATTAGAGATATATATAATCCCCGCTTTTAACGGTTTTCCCTAGGTCAACTGTTAAGAGAGATGTATTTAAATTCTGCGCATGAATATCAACAATATTTACGTTTTTCATTATATCATTTTAATGGCAAAGTATCTATCACGCCCTGATATAGGTCGTAGTACTAACGCCATGATTATTTAACCGTAACTTGTCATTGGATAGATTATAAATGGTCTATGCAAAACGTATTTTTAAGCGTAGATAGATATATAGATGATAGGCACACTGGTACTTTTATTGCAGAAAATATTTATCAAGTGTGCGATTATTACTAATTAGTCTAGATAAAATTATGACTATTACATTAGATAACGCTTCTAATAACAATTACGCACAATTACAATGTTAAAAATAGTTTAGCTCCATCTTTTCCAGGACCATTTTCATATAAAATGCGCGTATATATATATAACTTAATTGTAAAGGATGGTCTATCACTTTTTGAAGACATTCTTAGTAAAATACAATTTGCTATAAACTTTATTTTTAAAAGTAATAAAGTACAACGTGAAAAGAATATAAAAAATTTGTCATGATTGTGGACTACCTTTTAGAAGAATTCAAGAAGTATCCACTAGGTGGAATTCTTTATACGAGCAACTCCTTGTTGCTTATGACTATAAATTACCTATAACTTTATTTTTAACTCTCATAATAAAAAGCCACTGATATGATTTTAGATAGTGATTGGGAAAAAATTTCCTAACTTATTGTATTTTTAGAGAAATTTTTCAAGCAACAAAAGAATTTTCCGGTATATATTATCCTACTATTTCAACTATGTTATTTATATAACTCTAATATTTTATTACTTAGTGAATATATGGAAAACCAGCTTATAAGGACTATTAAAAATGTTTGTCAAAATAAAAATATTTTATTCTATTCCTTCTATTTATATTATTGGTCTCAGATTAAATCCTACTATTAAAATAGACGGTACTAAATCACTAATTGAAACTATTTACGATTGTATAGAAGTACTACCACCTCAAGTCCCAAAAATCTAAATCACCCACCACCTATTGAACAAACTAAAGAAGAAGTGTTGAATAGCGTAGAACACCACCGCAAAAATATATATAGATTTTATCAACAAGAAAATGCTAGTAACGCATCAAGCTACCATACCATCTTCTTCATCTTCAACACAACCTCACAAAAGACATACGTTCTGCTTAGTATTGAAAGCCTCGTAAATAGAATGTGCGGCCGCATTCTCTACTAACCAAATTAGCGAGTTGGATATTTTTGTTTTTGCGTGGTTCTGCATCAGTATCAAGAAGTTATCAATGAAGATGGACAAGAAGACTTATCAAAATCGAGTGGAATGAGAAGACCTTTCCGACACTTTCATTGATGGCTCGAGATGTTTTGAACATTCAAGCGTCATCATTTCGCTGAGCGCTTTCGCAGATATCAAATAGGAGACCATGCACACTCATTGTGAGACAAATTTTGGAAATTGCAAGATATTCGAGAGATTGGATACGGAGGCGGAGAAAGGTGCGGTCAACCGAGATCAACGAAGAAGATGATGAAAACTACAACGAAATCTTAGCAAGGTAGTGGAAGCGGCGTGGGATCAATTTGATCAACAAATACCTATTCCAACTAGAAGAACCACATGAAATCATCAAGCAATTAGAATGCATTTTTTTGAAAATGTAATTTTTAATTGCAATTTTATTATGTAATTTGCAACTTTTGGACAACACCATAAAGTTGCAATTTAGATTTTAGACAATTGTATTTGTATTACAAAAAATCATACGTCTATTAAATAATATAAGAGGCACAAAAACAAATTGACCTTGGGATGTTTTTATTACACTATCTTGTTTTGTTTATTGAGTTTTTTTATACATATTATTTAAAAAAAAAAAAAGGAAAACCCGAGCCCGCCCCGACCTGAGCCCGAGGCGAGCTCGCCACTCGCCCCGATCGACGGGATCGGGATCGACGGGATCGAGCAGTCCTGCCCAGACCGACCCCCGCTTAGGCCCGCTAGTCCCGATCCCGACCCCCCGGATCGTCCCGCCCCGACCCCGACCCCGCCAGACCCGGCCCGCCAGACCCGAGCCCGGCCCACTGGCCACCCTTAGTTTATACTCCAAGCAGTAATGTCGATGATACAGACAGCTTAATCAGTTCAACTGTTGCTGCTATATTAAGAGACATGTCAAGTACTTTCACTAAAATAACTTTTTTTTAATGTCAAGTACTTTCACTAATTTTTTTTTTTAAATGGAGAAACACAACGAGTGAAATTCAGATTTCAACTAAAAAGACATTTATAAATTACACAAAGATGTGTATCCTTTTTATTTTAGGAAGAAAGAAGAATTTCAACAGTGAAAATAAGGACTCGCTATAAAAGGAATTTTTAATATTAGTATGATATTTGAACCCAATAGTGTTAGGTCTTAGATAAAAATAAGAACGCGTGAAGCTGAATTAGTAAGTTTTCAACATATATTAAAAATAACTTCATTCGTGAAAATTAAGTACTCTTGTTATTCCATTTTATGTTACACAATTACTACTTGGAGAGTTATTAAATAGGTTTTTTTTACCATTATTATTTCATATGTCATTTGAGTATTTTAAATTATTAATTATTATAACTTATAATATTTTCTTATATAATTTTTAAATATACAAATTTATTTCAAAAACTTGAAGATTTTTTCTCAAAATGTACACCAAAAATAAATAGTTCGACTCTAATTTCCAATTGTGTCACATAAAGCGGTGAGGAGGGAGTAGGAGTATATGATTACCAATGAAACTTGGCAAAATTTAACCCTGCATCACTTAATACATTTTTGGTTGTTCCTGAAACATTTAGATTTGAATTATAAGTTCAAAGTCAATAACTTATTTCAGGGCTCATTTTGAATGGCGCTTATATATACGTCATCTAAATTAAAAAAAAATCTTGTCTTAAAAGTTAAAATCAAATGTCTCAACACAATAGAATGATAGAAAAATATGAATTAGCAAAGAGAATAATACTGATATTTATAGTCGGTTTGGCGTCTCCAAAGCTAAAAATATATATATTTTTTTAAAAAAGTTTTTTTTTTCAAAGTTGAAGCGTTTTATCAAATTTGTAGAAGAAAAAAAAATTGAGTAGTTTCATAAATTGTTTTTGAGAAATTGAAAAAGTAGCTTCTTCCAAAAAAAAAAAAATTGAAAAGCAAGAGAAAATCCACTTACAAGCACGTCTTAAAAGTTTTATCAAATACTAATTACTGTTTAAAAAAAATTAAATTAATTAATCAAACATAAATTATTTTTCACAAAAAATATATTTCAAAATAAGCTATAGCTAATAGAGTAGTTTCGTATCTCTCTTTATATGCTGGAACAAGTTAGTCACTCAGGATTGTTTTTCGACTGAAATTTCATAGAAGAGCATATATTTGAAGGAGGTATAGTAATTCAATTGGGAAATTTTAATAGCTTAATTGGTTGACTATAATTTTCTAATTTAATTAAGAAATTTCAATAATTTAATTGATTGATTGAGATTCTCTAGCTCGTAATCTTCTCCCCATTCTTCTTCTCCTAACCCCTATGTAATATATTTTTTTTTAAAAAAAAAACATAGAAGTTCAATTCGTGTGGAACTTTCTATATGGGCCCTGACCGACCAGTCTCCAGTCTCCCGTTAGCAATCCAATTTAAGTGATTTAGTTTTCATCTATTATTTAAGTTTTTCTATAAGTTTCTATTAATTTAGTTAGCAACCCAATTAATGTGATTTAAATTCGCCCTAATTAGCTGTCTCAACCTCTGTGTTATTAAGAAATTAAAGGCTTTCAGATTTTGTCTTCATGGTGCTGCTAAGGCACGATGTGACATATCATGGGATTTAGTAGAAGTGCAGAGCAACATAAGGATTATGATTGTTAAAGCAGTAAATAATTACTTAATATAATCACCGCATCTCAAATTATTTATCGTGGTTATTAAAAATAATCATCTATGATTATTTATCGTTTTAGAAGTTTAAGACATAATAAATTATTTTTTCTCCATTTATCATTTGTCATTAATGAAGATGACACATAAATAAAGTACACATTTAATGGAATGATATTATAACTTAGACATAAATAAGGGTAAAATAGATCAAATACCCTTCTAATTAATACTATTTCTTAAGGTGCGTGTAAACTAAAAAAATAACAAATAATTTGAGAGGAAAGAAGTAAGTACTATATTCTAGCAAAATTAGAGTCTTCTAGGACAATAAATCCTACTTATTCTTTTATATTAGTAGTCGTAGTACTACTCGTGTATTTTCTTGTCTCTCAATTTCTACGTTGTTTCTTAGACTTTGATTATCGTATTCATTATATCATTCGCTATTTTTTCCAGACTGGTTTACCCTGCTTTTATAGTATTTTTGTCATGACTTTTATACTGCTTTGGATTGAGTGTGCCGAGGGGTCTATCGAAAAAAGCTTTTCTACCTCCCAATGTAAAGGTAAGGTCTGTGTACACTCTACCCTCCCCAGATATCACTTTGTGGAATTTCAGTGGGTATTGTTGAGAGTCATACATCAGATATGGAATGGAAACATGGACTCCTTATATGGACTTGGACAATATTCATCCTACAAGCTAGTTTTTAGGGTTGAGTTAAGCCCAAGTCCATTCTTTACATGGTATCAGAGCCAGACCCATTTCAATTCTTTGTTCACCGATGTTGGGGCCCCAAATTATATTATTCACGCTCCAGTTAACAAGGTCGGGGGAGTGTTAAGAGTTCCACATTGAATATGGAATGAGAACATGAACTGCTTATATGAACTTGAACAATCCTCATCCTATAAGCTAGTTTTTCTAATTAAGTTAGGTCCAAGATCTATTATTTAGAGGTATGTTGTTGTTTTTCTAGGACAATACTATTAAAGTTATAAGTATGAAATGAAAAATGATAGGAAATGAAATGCATTATGTAAAAGAAGAATGCTATTACAATTAACCCAATATATAGTTTTAGTAATCAGAAGTTTTAATTCAAAAAGACGTGCATGAGTTTGAATGGCTAATGCAATCCAATTTTGCCACTAGATATATGTATTACCGCCCTGCCTCCCCCCCCCCCACAACAAAAAAAAGTACTAACAAAAACAGCTCATGCGGTAAGTTTAGTTGATAAAAATCTTTTGGGTAATCAGATTATTACACAAACCTAATAATTCAACTGATATTTCTCAGAAAATATCAGGAATCAAACTCTTTTTTCCCCCTATTATAACGTTGTGATCGACGTAAGCGGAAAAGAAAAAAGGAATTTCAACGACTAAAACATGATAAATTACTTTGCAACAAAAACAAAAGAGAAAATATTACTACATAGATTGGTATTTTGGTGATGTTTTGCAAATAAATGAAGTGTAAATAACAACTAGTGTTGCTTAATAAATAAATAAATAAATAAGGCAAATTTACAAGCACAATTATGACCTATAATGCCACGGGCGAATTATAATAGCTAAGTAATCAGGGAGGCTGACTAAGGTCACTTTCATCCATTAAAATACAAGGGGCAGTTGAGCAGTAGATTTGTGCCCCTCTGTCTACGTGTTAGATTGGATTGAAATCAAATATTGTAACAAATTATAGAGAAAACCCTAGTTTTCTGATGAGAGAGAAGAGATAGTTCATCGATAAAGAAAAGAGGAAAGTGAAATATTATTATTGCTCTTCAATCTAGAATATTCTTCTACTCCTACTATATACATCACAAAATTGAAATGGGAAGGACTAAGTAGCAAATCAGACTAATTACAATGGGCTACACAATATGACTAATTACAATTGGGCCTGTCATCTAGAGTTGGCCCGTGATTCAGTGAAGCTCAAGTTAATACCTCACCTCAAGCTGGAGGGTGTACACACTGCCAGCTTGCCCAGCATAGTGTGATGAAGAGGTCCAGGTAATGTCTTGGTCATGATGTCAGTCAGTTGATCTGCACCACGAACAAAATGAAGAGAGATGAGAGAAGCAGTTAAACAATCACGAACATAATGACAATCGATCTCAATGTGTTTTGTACGCTCGTGGAAAATTTGAAAACCAGCGAGTTGCCTAAAACCTCTCTTGTTGTCTTGCTTGCTTTCGGATAAGAAAGACTAGTCACTTTAACCTACATCATACAACATGCCCGAATTGAAGCCGAAGACCTATTCGAGATCAAGGTCGATATTTTCAGGGTCATGTCTGGCCTTGATCCAGAAGGAGATTGGCTGGGACGGGGAGCTCGGGCCCTCGAGAATCTGCGTACCGCCAGAGGAGAGCATTCCTTGGAGAAACTCCATACCCTTCTTTCGGATCTCGAATTGAAAGGAGTCAATTCCGGACAAGAGGTGGATCATCTGATCTTGAAATAGGTCATCCCGGCTACCCCGATCTTTTATCTGTTCATTTCGTCAGGTATCTGAATCATACGATTCTGAGGATTTTGCTTTTCACATTCATTCTACAGGACCAAAACGAGGCCTTTCCTCGCTAGTTGGAATAAAAACTAAAGTCGACGTTTTTGGCCTTATCTTGCAGGTGATTACGATGTCGAATTGACGACAGAGAAAGACTCGGCATTCAGGCTAGCCACCCGGTGGTGTGGTACGTATCGGGTTATTCTTTTATCAATCTCCTGACCCTTACTTAACTTCTTGTTCCGTAAGCCGGTCACTGGTAGATCTGATCCGATCCGATCCTGGACACGCGAGAGCCCAGCCCAGGGAGGAATGCATGGTTCCCTAACGCTTCATGGGACGGATGGCACGAAAATTTAGGGAAGCCTTTTTCTTAAAAGACTTTCTGAGACCAGTGAGAAAGCAGACGACTTTAGGCCTTAAAGGAACACCTTTCTCTTTCATATTGAGTCCTCAGAGGTGTGGCCCACTTGGTGTCGGATCAACTCGATAGGTCAATCAATAGTCTTTTGCGGAGTATCCCCTGTTTTAGTGAATCCTGGGAGTTATCGGCGGCTCGACGATCTTTATTCCAAAGGTTTAAACCCAACCCGGTCCGAATCTTATCTGAACTGCGAGAATAACTGACTAAGCCGTGTCATAATGGGTCATTCTCCAAACGGGACGAGGCTAAGCCTTTAGGTTGTTTAAGTAGGTTGGGTGACATATCAGCCATAGGAGTACTCCGGGATATAAATCAGGGCAACAAAAGTGGAGCATACGACGATGATAGTTTGAGAATTTAGAGGTTGCATTAAATGAAGGAATAAACACCATATTGTTGACACGCACATCACACACAATTGTATACTTAATTTTCCCTCTACGATGCATGTCATCAAATGAACGTACATACAACATTTTGCCGACACGCACATCATGCATAATTCTACTATAAAACCCTAAATATCGACCTTGATTGATCTTTTTTCTGAACCTTTATAACAGATACAATCCTTCAGTGACGGAGTCAGAGATTTTATGAAGGGTGTGCGAAATTTTAAAAAGCAACTAACAAAAATTTTCAGTGAGTGGGTTCACATTGATTTTGCTCAATGTAACCTAGCGACTTTACCAAGAACGACATCAATTTTTCACTAGATACAAATCGTCTAATTTTTTTCTTCAATTTGGGTTGCTTTTAATTATAAAAATATACGATAAAATTGTGTAAACTAAAATAATAGTTTAATACTGGATGAGTCAAGATTTTTACTTAACATATCACACATTCAAGAAAAAATAACATAAATTTATGGATTTCAACTTAAATGTAAAGTTATTTTCAATATATCGATTTTGATACTTCTTAATTTTAATGGATGTATGTTAAATTCTCTTGTGTTTTGATAGAGAACGTGTGAGAATTCTAGTCAAAAGTTTCAAATCTTAGTTAGTTTGAGCCAATCACCTATGAAATAATGAAAGAAATTAACCCCTTATTATTTTTTTGGTCTAAACCTCCTAATAACCTACTTAGGAGGGAATGGAAAATACTATGGTATAAGTGTAATTGCATATAACCTTTTTTTCTAATTCTTTGGATAGAAACTTTTTTGAAATATTATTGTTTGAAGACAGTAAAGGAGTTTGAAGAATAATAAAGGAATTAAATGAAAAGCTAGTGAGATTAGGTGGACCCAGAAAAGAGTACGTTAAATGTGCAAGTTGTGTGAATTATACCATGAGTTTAGAGCAAGCAAATAAAATAAAATAAAATAAAATAAAGAGGATAGCCAGAGACAGATTTCGAACCTCCGACCTCACAATTCTCTTGAGCGCTATTTGTCGTTGCGCCAAAGGCCATAAGATTGTCAAGGGCGTGCAAAAACGTATATCATGATATTTAATAAATTTTAGCTCCGCCCTGCAACCCCTTGGATTGATGATAGCTACATATATAGCCTAATATTATTTCATCTTAATTTATATTTACTTATCTTTAGAACTATTCCATTTCTTCAACACTTTCAAATGCTATAATTGTGTTTTAACCTCATTATGTTGAGCTATTAATTTTGAGAACAATCTTTTCTCCTGCCTCATACATATATGCCCTTAGGTTAGGAGTATTTATGGCATATCCTAGCTTAGCTGCTCACAATATATAGTGTTGTTGCTTTCAAATGGATCATTAATTTTGTCATAAAAATCACTAATATAAAACTAATCATCACATGTAATAATTAACTAATCACATGTCAATTTAGGACAATTAACTTATTTTTTTTCTTCTTCATATTTTCTCATATTTGACCTATTCTGAAAACTGGTTCAACATATCAGAAGGAACTTCCACTTGGATATCAATTTTTCAAAAGAAGTTTTTAGAATGCTTTATATTGTGCAGCCAAGCTAATGTTGCATGAATAAAAATGTTCATATGTAGACTTGCAGTTATTCTTGGACGTCTTACTCCAGCATCTTGTTCCAGCATGACATTCTCTATCACTCCTATGTAGGTGATGTTGGAAATTAGCCTTTGGCGGGGAGATGCGTTCACTCATCTTTGATGAATTAAACACTAGTGTTCCGTATGTTGGAGACCTCGTCTCTTTACACATGCATGATCTACGAAGTGAGTAGATGACCGTAGGGCCAAGAATCGTCTAATTTCGTTAAGAAATGAAAGAGATATTGGTCCACGAAGTAAGGTGTTTGAGACATGGAAATGTGCGTGAGGATAAATCTACCACATCGGGTGGAATAGGAAGAATTTCTATATAAGTCTCTAATTGGTAAAGGGTTTGGGACCCCAAGTGGTATCCCATGTGTTTAAATGAGGAAGACCTAGACGTGCTTGGGTTCAAGGCTAAGCCCACATCGCCACAGTCCGCTTCGGTTCGGTTCACTGGGTTCACTGTTCAATGACGCTTTGGGACCTCGTAATTCTTTCATATGTACAGTTTGGTCCCCAAAGTTTTGAGAAGGTGACGGAAGGCAGAAGTCTACCGTTGGAACTGTTTTTTGAGGCATTACTTGGCTGATTAACTCCTCCATGAACAGCCATAAATCTGCCTCCTAAATGGCCATTAACAGCCCTCACTAATGGCTATTAACAGCCTTGTTTGTGGCTGTTGGGCAGCCTCCTCCTTGCTTAAAACCCAAACAATACGAACCTTTGCGGTGGAAACCCAACCATACTGATTGGAGATCCCAAGAATTTGGTTCAATGGGAAAACTAAGCGGCAAAAGGTTCAGTTGAGCTGAAGGAAGCAAGAAGCACTTCGTGATGATGATTTCATGACGGAAACACGAGTCCAAAGTCGTTCTCATGATAGACATTAAAGTGTCGGTCACGTGGTGGGTAAAGGTTAAGCTTCCAAACCTTTAAAGATCCTCAAACGGGCGAGGTTAAGGTCAGGGGAAACTTTTACCCATTCCTAACACTGAGAAGTGGGGTATAGCAGATACCTTGTAGGAGATCACCTATTGGCGCGCAGGATGGTCGCCAAATGAACGCACTTAAGAATCCAAGTGTGTCCATGGCCACAACGGACGTAAACGAAGAAGGAAAATGAATAAGAAGAGTTATTGTGTTGATATCGCTGTCTTGGCTTACACTAAACACCGACGGCTCAAGACATCACGCTCACCGCCAGCATAGAAGTAAGTCCGATGGTATTCAACTAGTGGAAGGTTCAAAGCTTAAGCTACCTCTCCGATGCAATATCTTTCGCCGAAAGATTGCTGAAATGTAGGCACTTTGTGGTGCGCCACAATCTCTCTTTCATAGAGGGGATTGTTGAAATTAGCCTTTATGGCGGGAGACGCGCCCACCCATCTTTGATGAATTAAACACTAGTGTTCCTGTGAGATGTTGAGACCTCGTCTCTTTACACATGCATGATCTACTTAAGTGAGTAGATGACCGTAGGCCAAGAATCGCCTAATTTCAATTTTAAGAAATGAAAGAGATATCGTCCACGAAGTAAGGTGTTTGAGACATGGAAATGTGGCGCAGACAAATCTACCACATCGCGGGAATAAGAAGAATTGCTTCTATATAAGTCTCTAATTGGTAAGGGTTTGGGACTCCCAGAGGTATCCTATGTGTTTAAAGGAGGGAAGCACCAAGATGTGCTTGGGTTCAAGGTAATTGACGCTGCTTCACGCCGCTCGCCCGCCTCCGGCCTGCTCCGTTCACGCCGGGGCTGGGCCGTTTAATATTATCTTTTGGACCAGAGAACTCGCCAGATGTACAGCTTGATCCTCAAGTTTCACATGTGCAGTTTGGGACCAGAATTCTTTCATATGTACAGTTTGGTCCCCAAAGTTTCAATATTTACATTTTGGTCCCCAAAGTTTTGGGAAGGTGACGGAAGGCAGAAGCCTACCGTTGGAACTGTTTTTTGAGGCATTAATCAGCCATTACTTGGCTGATTAACTCCTCCATTAACAGCCCCATGAATGTACCATAACCGCTTCTCCTAAATGGCCATTACCAATTTCTCACTAATGGCTTATTAATGTACCTTTGTTTGTGGTTGCTGGGCAGCCTCCTCCTTGCTATATATTGAGCCTTCTTTGCTCAAAACAGTAGCAGTTAAAAGAGACGAAAAACTGGCAGCACAATAGGCAGTGAAAAACAGGCAGCAGAACGCAGACTGCAAACACCACCAAAAACAAAGCCGAAAAATAACTCAAAACAAGGAGCAAATTGTCACTTAAAATCATGAGCAAACCCACACATATACACAAGATATACACTACAGAGACACACTATATACACAGAGACAAAAGAGAAGAGTATTGAGAAACTCTTCCTTCCTATTCCATATCTTCAAAGAAGACGAGTCATATTTGTTTTCTTCGCCAGTGCTCAACCTATTGGCTTTGTAGTGTTGAGATTAAAGTGTTGTTTTATCTTGGGAGACTATTGCCCGCTAACGTAAAAGCATATATATATGGGGCAATCTTGTCTTAAGGATAGAGGGCTATCCTCGACTCAACACACAACGCTGTAACCATCCAGATTTAGTTGTTCTTTGATTTCGTGTTATCAAGATTCAAGGCACAACAAACTTGCAAGTAGCGCTTCTCAACATTGGCTTTGCAAGGTGATCAAGATTCAAGACACAACACACATGCAGCAGTTTTGAAGATTGACCATTTATTTATCCTTTCGAACATTTGTAATAGTTATTACTTCCCGTACTGCTTTATAAAGTACCATAGAAATTCCAACAGGTGACAATTTTGAAATTGCTTTTACTGGTATATTCAGTGTCTCTATATCGACATCTGTATTAATTGGCTGTACAACATTTGTATTTGTTGGCTTCACAATATCCATATTTGTATTAATAGGCTCCATAACATTCATGTTAACTGACTCTGCAACATCGACGTTACTTTACTTTTCATCGACAATATGATTCTTTCCCCTAGATTAATGTATACATAAAAATATCAAAAGAAATAATAAATGTATAGATAACAGATTTAACTATGTAAAAAAAATAAGAAAATCTCTCGTTGAGCATTGCCACAATAATCCATTTTGTGAGCAGCTGGTAAGTTTTCTATATGCCCTTTCCATATCACTAGAGCATGTTCATTATTATTTCACATGATCTTCAACTTATTTCGTTTGCAAAGACTTGAGAATTTTGAGAACTTCTTTACATGATGATTGAGCGACTTTATTTGTGAGCTAGAATAAAAAAATAAAATTACTGAACAATTATATGCATGGAACACCAATTATTAAACTAAATAAACCTAATTCTTTTAAGTAATCACTTTACACTTAACAGTGTTCATTCATCCATGATACAAAATCTTCCATCTCTTATCTGTTGGGAAATATGAAAAGCAAAATGCAGCCACAAGTATGAGGATATTAAAAGCTATCCTGGTGGAGTCATTAATCAAGTTATTTTGCTGATCAAGAGGTTCCTAAAATTCACTTCATTCATCAATGGAACAATCTCTCATATCAGATTGAGAGATTTGAACCTCGGATTAATATCAAATACCTTAAGACGGAGTAAGCCTAGTCGCGAAAGACTTAAACTCAATTCTGATGGTTGTAGCAAGGAGAATCCAAGCAGCTCAGGAGGAGGAGACATTCTTAGAAGTGATACTGGACAATTAATTATGTCCTATTCAAACATCTATGGAGTTTTTACTAACAATGTTGCTGAAGCTAAAGTCATTCTCTATGGAATGCAATGGAGTGTCACCAATATTGTTTCTATAATGTTGATGTTGAACTAGACTCTCTTATGATCATTAACATGATCAATGAATAAATTTCCATCAACTGGCATATATTGCACATTGTTGGATAAATCAAAGTATGAATAAATTTCCATCAACTGGCATATATTGCAGTGTTGGACAAATCAAATAATTAAAGGATCAGGGCAATTTCAAGTTCAATTACTGCTACAGGGAGGTGAACAACATTTCAAATTATCTAGCCAACCAGGGGGAACATATATAACAAGCACAACTCTCTCTTCACACAAGATTTAGCTCTTCCTCTGAGGGTTAAAAAATGGTGGAAGAGTGATATACAAGGAATTAACTAAAATGAATTTATTGATCCATAATTTATATCATCATAAAGTACAACTAAAAATTCAGTCTACCAAGGAGCTAAAGAAGTGGAATATCATTGGTGTTTTCATATTGCACTTAAAAAGTTAGCATAACTCACTATTTTATGCTTTTAAAATTCCTAGTTAGTTTACCATACATGAAAGTTTAATAGGAATATCATGTCCCTTGTGAAGAGTAACAATCCAATGCCCAGATTATCATTTATATCATATTGTCTAATGGTAATTTCAGATCTACCAAGTTACAAAACTTAAAGAATTCCAGCTGCAACTACTATATCCTCCAACACTGGAAAATCGACGTCCCACTGTTTTGCAAAGATATATGAATTAGAGATTATTTGCAACGGAAAAATGTCTTTCCCACTACGTCAGGGCTAACTAAATTATCCTAGCAGGACATTAAACATATGGACTTTATCTATCACATTATTCATCACTTAGAAGATTGCTTGCTAAATGGCAATAGAAGAGCAATAACAACAATGCATCAATCCCAAGCGGCAATAGAACTATAGAAGAGAAAAAACAAACTAAAATAAGTTGAAGTACAGATCACAGTCTTTAAGCTTCCTTATTAATTATCGGGCAATGGTCAATTAAACAATCTCCAAATCTTTTATTGGTTGTATACTATATTGCTAAAACCATCTCCAAATCTCTCCTTGCTTGTAAACTAAATATCTAAGATAGTTCATTTCAAGAAGTTACCTTCTTTTGAAACTATCTTCCAGCATGATTTCTCTTCAAGTCAACCACTATCACGCTAATGTTATCACGGCTAAGCCGTGTCAGAGCAAGATTAGTAAGAACCGCTGCTGCTGATGCACTTCGGGAAGAAAATATTGCTCCTCTGTCATCACCTTCTACCAAAGGCCTGGAACTATGGTCCCGAACTGGATTTTCTTCTCGAAGACATTGTCTAGCCACCTGACACGCCATTTCGTTTGATATAACATCCCACATTCCATCACTTGCAAGAATCAAGCACTCATCCTCTGCTTCCCGTTCAATGAAGCTAATCTCAGGCTCGGGTATGACATATGGCTTTAGACAATTGTCTCCTGTTTGTAATAAGAAAAAACAACAGAAATATATACTAGTGTGTGAGTCTCTACACTATGATCAGTCTACAAAAAAGAAAATTCCCAATGCAAAAGTACTTCGATAAAGGACACTTCAGCATAATCAATAGAAAACCACCTGGTTGACTTTCATCAAGAGGGTACTACAGAGATCTCAGGTAACATATTTCAAAAATCTTAAAACATATTTAAAAGTGCATTGCAATCTGTACATTTTGTCATTCCAGAAAGTAAAAGGAATATCAACTACTTTAAAATGGCCCCACACACGCACACAACACAGGGAGAGAGACCTATAGTGATTGGACAAGTAACACATTTGGAAACCTCTATCTGCAGTGTAATTATACTGAATCACTTTAGCAAAGAACATGAAGGCAAAGCAATCAATCTATAAGTAAAGGCTTGACCTACTCTACTACATACACATTGCTAACGACAAATATCTTTCACATATGAAAGAACGGTAAAATAGAGAATTCGCTTATCAATTTAACATCTTAATCTCTGATAATCAATATTAGATATTCTGGTCAAGCTCACAAATCGAATCAATGCAGCTTCTCGCAGAATAACGTCATGCAGCTTCTATGTAAATCTGGTTATTTTGCATTTTCCAACATGCGACATGAGACATTGAGCTAAAAAATTTAGTAAAACGGAAAGTGCATTATGAAATGTCAACCGCGCCTTTCCAATTTTAGACATAAAACTATACCAATAATGGTATCTCCTAGCAGATTCAGTTTCATCGAGTATTGTAGTTCTTGTTACACTATCACACAAGAGAGAACCACACCTGTAAAATAGGCTTCATGCAAATATTGCCCTACCTCAGTATATTAGTGCTCTGTCGTTGTAGATAGGGATACAAAAGTCTTACATGTTTAAGAAAGGCTGTGAGCAATAACTTTTGTCGACCTGATCGCCCAGCAAAAGTAAATTGCTTTCCAAAATAAAGAAGGCTTCATTTTTTCATATCGTGACTCCTAACATGAACATACTTCTGAAGAAAGAACAATAAATATACTAGGTGTTGAATGAGTTGACAGATTTAATTACAATCTACTCCTTTAAATATGAGATAACAGATATTTTAGGAAAAGCCACAAGGAATTATTCTAGGAAAATAGTTTAGATGAATCTTTGATTCAAGTATCTCTAAGAATTAGGGATTGAGTCTATTTTGATTGTGCTTGTCCTCCTATAAATACTGTATAATTCTCTAAATAAAGCAAGACTTTTTTGTATAAAAAACTTTCATGGTATCGGAGCGGGCCCCCTCTAATACCTTATGGCAAAAATAACCTTTCACACAAAGAGTCGTTCTGAAGCATCAATAGAAGCCGAAAGTTATTCTCTTGAAGCTCCGACAAAAGGTCTAATCACACAAGGAGGCCTCTCACATGCCCTTCCAATTAGCTTCTCATCAATTAAATGGGAAAACTATCTAGAATAGACACAGTGCACAAAGCTTGCAATCAGTGGACATGGAAAGTTGGGACATCTGACCGGAGAGACAAAAAAGTCAAAAGTCGGAGATCAGCGAACTCACTCGTGATTGCCCGGCTAATAAGTTCCATGGAACCAGTCATAGGTAAACCTTATCTTTTTCTACCATTTCTAAGGATGTATTTGTAAAGCCCTGAGGGAGACATTCTGATGTAGGTGTAAGATTGAAATAATTTCCCTTCGGATTCCTTTCATTAATCACAATATATATACTAATACAGTAAGAATCCTAACTTACCTTAAATGGTTGATTCCTAATATAATAAGAATCCTAAGTTACCTTAAATATACATCTATCATAATTACAAAATATACTGTGAATATTCAGAGAATATTCGCTAATACTCCCCTTCAGTCGGAGCGGGAGGAGGCCGAACGCTAAGGCTGGATCGAAAGTCGGTGAAGAGCTGTCTCGGTAGTCCCTTAGTGAAAATGACTGCATACTGAAAGGAGGAAGGCACGTGTAATATTTTGACCTGACCAAGGGCAACCTTCTCTCGCACAAAGTGAATATCCATCTCAATATGCTTAGTCCACTGATGTTGGACCGGATTATGAGACATATAGATGGCAGATATGTTGTCACAATAGACTATAGACGCCTTTCGTAGTGGACACTGGAGCTCCAAAAGAAGATTTCGGAGCCAACAGATCTCAACAACTACATTAGCAACTCCACGATATTCTGTTTCAGCACTTGAACGGGATAGCGTGGCCTGCCACTTGGCGGACCAGGAGATAAGATTATCCCAAAGAAATACACAGTAGCCTGAGGTGGAGCGACGTGTGTCGGGACATCCTGCCCAATCTGCATCCGCGTAGGAGAGGAACTTGGTTGGGGCAGAGGGGTAGAGATGTAGTTCAAAGTCCAGTGTGCCCTTAACGTATCTGATAATACGTTTGAGGGCGGCAAAATGAGACTCTCGGGGGTCGTGCATAAACAGACACACCTGCTGAACGACATATGCAATATCAGACCTAGTGAATGTAAGATACTGAAGGGCACCTGCAAGACTCCGATATAGAGTGGGATCAGAAACTCGCGCACCGTCATTGGCACTGAGCTTGGATTTCGA
Organism: Anisodus acutangulus; assembly: GCA_029783415.1. Lineage (NCBI taxonomy): Eukaryota > Viridiplantae > Streptophyta > Magnoliopsida > Solanales > Solanaceae > Anisodus > Anisodus acutangulus. Next base: position 14,436,154 of record CM056506.1, on the reverse strand, counting down.
GTCAACCGGAGTTGGCATAATTTTACAATTTGCCATCTTAGCCCTATATGCTATCTCTTCTGCATATTTACGCTGACACAAAAACATAATAGCTGCAGATCTGGTCACTGATATACCCAAAAAATAAGTCAGCTTGCCCAAGTCAGTCATAGCAAATTCAGTTTTGATTAGAGCAATGATTTCATTCTTCAAACCGTCAGATGAGGCAGTAAGAACAATGTCATCCACATATAATAGCAAATAAGCAGTGCTGCTACCTCGATGAAAAGTGAAGAGAGAGTTATCACACCTGCTACAAATAAAATCGATCTGCATAAGATACCTGGCAAAGCGATTATACCAAGCGCGGGGTGCCTATTTCAAGCCATACAATGACTTCTTGAGACGACATACAAATTGCGGAACTGCCGGATGAACAAAGCCAGGGGGCTGATGCAGGTACTCGGTTTCTTTCAAATCTCCATGAAGAAATGCATTCTTGACATCAAGCTGATGAATCGGCCAATGCATGCCCATAACAATACTGAGATCAGTTCCGAATAGTGGCTGGTTTAACAACCGAACTGAATGTCTCACCACAATCAATACCCTCCTGCTGATTAGTGTCATTGGCAACTAGTCTTGCCTTATACCGCTCCAAGTCACCACTGTCTCTGAACTTGTGACGAAATAGCCACATATACCGGATAACATTCACACCATCTGGTCTAGGTACCAAATCCCAAGTGTTCTGCTTGGTTAAAGCATTAAACTCCTCGCACATGGTCGCATTCCAATTAGGGTCCAGTTTTGCTAGTTTTGGATTTTTTGGAATGAGTGATAAGGTTTGTGGAGAGGTTGAAGTGAACCTTGGGATTGAAGATCCCGTGTTGTGCACGAGTCTCCATGCGATGGTTAGGCAGCAGTGGGAGGTCTGAACTGGGAGGCTGCAAGCTTACTGTTCGATCGGGAGGCAGCCCGACCGAGGCCGCAGTTTACTGCTCGATCGAGGCAAAGCAGATCGGGCTGGCGAGACACTACCGGAGGCAGCGGTATTAGTGGGGTGTTCACCGAGTATGGATTTGTTTGGTGGTGCCGATGCTGGCGGACGAGGTTGTATGCTCTGTCCGAACAGGTGGGCAGCCGCAGGTACAGAGATTGGATAGTCGACGAACTCACTGCTCATCGAGAAGCGGTAACTCCGTGGTCCAAATTTTTGGAGATTTGAAAAAGGAAAGGTCAGCTTATCAAAGGTGATGTGACGGACACGATGATTTTGCGAGTGCAATGTCACAGCACTGGTAGCCCCGATGAGTAGGAGAGACTAACGAATACACAGGCAAGGTGCGAGGGCAAGTTTGGCAGTGCACGATGCGAGGCTATGTTGGAAAGTAGCATAAGCAAATTTAAAAATACGCGAGACGGTCATGGGGATGGGAACCTACGGTATAAGATTTCGGTAGGGGTCTTGTTTTGGGAGAGTGCTAGTTGGTAAAATATCTGAAGGGATTATACCATTTTAATATACAGACCCAAAAAGCGGTGGAAGACAGGCATGAAATGTAAGGGTGCGAACCATGTTATTGATGGTACGTATAATTCGCTCAAATTTCTTCCGCTTTGGGGAGTGAGCAGGACAGAAAAGCGGAAAATCATGCCTTGTTTGAAAGAAATTGTGAAATGTCGAAGTTATTAAATTCACGCCCATTATCACATCGAATGATTTGATGTATTTTTAAAACTGTGGTTTTTAATGAATTTTTGAAATTCAAGGAATTTGGCAAATACTTAGCTTCAAATGGTAAATCCAGGACAAAATGTGAAAATCATCTAAAAATACTAGATAAAATTTGTGACCCAAAGAGCTAACAATCAAGATGTCCACAAATCAACATGAACAATATCAAAAGGAGAAACAATAACACCGCTTGATGACATAAATGAAAGAGAAGTATGTTTGCCGAAAGGGCAAGATAGGACGGTGTTGGGCAAGTTTCCATTATTACACTCAATACGCTAGTAGTCCTAAGAAAAGTAAAAGCGAGTGTCTCCTGGGGTGTCAGTCATTTGTGCCAAGTTGAGGAGAGATAGCCGCAAGGGATAGACGTGATTATGGTCGACAATGGAAGATCGAGTGAAGGGGTAGAGGTCTCCCACACTATTATTAAATATGCGTAAGAATTTTCCCGTATTGAGATCCTTCACAGAAAAATCAAAAGGGTCAAATTCGGCTGCATTAATGCGTAATTATTGCTAGTGAATTTTCTAACAGAGATTAAGTTTTTAATGATGTTAGGTGGGTATAGAGGACGTGACTTAGGAAGAAAAGCGGTAGGGATGTTTGGTATGCAGAACCAGAACCTTCAATTGGAACGGCGACCATTGCAACAAGTAATACAGTGAAGACACTTTTAGCCGGGCGAAGTCCGAGATAAGTTACCTGGACGACGGTGAGGCGAGATGTGGCTCGGTGTCCATGTACCAATTTTCGCTTCTGTTGAAGGTTCTGGTGCCGCGCCTGGCCCAAGTCACTGGGGACAGTCGCCGCTGGCGGTTGTCGCCGGACCGAGACCACGTGGAGCTGGCCGCCGCTAGTGGGCCTGGCTTCGCTGTTGGTCGGGCGAGCCCACGCCAGCGACTGGGCAGTCGCCGAACTCGGGCCCCCGCAGCTTGGGTATGGACATGCAGCGAGGCCCGATTTGCTTGATTAGCCATATTGGCCGCCCAGTGCCAAGGTAGATATGCGATATTGGCCCGCCGCCGGGTCATTCCGCTTTTGCTACGCATTCTTCCTTTATTGTTGTTACCATGCCTTCGCCACACGCCTCGCGCCACTGACCGCTGGACGCTTGGTGGTCTTGGCGGTGTGGTCAGGGTGTTGCCGCACGGTGAGGCATGCTCAACGGCTAATGCCTTGTGATTGTGCTCGTCTTGTTTGCACGACGCGTGTTTCTTCTAACAAAGTTGTGAACGTGCTTTGTTGAAACTTGGGAAGGGGTCGGCTTGTTGAATCATCATTCGCGAGTGTATCATATTCACCTTCGTAAAACCAACAACTAGTTGAAACACCATCTTGGTTTTTCGACACGTAAGTCCCTACGCTGGACAGCTTGTCGATTATGAATTTTGGTTGCTTACAATATTCTGGACATGTTAAAATTCTTGAGACGTGTATTGTTGAACCGCTTTCCAAATACATGGCCCGAGTATTTTTATTATCCCGAAAAATTTCTTCTAGACCTATCTAAAGTTCACGTGCCGTAGCACCTTTGCTTACGATGATAGTGCACACCAAGTCTTTAGAGATGGTGTCGTAGATCCATCGTTGACGACGGGCGCTAAGGCGACGCCAAAGTCTGAAACCGCAACATCGGTGGGACGAGGAACAGAATCATCAATATGGTCGAGCACATTGTATGCAAATGCATGAATATAGAATAGTTCTATCCACATGGAATATTGACAGTCTTCTTGGTCAAGAATTATAGGGATAAAATTTTTGATGTTGTTAACAGCGAATGTCGGATGAAAAGAAGACAAGGAACGTTGAGAGGGGTTGTCAAGTGTGCTAGTAGATGAACCGGAATTAGTGGGGGAAGACATGGTGGCAACCTTGTTGCCGTCGGCCGAGAGGAAGGAAAGGGGGGGTTTCGGCCGTGAGAGGAAAAAATAGAGGGGGGATTAGGGTTTGGCTCTTGATACCATGTAAGATTGAAATAATTTTCCTTGGGGATTCCTTTCATTAATCACAATATATATAGTTGTACAGAGGTTGATTCCTAATACAGTAAGAATCCTAACTTACCTTAAATGGTTGATTCCTAATACAATAAGAATCCTACGTTACCTTAAATACACATCTATCATAATTACAAAATATACTGTGAATATTCGGAGAATATTCGCTAATAGTAGGAAACGCCTCTCAAATGTTTTTGTCAAAAATGCTTATTATAATGAAATGGTGTTTCTGTGGCCTAGGATAGACCAGTATTACAATGATGAATGAGAGTGTCTTATGGATAGTGTGAAAGCCAAAAAAAGGGAAGAGACTTAGAAAGTTTACATTTTCTTAGCAGGATTAAGTCGGGAGTTTGACGACGTCAAGTCACAAATTCTAGGAAAGAACCCTTTGCCCTCACTTTATAAAACTTTTTCTGAAGTTAAGAGAGACGAAACTAGGAGGAAAGTTACGTTAATGTAAACCTTGAACTAAAACATGTTATACTTTTCAGCTCTTGTAACAGTGAAAAGTGAAGATGACAAAAAGAAAAAAGCCATGTGCGATCATTGCAAGACGCACTGGCATACTCGTGAAACAAGTTGGAAGATCCATGGAAAAACTAGAAGAAGAAAGGAGTTGATAATTGTGGCTTCCAATCCCAACATGGTCAAGTCCTCCAAACGACATGTTTTGATCAGGGGCAGCAACCTTCTCTCTCCACTCACAAGCGAACAATTGGATCTTCTGCACATACTCTTTCAGTCTCCACAATTTACACCAAATCCTTCTTGTTCTTTTGCTCAAATAGGTAATGTACTGTCTGCTTTTTTTAGTGACAACTCCAACCTAATAGATTCTTGGATCATGCTTTGGCACTATAGATTCTTTGACCGAACTCTACTTCTGTTTCGAATAAGGTCATGCTTTGGCACTATAGGCTCGAACATCTTAATTTTTATTATTTAAGACATTTGTTACCTCAACTATAAATAAAAATCCGCCCTTGTTCCAATGTGAATTTTGTGAAATGGCTAAGCATCGCCGATCTTTTTTCCCTCTCAAAAGTATCAGGCTTCAAAAAACTTTATGATGATTCATAGTGATCTTTGAGGACCTTCTAGGATTTCAACAATGTTTGGAAAACGGTGTTTGTAACTTTCACTGACGATCATACTAGATTGAGTTGGGTTTATTTATTGAAAAATATAAGGTTAAGAATGTGTTTGAAACTTTCTATGTCATAGTAGAAACACATCTTAATGAGAAAATCACGATATTATGAATTGACAATAGTCGTGAATTTTTTAATGAACAAGTGAAGTTTTTCCAGAAAAACTGGTAAAAACTGGTTAGTACACCAAAGCTCTTGTCTGGATACGCGTCAGCAAAATGGCAGCGCAGAAAGAAAGAATAGACATCTTTTAGAGGTAACGAGGGCTTTAATGTTTACTAGTAAAGTTCCACAATACCTTTGGGGAGAAGCTCTCTTGACTGCTACTTACCTTATTATATAGGATGCCATATCGAACTCAAATTTAGAACACCCTTTCAGTGTTTTCAGAGAGAGTTTTCCTAATTCTAGGTTAACTACAGATCTGCCCTTTGAAGGTATCATTTGTTCATGTTCATCCTAAAATTGTAGTAAACTTGAACCGCGAGCTAAGAAGTGCATTTTTATAGGATATGCTCCAAGTAAAGAGGGATATAAGTGTTATGTCCATAAGCTAGGAGGATAATTGTTACCAATGGATCCAACTTTCTTTGAGTCTCAACTCTATTCTACTATTTAGGAGTAACATCTAGGCGAAGCCTGGTCTTTTTGGGATATTGGGGAACTAAACATATCATGAATACGGAGCTAGATTTTTGCAATAAATACTGATAAGAGGGATCTAGGAGAAGATATAAATAAGTGTGATCCAAGAGATGAAAAAGATTGTGATTCGAGAGATGAGAGGGACCTAAGTGACTTAATGATCACAACTCTGATATTGAACATGTAGAGCCTCTAAATGACAAAAATAAAAATGAGAACAAAGAACAAATAAAAGAAATATAGGTGTATTCGAGAAGAAATCGAACTCAAGGGAAAAAGACGAAGATTCTCAATACAATCAAAAGTCATATCCGCAAGACCTTACTAGAATTCAAGGTAATCTTTGGAGTCTAATAGGATTCCGTCTCAGAGCTGGATCTTCCAATTGCAAAATGCGAAGGTTAGAAATGCTCCTAATATCCTCTTTCTATGTTTGTGTCCTATAAAAAGTTGTCTCCTTCAGCCTTTATTTCACAACTTTCTAGTGTGGAGATTCCATAAAAATGTCCAGGATGCTCTATAAATTACCGCGGGGAAGGAGGCTATTTTGGAGGAAATATGAGCTCTTGAAAAACGTAAACATTGGTTGATCCACCGAAGGAAAAAAAACAATGGGCTGCAAATGGGTGTTCACCACTAAAGGCAGATCAGTCGGATCCTTGGAGAGGTATAAGGCCCGCCTAGTAGCAAAGGAATTCATGCAGGCATATGGCATTGACTATCTAGAGATGTTTGCTCCCATAAGCAAAGCTAAACTCAATTAGAGTTCTCTTGACAAACGCGGTAAATCTTGACTGGTCTCTTCAAGAGTTGAATGTGAACACTTTCTTGAATGGGCAACTAGAGGAAGATGTTTATATGGATTTTCTACCAAGAGTTGAAGAGAAGTACGAGACAAAGATATGTAGACTCAGAAGATTTATTTACAATCTAAAATAGTCTCCACGGACTTGTTCAAAAGGTTTACTGAATTAGTGAAGAAGTAAGGGGATGTGCAAGGACAAGCAGATCACACAATGTTTTTGCTCGACATTCACTAAAAGGAAAACAACAATTCTTATCGTTTATGCCGACGAAAATCATCCTCACAAGAGATGATATGGTTGAAACAAAAAATCTAAAGGAGCGTTTTACCTCAGAATTTGAGATAAAAGACTTGGGCTCGCCAAAGTATTTTCTCGGCATGGAGGTTGCACGGTCGAGGAAAGAGATTATAGTGTCACAAAGGAAGTGTGCTCTTAATCTGTTAAAAGAAATAGGAATGAATGGTTTCAGTCTAATTGATACTCCAATTGACCCAAATCTAAAGTTAGGGGCCCGTACCAGAGATTGGTAAGGTTAGCTGATTTACTTTTTTTATGACAAGGAAACCCGCAATCGCTACACATCGAGTGCGCACAGGGTAACTCCGCTCATGTGTAATAGCTTGTAAATCACACAGGAGAGATAACCTGCAACTTGACCCAGAAGGCAAATCCTCTACTATCGTAGGTAAGGGGTTTCGAATCTGAGACTTGACATGATATAGCCTTTCATGTGAGCCTAGTCAGCCAGTTCATGCATTCTCCACGCAATAGCACCAAGAAGTTGTATATTGTATCCTATGGTATCTAAAGAGCTCTACTGCGAAAGGGTTATTCTTCAGAAAGAATGAGCAAACAAATGGTTAGGATCGAGAACCCGGGTAGTGCGGAATTTAGCCAAATAATGTTATAATGACAATAACAAGACAATATAAGTTGATAATAATGGAAAGTAAAGAAAATAAATGAGGCGCAAATTTAACGTGGTTCGGTAAGTGTGACCTACGTCCACAAGCAGAGAGGAGCAATTTTACTATAACACCAAGAGTACAAATGAGAGTACAAAATTAGAGATAATACTCTAATTAACCCAAAATATCCCAAAAGAATAACCTCACAAGATCCGAAGAAGGATTCACACAAGTGTTTCCCAACACCCACTCTCATACAAAACACTCATAAATTATAAAAGGAAGAGAAAAGGAAACAAGATTGAATTCACAATTCTTGTTTTGGTGTGTTTTACAAATGATGAATACTATTTATAGAAAAGATTAACCTCTTGATGATGTCATTGATGGCATCAACAAGAGTTAATATCAAACTTGTCTTGTACCATGTTTTTCACTTTTGCTGCCATGGCAAATCCCTTGTTTGACAATATGGATTTGGACGGTAGTTGCTAGATGAACAGGAACACCTTCATTTAGCACATGGCTAAAAACTAAGGCCACTTAGTCAAATGTTGAGGCTTATACGATGCAAACTGAGCTGTGTCATCTACTGATATAAGGTCTACATCTGGATAACGTACGTACATTTGTTTGGGATAATTTAGTGACATGGAGAAGTAAGAAGCAAAATGTGGTGGCTCAAAGTAGTGACGATTCGAGTCTGAAGTTCAGCGGCTTTCATCGTTGACGAACACCTGCAGCTGAGTATTGATCCATGGCACAAGGAATTTGCAAAATGTTGTGGCTCAAAGATTTTTGGAAGAATTAAGAAGACCTATGAGTTCGCCAATGAAGTTATATTGTGACAATAAGACTGCATTGCCCATAATCCAGTTCAACATGACAGAACAAAGCATGTTGAAATGGACACAAACTTCATAAAAGAAAAGATTGAAGATGGAAGCGTGTGCATTCCTTTTGTTCCAACAACGGAAAAAGTCAAGCGATATTTTCACAGATGTCTTTCTAAAGCTACTTCTGAGTCTTATGTTGCCAACTTGAGGGGGAGTGTCGAATGAGTTGGCAAATTTGATCATAATCTACTACTCGAATGAGCTGACAGATTTGATTCTAATTTGCTCCCATAAATATAGGATAACAAATATTTTAGGAAAAACTATTAGGAGTTATTAGATGAAATCCCTTAATTCAAGGATCTCTTAAGAACTAGGGATTGGTTAGTCTTTTTTATTGTACTTGTTGTCCTATAAATATTGTACAATTCTATGAATAAAGTAAGGGTGTTCTGTATCGAAAACTTTCAGAGATAACTAATCTTGAAATGAGCATAGCTGGAAAGAATCACTAATCTTAGCAAACAAAACATTAACAGCGACAGATTTGCATCAGACTTAGTTGTTGCATGAAGAAGACTTATGTTTCATTTACAAGTCTCCTTGGTATGATTAGTGCAATATTACATATTACAATATCCTAATAAGGAGGATCATGCATGTACCCAGGGGTGTGACCTAGTTGTAAATAGAGCAGAGGAGAACCATGAGGTCTCATATTCAAATTACAATGAAGGCAAACAATACTAGGTGATTGGTGGGAGGTAGCAGGTATCTAGTGGAATAGTCTAGGTGCCTACAAACTGGTCTGAACACCACCGTCATAATAAAATAAAAGATCACGCATTGTAAAGTAGATTAAAGAATTATGAAAGTGCAGCCCGGCGCACAAAGCATCCTGCGTTAAATTAAAGAATTACGTGTAATATTAATGGTATCCCTCAAGTAAAATAGTTTGTCAAAGATTCAGCATTAACAAACATTAAATAATGTGCTATCTAATCCATTTCTAGCAACAAAAACTGCTTTCCTTGAACTATCACGGATAACAACTAGTTTGACCTCCTCTAACGCTACTAGGAAGCCGCCATCTTCTTTAATGCATAAGCGACAAACTTCTATGACGTACAACCAACTTACTCAATTTTGTTTCTACTTTGTCGTCTTATGTGTGACACTAAATGAAATGGACAAACAACATATTGCTGGCACGCACATCATGCACGGTTGTACACTCAATTTTTCTTCTACTTTGTCGTCTTATGTTTTGGCGTTAAATGAACGGGCAAACAACATTTTTTTGACATGCACGTCATGCACAATTCTATGATAAAACCCTAAACATGTCAACCCTGATTGGTCTCTTTTCTGAACCTTTATAACAGATACAACCCCTTAGATGGATGAAAGCTAAGCCTTAAAAGTCATTTTATCTCTATATCCACTTGTCTCTAGAACTATTCCATCTCTTCCACAAGAAGCTAGGGTGATAGTTAGTACTTTCAGATGCCATACTTGTGTTTTAACCTCATTCTGCTATGCTTAAAACTACAATCTTTTCTTCTGCATGATATATGTTATATGCCCTTAAGGTTTAGGTTGGAAACTAGTTAAGGCGGCATATCTTAGCTCAAACTGCTCCACAACATAGTGTTGTCGTATTCAACACTATAGAGGAGTTAATATTGTTGCCTGAAAAAGTAAAAGTTTATCAATCCTAGAATTTAAAGTGATGATGCTAAGAAAATGATAATGGTAAAAGGGAAAATAAATGAAGCAGCACTTCCAATGCCAGTTTTTGTCAACTGAAGTAGAGTCTTTCCAAAGGAGAAATGTTACCTAGAGCCCTTGACACCGCAAGAACTCCTCCAACCCGTGGTACACCAGCAAAAATGACTTTGCCTCCGTAAGCTTCTATTCTTGCTCGTTCACTTAGTTTATCTGGCTGCAAACAAATAAGTTAACTTTTATGAGGACACATCATTTTTTCTTCAAGCAGTGAACTAAACGGCACTGTCACATGTCCTATATGTGAGCAGTGGAATTGACATTAATTTGAGTATTCCCCTATAGTTAAAATTTGGAACTTCAAACAGGATAAAATCAAACAGCATATCATTCTAGCCGTACAAAACCATCAATTCAGTAGAATCCCTCAATTCACATAGCTCTCAAAGTAAACTGTTCTACTTAGGTTACACAGACCGTTTGGGCACAATTTCTGAGTAAAAAGACCAAAAGGGAATACAGATATGTGAGCAGTTAAGGCGATATGGCATGTTATACTTCAATGTTTTAACATATAGAGGTATATGGTGAGGAAATCTATGTTGCTCGGACTCTTCAAAAATGCCGATGGGTGTGTGCCGGATACTCCAAAAATACTGTATTTTTGGAGAATCCGACACGGGTGCGGCAACATTTTTGGAGAGTCCATGCAACATAGGAGGAAATGAGTGTCTTAATGTGATATTCGACGTTGTAGCTTGATTTATAAGCAGCTAAAAGTACCAAACTGAACGTTTGAACATGTATAGACATATTTAAAAGTAAGTGTGCAGTGATACAATGTGAAATTTTACTTCATATATATGAACCTCTCTTCAGGGAAAAAGCCAGTAGAAAAAAAGTATGCAAAAGAAGGAAAAACAGTTGAAGAGTTTTTCTAATTTCATTCAATTTTTCATAAATCAAATAACTTTATTTTATTAATAAACACCGTTATGGCGTTGAGTAAGCAAAAGCATTGAATACAAATAAGCGTCAAACCTCCAGAAAATCAAGAAATTTGTCTATGTAACCAGGTATTTCTATTTCATTCTTATGCAGATAGTACTACTGAGATCTGTACCAGCAACATTAAGTCTGGTTGCTTTCTGTTTGATGCAGTAGCACAATTTCACCTCTCTTCTGAGTGAATTCAAGCTGGGAACAAACTAATTAGTTACGCATGATAGAAGTTAATTAAATCCTAATTGTCCCTGAATACCTATATTGTTTAATAGGTTTCTAACATTAATTAGTGATTAATGATCTTTCAACAAGTAAACATATATACCAACACTATGGTTACACAAATAGAAAGTTGTAAGGCTGGTGCAATGCAGAGAAAATTATAATGCCTTTAAGAGATTAATATTATATATCACTCAAAAATATTTACCTTGCTTTACTTCAGGGGTGAAGGAAAGCTTCTTTGTTCTTTAAAAACATCATAAGAAATATATAGAATGTTAATAAATTCTTGTAAGCTTTAATAAAATACCTTGTGGCAAAAGAAAAATGTTCAAAGATCTGTCCAAGTCTTTAATATTCTAAGATTTGGCTACACTAAAGATTGAAAAAGTCGCAATCTTGTCCTTTGTGACATATTATTAGTTTATTACTCCATTCGTCTCAATTTATTTGTAGTGGTTATTATAAATGGTTGTCTCAAATTATTTATTGTTTTAGAAGTTTAAGACACATTAAATATATTTTCCCATTTTATCCTTGGTGGAATTTGGACATTAATGGATATGACCAATAGAGTAAATATTTAATGAAGAGAGATTATAACTTAGAAATAAATAAAGGTAAAGTATTCAAATACCCTCTTACTCCTTTATCCCAAAAAGATTACCCTACTTTACTTATTAGTTTGTCCCAAAACAATTGACATATTTCTATATTTTAAAAATAATTTAACTTTATGAGATAAATTTACGTATAAATATCTAAGACTTGTTTTGAACAACATATTTCAAAAGTCTTCTTTTATTTTTTAAACTTTGTGTCACATCAAATTATATCCATCTCTTTGAGACGGAGGGAGTAATTAATAGTATTTCTTAAATAACGTGTAACACAACAACAACAACATACCCAGTAAAGAGGGTAGGGTAGGTAGAGTGGTGGTTTCGAGATACACTCGGCTCAAGAGGTAACGTGTAACACAAGAAAATAATAAATAATTTGAGATAGGGAGCACCTTATGATCACAAGAAAGAGGCACAGCCCTTCCAGCGCGGCTAAGAACGGCGCGAGAGTCCCCGCAATTGGCTACGATAATAGATTCCTGCGTCAAAATTGCGACCACCGCGGTGGAGCCCGTCAGACGCAAGGTGTAAGCCGGCGGGCATCCACATGGGTAGCCCAAACTTCCACAGTCGCAGGTGTATGAAGACATTCGGTCCATTCTGAGGAAACACATTCGCAACATTCTTTTCCATGCCGCTTCCCATTCTTGTTGACTACCATTTCCACCACTGGAACTACTGCTGCTGCTGCCGCCGCTCATATACGTGTTGTTCCTCACACGCATCAACTCTTCTTCTACCACTACGTGCATCCTTTGGCTACACAGTGCAGATACCTGCGGCAACGAAAAATGATGTTCTACAATGCTACATACACGGCTGCTGTAATCTTAAGATCTAGTACAATCTTTAATTTATTTCCACAAAAAAATAATGATGTGTATTCCCTATTCGCTTCACTTCTTTACTGTTGGGATAATAAAGTATAGTGAGTCACTTTTAGGTTATCGAGAGTCCAACTTCTTTATTTAAAAAATTGATTTAGAAAAATTACTTCTTCCATCTCATTTTTGTGAACTTGACATAAAGTTTTAAAAAAATTGAAATGTATCATCTAAATAGTTATAAATCATTTCACAAGGATAAAAGAAAAGTTTTAAAATTAAATTATTTTTAATTATAAAAAAGTGTTATTTTTTTAAATAAATTAAAAAGAAAATGATATCACACAGATGAATAGATAAGATTAAAAAGATAATTATCTTAATATTTCTTCCATGACACCGTTTGAGTAATTATAAAATTTAGCAAATATAATAATTTTTTTTGACACTGGAGTCCTGTGAGAAATATTTTTTGACACTTGAGTTCTAGAGATTTAATTGAAAATAAAATGAAGTTTTAAAGTTAATAATCTTTAATTTTTTAAAGAATAATAAGTATTTTTTGCCTGAAACATATTATAAACGAGTGTGTCAGATTGGAACCTGGTTAGTCTAACTTAAACAAATTGAAACAACATGGTCAAAAAAGAACGGCGGAAGTATAGGGTTTTTACATGATGACCACCGTGTCCATCGTAAATAGCATAGAAATCAACGTGTCGCCGGCGATTGATCTCCGGCCAGCAAAGCTTTTGTCTAATTACAACCTTATCTTCCATTGTACGTCGCCTTCCTTTTATAGACATTGATCCAACCACCGGCGACCCTAACAAAGGATTAGTCATCTCTACTAAACGGGCCCCCGGTCTGTTTCCTCGGCCCGAAGATGACGAAGAAGATGAAATCTTCTTGGCCTGCTTCATAAGCCTTCTCAATTGAATTCGACGTTGGCGACGCAACCTGCATTGCTCTTTGTTATCGCCATTGCTTTTGCTGACCATCTTAATTAGGAGTATATTGTAGTGTAACTGATACTGATGTTACGGTGAGACACTGGCATTTTATAGGAGGCGTGTGAAGATAAGGCAAACAGTAGCTAGCTAGCTAGTAGTTGTACTAATTGTGCTATCTGTCAACAACAAGTAGTACTCGAGTAGTGAAACGTATATGATACATGTGTATATACGTATGTATGTATCTGCATGCTGTTTGGTTGTATCTGTATTTCTTCATTATACCACGTTACTCTCTGTGTATGTCCTAATTTTTTCTTATTAATTTATCTAAAAATATTGACATCTATCTATATTTAAAAATAATTTAATTTTATGAAGTAATTTATAACCACACAAATATCTAAAGTAAAATTTTTCTTTATTTTTAAAAATCTGTATCAAGTTAAATTAGGTTAATTTTTTTGACACAGAGGGGTATACCCTATCCTATCGATGACAAAAATTAGCAACTAAGAACGGAGAGGGCTTTGCCCCCGGGCACAGACGAGTTGGTAAGTGGCAATGTGATTGGGATACAACCACTCAGACGTTGCGGGTTCGAATCTGTATGGTGACAGTCTTTGCTGAAATATTACAAGGGATGTTGCTGGGTTTGTGTCCCGTTGGTCCTCTCCCTTGCAGGGCTATCACTCACGCATATCCCTCGATTTACATCCCACCTGACCAAGAAACTCTGATACAGGGGGGGTTTTGCCTTCGGGACTTTCCCCTTCACAAAGAACGGAGAGGGCTTTTTAGAGGACTAAAAATCAAACAACTTCGTCCTCCGGGGCATAGTCCAGTGGCAAAGTCTGGGCGCTATAAGGCGCTCTGGCAAGGGACAGCGTGAGTTCGATTCCCCGCAAGCACGAAGAAACTCTGCATGTTGGGGAATTTGACCTCCGTTGATCGGTTATGCGCTCTCGTAAACCCCGACGGAGCATCCAGTCATTTACCTGGTAATAGTGTTGAAGGACCGGTGCTATTATCTACGGGACGTAGTCAGGCGCAAGTCTGGAGACCTGGATTAAAAAAAATATATATATCAAACAACTTCTCATTGATCTCCTGAAGTGACGTTTCATTTTCGTATATACGAGTTATTATGGAATTTCTCGTGAATTTATCGCATGCGATGAAGCAATAAACGTGTCTGAAAGTGGGCCCACTATCACCGAACAGAAGAAAAGTCGCTTCTTTTTTGGTGATGAGTTTCTTAAAATTGTGGAACTGTTAGAGAGGAAGAGTAAGTGGCATAATAAGTCATCCACGTGGCGCCGCTTTGATGAGGAGAGAAACGTGGAATAGAGAAGTGTTGGAATTTGGAAGATTGGTTGCCAGCTTTTCCGCAATACATACATTTTGGAAGATTCCCTCTAATAACTTTACTCCCTAATTCCTCCTAAAGTTATTTTATTAGGAGTATTATGCACACTATTTAATGATTTAATTTCATACATATATACTCAAGTGATTTTATGAAACAATTATTCGGAAGTTAGTTAAGCTTTTGCGCGGAGTGTTCTAACAAATGCCTGATCTATAAATATAGTCCTAGTTTTTATTTTATTTATTGCAAAGATAGTTGTTTTGATTTATATATATTCCAATTAAGAATATTACTCTTTTATTCTTACGTTTTTTCACTCATCTTCTTCATGACAGTTAATTAAATTTTGGAGGCCTGAAATTCTTATTTGGGTAGTATTTGAAGTTAATGATTAATTATTTAGGCTTAAACTTTTAGTCAAACAATATTTTAGTTGTTTGCTTTACAAATCTCAAAAGTCCAGTATTGGTCCTCGGAAAGTGTTGAAGAAGTCAAAGTATGGGTCCTCTTAATTTATTGTTATTTAACTAAATTGGGGATGGTGGTCGTTTGTATTGGCTTTTGGATGCTTTGATCAAATTTGAGATAATTTGTAGCAGATTTGGTGTGATTTTGATCGAAATTAAAATTTCAAATTTAAATAACACCTTATTAAACATCACAAGTAAAATCATGCTAATCTGGTAGAATTTGTGGGAATTCAAACTTAGGGCTTAACAACGCCTTCAGCAAAAAAATTGTGAACCGCCCTGACCAAGTCGTCAACCAAAATATTTCAACAATGATAATAAAAAAGACTCGGAATTCAAAAATGGGAAGGATAGGGGAGTCACAGCCCCCAAAATCTAACAAGATAGATAGTATGCAGATAACACAAAATCATGTCAATTTGATATGATTAATTTATAAACAATTAAACAAGCACAAAGTCATATCAATATGTAGAGTTTGTGAGTTATCCAACAAGAAAGTTAAGTTGAACATAGTATGATTTTCTACATATTTGTCATGACTTACATGCCACTGATTTGATAGAAAGGAAAAAAAATATAATAATGAGATACCATGGTTAAAAATTTGAACGCATAACAATCTGATGGAGTATTTGTGAATTATCCGGCATGATAGCTATGTTGAATAAAATATTAAATCCTCTCAAATTATTATGACTTGCACGTCACTATTTTAAAATGTATTTCCCCCCTTTTTGTCCTTACAATCATTGAAAGATGTATAATATATTTGAATTGGAAGTAATAAAACTTGTATATATTTAGAAATATCTTTTGATTTTTTTTAAATATTTTAACTTTTGTTGCAAAAACTACATTTTGTTTGTTTTAAAATTCAATAATTATAAAATGACATTTTATAATTCAAGGATATATTTTCTTATCGTGCATAACGCGAGAAATTTTAGTAGGGTATTGTTATCTTTAACTATCCTTCAAAACATCAATGAGGATATAATTGCTCCAATTCAAATAGTAGAGGGGTAAAATTGCTTCAAATTGAATAGTAGAGAGTTAAATTTAACCCAAACAAAAAAAGATAATTGAATTTCTGAATATTTTTCATTTGGCATGCCCCGTGAAAAAATTGTCAAAACCTTTTTCCGCGTCTAATGGCCATTAAAGAAGAAGGGTAATTTTTAACCTTCAAATAACAGCGAGCGATTTTTTGTTCAAATAATATAACAAAGAGTAAATTGGACCTTTTCTAATAATAAAAGGGAAAATTTGATCTTTTTTCCATAAAAAAGAATGTCTGCGTTTATGATTTTGGAGTTTAGAGGAATTGCACCATATGTAGCTCTAAGTTCCAGGTTTATAATATTTACATAATTTGTCTCTATCTTACTCTTTCATGAATATTTGTATTAATCTAATAAAACATCTTCCAAGCAAATATGTACAAAAACAAATTAGAATAATATAACAAAGAGTAAACTTAGACCTTTTCGATTAATAAAAGGACAAATTTGATCCTTTTTTCATTAAAAAAAGAATGTATGCATTTAGGGTTTTGGAGTTCCATATGTAGCTCTAAGTTCCTAGTTTATATAATTTGTCTCTATCTTACTCTCTCATGAATATTTGTATTAATCTAATAAAACACCTTCCAAGCAAATATGTACCAAAAACAATTAGAATAATATAACAAAGAGTAAACTTAGACCTTTTAGAATAATAAAAGGACAAATTTGATCCTTTTTCATTAAAAAAAATGTATGCATTTAGGGTTTTGGAGTTCCATATGTAGCTCTAAGTTCCTAGTTTATAATATTTACATAATTTGTCTCTATCTTACTCTTTCATGAATATTTGTATTAATCTAATAAAACACCTTCCAAGCAAATATGTACCAAAAACAATTAGAATAATATAACAAAGAGTAAACTTAGACCTTTTAGAATAATAAAAGGACAAATTTGATCCTTTTTCATTAAAAAAAATGTATGCATTTAGGGTTTTGGAGTTTCATATGTAGCTCTAAGTTCCTAGTTTATAATATTTACATAATTTGTCTCTATCTATAAAAATACGAGAGAACTTGCACTTTGCACGATCTAAAACAACAATGAAAAAACATAATTACTACTCTTTCATGAATTTTCGTGTTTATCTAATAAAACATCTTCCAAGCAGATATGTACCAAAAATAAAATTAGAATTAAAATGTATAAAAAATCATGTGAAAAATAAAATAATAAATATATTTTTATTTTAAAAAAAAAAAAGAAGAAAAGGAGTTAGAAATAAAAATCTAAAAGGTAGAAAGAAACAACGAAAACATCAATTTGGCTCCTTGTTATCAGTTTCTATCACATTACCAATCTCTCTTGTTTTCCTTCTTTTTTCTTCTTCCTTTACGCTCCCAACTTCTTCCCTTGAGTAACTGTGGAGAAACTTCTCCTCTCAATTCATAAAACAAATACTTCTTTGTTCTTCTCCTGATTTGATGTGAAATCTAAAAAATAGATTTCTTTCTCCAAATACTTTTACTACCATTTGGAAACTCTTAACGATCTTCATTTACATTCAGTAAGCAATCATAACGTAAAATAAATTATTAATTCGCGTTGTAAAAATCACAATCATAATTAATTCAGATATATGAAGTCCCTTCCTCTCGTTAGACCCCTATTTCTAATAGAGCATAAAATGTTTATGGTGGCTATTAAATGATTGCTTGTGGATATTCGGTAATTTAAAGTAGTTTGGGCAAATTCAAAGAGAATTACAGAATGCGGTAGGTATTAGTATTAACTTTTTCCCACATTGCTTTTGTCCCACATTGAAAAAACACATTTGTATTTTATGTAATAGACCCTATATAAAAGACTTTACTTGTTTTTCTTTTACTTACACTTTTAGCTCTCAATAATAGTATTATTCTATTATCTTGTTATTGCTTTGTAAGAATTCATGTTATGAATAAAAGATTTTCATTAATTTTGTTATGGTATCAGAGCCAAGAGCGCAAGTTAATATTTTTAGCTCGATCGCGGATCCAACTTCGCGATGAGTTAGTTGGGGGTTCGCATGCAGTACGCCCCTGGTATCAATTAAATTTTTTTTGGCTTGTTTTGGAAGTTCGTGCTCGTTTTGGCTTGTTTTGGTTACTCGTGCTCGTTCTGATCTTGACTTCCGCATCTGGATTTCGTCTTCTTGGCGTCCACATCTGATTGGTGAGATTTGCCCTTTATTATTTTGGTGCTTATTATTTGGGATTTTTCTGTTTAAAATTCATAATGGCTGGAGGTGATGATTCTTTGCAAACTATTGGTGTTCGGTTAGATGGAAAAAATTATTCCTATTGGAGCTATGTCATGGTAAATTTTTTCAAGGGAAATGGGCTTTGAGATTATATGTCTGGAAAAGCCAAATGCCCTAAAGTTGGAGATGAAAAATTTGATGAATTATTTAGGACTTAGGAGACCAATAATTCAAAGATTATTACTTGGATTAATAACTCTGTTGAACAAAGAATTGGTGTACAATTGGCTAAGTTCAAAACTGCTAAAGAGATTTGGGATTATTTGTCCAAATTATTTGTGCAGAATAATTTTGCTGTTAAATATCAGTTACAATTTGAAATTCGTGCGCTAGTACAGAATGACTTGGGCATTCAAGATTATTTCTGTGCAATGACCACTTTGTGAGATCAGTTAGCTATGATAAAATCTACTGAATTGCAAGCATGCGATGCTTATATTAAATGGAGAGATGAAGACCGTCTTGTTCAACTATTGATGGGTCTTCAGTCAGAATTTGAGAATTGTCGTTTAGGCTCGTTGCACCGCAAACCCTTACCATATGTTGAAGATGTGGTAAATGAACTTATGGCTGAAGAAACATGTTTGAAGACTCTAAAAGGGGTAAATAAGGCTTCTACTTTCGTATTGGCATCTCATTCGTCTGCACCGGTCCTTGCAGCCCCTACACACCAGTATAGAACATCTATCATATGTAATTGTAATTATTGCAAGAAACTAGGAACACTGGAAGAATCAATGTCCTGAGCGACGGAAGACGTCAAGTTCTAAGCCTCAACATTCGAGACAAGGACAGAAGCCATATTCTGGGGGTCAATTCCAGAACTCGTATCCTCCGACTCATGCTGCCTTTGTTCCCTCTTTTGATCACCCAGCTTCAGGAACCTTTGTGATTCACACTACTGATTTGTAGCTGACCAATTTCAGAAGTTCCTCGCCTTCCAACAGTTTTGAAAGAATTCTCAGTCTTATGCTTTTTCTACTCCTTCCAGCTCATCACCATCTATTGATTCAGGTATCATTTCGTCTTCTTGGACTCCGAAGCTGGAAATCATATGTCTCATGATTCTTCCGTCTTTGTATCTATGTCTTCTGACCCCCCCTTCCACTTTTGTTATGACTGCTGATGGCACATTTATGCCATTGACATGTATTGGCACCATTTATACATCCAATATATCATTACCTGATGTTTATTACATTCCAAAATTACATATGAATCTTGCTTCTGCTGGTCAAATATGTGACTCTGGATGTTTTATTAGACTTTTCCCTAATTCTTGTTATGTGCAGGATCTAAAATCCAAGAGAGTGATTGGGACAGGGCGTAGAAAGGGGAGAGGTCTCTATGTTTTGGATGAGCTACATCTTCCTACTCATGCAGCAGTTATGCCTGTTAATCTGTCTTCTTTTCATTTAACACATTCCTCTTCAAAGTTTTATTTGTGGCACTCTAGACTTGGTCATGTATCAGGTTCTCGCCTGCGTTTTATGTGTAATACTGGTGTTCTTGGTGATTTACAATCCGATGATATTTCTGATAGTAGTGGATGTAAACTTGGAAAATTTTCTGTTTTATCTTTTAATTTTATTACTTCTAGTTCTTTTGCACCATTTGATCTAGTTCATTCAAATGTTTGGGGGCCAGCACCTATCCCTACTAAGGGAGGCTTCAGATATTATGTTTCCTTTATTGATGATTATACTCGTCATTGTTGGGTTTATTTATTGAAAAGACGTTCTGATTTTGTTCATACTTATGCCGAATCTCAAGCCTATGTGAAAACTCAACATTCTGTCATTATTAAATGTTTCAGGCTGATTTAGGAGGTGAATATACTAGTGGGGATATTTTTGGTATTTTCAAAGCTGATGGTACAATACATCAATCTTCTTGTACTGATACACCACAACAAAATGGGGTAGCCAAGAGAAACACGGGCATATTGTTGAGACCGCTAGATCCATGCTTTTTTCCGCTAGTGTACCTAGTGAATTTTGGGGAGAAGCTGTCCTTACATCTGTTTATCTTATTAATAGAATCCCTACCTCTCATAATTCTGGAATTTCTCCGTATGTTAGACTATTTGGTCACACCCCACTATATTCCCATTTGAGAGTTTTTGGTTCTACATATTTTGTTCTACGTCCACATGCAGAACGTACTAAGTTATCTTCTCGTGTCGCCATTTGTGTTTTTCTTAGATATGGGGTTGGGCAGAAAGGTTATCGTTATCATGATCCAGTTTCTAGAAAATTGTATGTGTCTCGTAATATTTCCTTTATTGAGCATGTTCCTTTCTTTTCCATCCCACCTACCTCACATGGCATGACAAAATATGACCTTATTGATATTGATCAATTTGATGCTGATTGCTCATCTGATTCTACATATATATCATATGTTCCTTCTCAGTCTTCTGGTATGTCCCATGATATTGATACTCAGCCCCCTCCTACGCCTATTTCAGAACCTCTTGCGGTTGCAGATCCAGATCCATCTCGCTATCCTAAACGCACTCTGCGATCTACTCAGGTATCCGATTTTGATTATTCTTGCTATGCTCCATTATTCGCTTCCTTTCTAGTTTCCATTAATTCTCTCTGTGAGCCTACTTCCTACTCTGAGGCAGCTTGTGATCCTCTTTGGCAAGAGGCTATGAATGAGTAACTGGCTGTTTTGAACAAAACTGGTACTTGGGATTTGGTTTCTATACCGACTGGTAAGAAAACTATTGGTTTTCGATGGGTGTACAAGATTAAGACCAAGTCTGATGGTTCTATTGAGCGATATAAAGCTCGTTTGGTTGCAAAGGGTTTTGCTTAAGAATATGGTATGGATTATGAAGAGACTTTTTCACCTGTTGCAAAGATGACATATGTCCGGGTTCTTATTGCAGTGGCCTCTGTTCGTCATTGGCATATTTCACAAATGGATGTTAAAAATACTTTTTTGAATGGGGATCTTCAAGAAGAATTCTACATGGTCCCTCCACCTGGTTTTTCACATAGTCCGGGACAGGTGTGCAGGCTTAAGAAAGCTCTGTATGGTCTCAAACAAGCTCCAAGAGCTTGGTTCGACAGGTTCTCCACTGTAGTATCATCTCTTGGGTTTATTTCTAGCTTTCATGATTCGACGTTATTTGTTAAATCATTCCCTGCATGTTGTATTTTGCTTTTGTTGTATGTTGATGACATGATCATTACATGTGATGATATTGATGGTATTGCAAACCTAAAATCTACTTTGTCTCGCCGTTTTGAGATGAAAGATTTAGGTCATCTACGTTACTTTTTAGGCATTGAGGTAGCTTATTCTGAGAATAGATATCTTCTCTCTCAGTCTAAGTACACTGCAGATATTCTTGAGCGGGTCCGTCCCACAGATACTCGTATAGTTGACTCTCCTCTTGAGGCTAATGTTCGATATACACCTACTGACGGGGATCATCTTCCTGATCCCACTTTATATCGTTCAGTTGTAGGGAGTCTGGTGTACCTCACCATTACTCGCCTTGACATTGCATATGTTGTTCACATTGTCAGTCAATTTGTTTGCTCTCCTACATCTGTACATTGGGCTGCAGTTATATGTATTCTTCGCTATCTTCGAGGAATAATTTATCAGAGTCTCTTATTTCCATCGACCTCATCCCTGGAGCTTCGTGCATTTTCTTATGCAGATTGGGCTGGTGACCTAACTGATCGGAAATCAACTACTGATTATTATGTATTTTTTTGAGATTCACTCATCTCATGAAAAAGTAAGAAACAAGATGTGGTTTCTCGCTCTTCAACTGAGGCAGAGTATCGTGCTATGGCTTCTACTTCGTGTGAGATTGTATGGTTACGTCGGTTATTGATTGATATGGGTGTCTCTCTTTCCTCACCAACACCGATGTACTGTGATAATAAGAGTTCTATTCAGATTGCGCACAACATAGTCTTTCATGAACGTACCAAGCATATTGAGATTGATTGTCATATTATTCGATATCATCTTCAACAGGGCACTCTATCTTTGCCATTTGTCTCATCTTCGATGCAACTTGCAGATTTCTTCACGAAGGCGCATACCTTAAAGCGTCACCGATTCTTTCTTGGCAAACTCTCGATGCTTCTGTCTACACCATCGCGAGTTTGAGAAGGGATATTAGCATTAACTCTTCCCCACATTGTTTTTGTCCCACATTGAAAAAACACATTTATATCTCATGTAATAGACCTTATATAAAGAGTTTTACTTGTTTTTCTTTTACTTGTATTTTTAGCTCTCAAGAATAATATTATTCTATTATCTTGTTATTGCTTTGTAAGAAATAAAAGACTTTCATGAATTCTATACGTAGGAATAACATGAAATACATAAAAGGATACATAAAAAAAAGTGAGTTAAGTTCCTGCCATAAACTAGGAAGTAACTAAGTTGGGGAAGTATATCTAGAGGAAGTATCATTTCCTAAATTCATAACTGGAATGTAATCTTTTTTAAAGTTATACACACATGTGATTCTCCATACTTTTCTCCGTATTTTTGAACTTTTTCATGTTTATTTGGTCAAAATGTTTTGAAAAATGATTTCTTAAGAAAACAAGTTTTTTGAAAATAAAGAAAATGAATTTCCTAGTAGAAGTAGAAAAAACAAGTTACATAAGCAGTCTTCCAAGCTCACTATTTTCTCCCTATCCCTAACCACCTCAACCCTTGACCATCTCACCCCACCACTCCCAAACTCCCGCTCCCCACCCCATCTCTCTCTTATAGTAGTATTTTCCTAAATAAAAATATTTTGGATAACATTTTCCTTAGTACCAACACAAACTAAGAGAATAAGCCTTTTACAGCCTTTCAAACATTACACCATCGACCAATTGCAAGATCCCGTCCAGGCTTGGTACCCACGAGACTACTTCTCAACATATATATAGAGAAAATCAGCGGAAACTCAAATGATTTTGGTAAGATTGATTCTCACACCAGAAACCCCCATAAATGATGATTTATTAGGACACTCATTTTACCTTGTCTCTGAGATCGTCTTGTCTAATGGCTAATTCCACATCTACAAGGTAGAAATAAAAATCCCAATAAAATTTCCAGTTTATATAAATTTTATCCTCTAAGGAAGGAAGGTGCCCCTAGGATCAGAGGTTAATTTGGGAGACCAAATGGCAATGAAAAACGGTTTCCGGCTTACCTCATGTATTACATAGATGATGTATTACAACTGTAATAATGGAAAGTAAATAATAAGCCTATAACTATGGCAATATAATATTCTAATTATGGTACACTATCATACTCCTTAATTACCCTCAATCTGAAGTGGGGGAGAGCACACGAAGATTGCTCCGAAAATGTAGAAACCTGCTCATGGACAGACCTTTGGTAAAAAGGTCCGCTAACTGATCATCGGTATCCTATTACAGGATACCGTTTTTTCTTGTATATATAGAGACTTAGAATGAGTTGAGTATCTTTGTATGACTTAAACTAATATGAGATACATGTTATTGAAGGTGATGTCAGATGTGTGGAAACTGAACCAAGGCTAGGATTGGATGTCCACGGCTAATGAAAAGCTTAAATTAATCCCAACCCTGACATGAACATTTTTGAGTCCTAAACATAAAAGTTTCTTTACTGGTGTGCACGATGAAGAACAAGGCCAGATTCAAGCGATAAAAAGACGGAATATTGACTTTTTCCAGCAAAGCATTCATCATCTACTTGCTAATGAGAACTTAAAAGAAAAAAACAAATTGAAGTCATTTAAGCAGTACAGATCACTGTCTTTAAGAGAAAAACATTAAGCAAAGTTTAATAAACCATCTCCAAATGGGAAATTCCACTTGGTTGGTTATGCTAACTATCCAAGATGTTCAATTCAAGAAGTTACCTTCTCCTGAAACTAAACTCCAGTATAGATTCTCTTCAGATCAACCACAATCACACTGATGTTATCGAGACTTTTCCGTCCCACAGCAAGCCGAGTAAGCAGCGCTGCTGCTACTGCACTTCGGGAAGAAAATATTGCTCCTCCATCAGCACCTTCTACCCAAGGCATGAAGTTATGGTTCCCAGCTGGATCTTCTCCTCGAAGACACATTCTAGCCACATGACATGCCGTTTCACTTGATACAACATCCCACAAGCCATCACTCGCAAGAATCAAGAACTCATCCTCCGGAATCCTTTTTATGATGGAAAGCTCAGGCTCGGCTGAGATATATGGCTTTAGATACTTGTCTCCTGTTTGCAATGAGAAATAAAAGAAGGAATACTCAATACTAGTATTTAAATCTCTATACAAAAAACTGCCCACACAAAAGTGCCCTAAGTCGTAATTTAATAATGAACAAGCACATAAACCATACAAATTCACTAACAGCAAACGTATCTAATTGAATGTCATCAAGGTTACGAATAACTTGGTTAATCTTCAATCGTTACAAGTAACACAAAAAGAACCCTTCAAATTATAAAGCAATTGAATCTGCAAACGTTAGCTATTCTACGAACAATCAGAAATATAAACCAACTCTAGACAACTTATGTGTATGTGTGTGTAAGAGAGAGAGAGCATCCAAGTGTGACTAGAGAAGTAACATATTTAGAAGGCTATACTTGGAGTGTAAAGTGTAATAATGCTAGATAACAATCAGGGGGAAAACAGAGTCAATCCGTAAAATCCAGATATTTCAGATAAGCTTACCAATCTGAGATAGTATTGATAGTGGAAGAATACAAAACTGTAAAGTATTTAATAAAAAATTGCCATAAAAAAGTTTCTTTATACCAGAACATTTAGCACTATTAATGGATTCTTAAGAAAAAGAATGCATTTGTATAAAGTCATGGTTACAATAATGAGCAGTAAAATTTGCACCTAAATCGGTCTTTTAGTCGTTGAAGGTGAATTTTGTTTCTTTTACCACTTCTCCTGGTTTTATGGTGGGGTTTTACATATTATAGCTGCCTAACAAGGAGATCATGCAGTCGAAAGTAGACTAAACAACTATGTTTATATCACTACTGTTCCCCTCTAGTAAAAAGTTCTGTTAAAGATACATCATTGACAAGCATCAAAGAAAGTGGTATAATCCATTTATGGCAACATAAGTTCTCTTTCCTGAACTATCATTAACCCTACTGGGAAACTGCTGATCAACTTAGATGCATAAACGACAACTCAAACGATATCCAACAAACTCACTCAATTCTGTTTCTATCTTTGTCTTCTTATAAGCGGGCATTGAATGAACGGACATACAGCACGTTGCCTACACGCCCCCCATGCACAATCAGACGTAAAGCTCTAAATAATTTAAACCCGCTATAAACCCTGATTGTCTCTATTACATACGACAGAAAAGATACTAACCTAAAATGGATGATGGTTACATCGCCTGGAAAATATATTTTGATCTGCACGTCCTCTTTCAGTGGAATTAGTCCATTTCTTCTACAAGAAGCTAGAGCGAGTTTGAAACCTTTAGCTTCCGTAATGGTGTTTTAGCCCAATTATGCACACCCATTAATTGATAATCTGTCTTCTCTGTCTCCAATATTTTCATTCACGCATGACACAAGATATTTGCGATTAATTTTAGGTTAAAACTGTTGGAAATTTGCATTTGGCGGGGAGGTGCGTCCATCCATATTTAATGAATTAAACACTAGTGTTCCGCATGTTGGAGGCTTTGTCTCTTCTCACATGCATAATCTACTAAGTGAGTAGATGACCGTAGGGCCAAGAATCGTCAAATTTCGTTGAGAAATGAAAGAGATATTGGTCCACGAAGTAAGGTGTTTGAAGCATGAAAATATGGTGTGGGACAAATCTACCACATCGGTGGAAAAAGGAAGAATTGCTCTCTTTATAAGTCTCTAATGTGGTTAAGGGTTTGGGACCCCAAGGGGTATCCCATGTGTTTAAAGGAGGGAGAACCTAGATGTGCTTGGGTTCAAGGCTAAGCCCACATGCGCGCCGCCGCAGCCCGCCCGTCAGGGCTCGGGTCACGGCTGTGGGCTGTGGGCACTTTCTGATATTATCTTTTTGGACCCCAAATTGCTTAATATTTACAGTTTGGTCCCTAGAGTTTCTGGAAAGTTGATTTTGGGAATGACGGAAGGCAGAAAGTTTCTGCCTACCGTTTGGGTTGTTTTTTGGAGCATTAACCAGCCATTACTTGGCTGTTAACTACTCCATAAACAGCCCTCCTTCAATGACCATAATCAACCTCTCTAATGGCCATTAACATCCCTCTCTAATGCCATTAACAGCCTTGTTTGTGGCAGTTGAGGAGTCCCTCCTCCATGCTATATATTGATGCCTTTTGGCTCAATTGTGTTGTACAAAAAAACACGAAACAATGATGAAAATAGCAGCACATACAGTGACGAAAAACAGTGAGGAAAGACACACATATACACAAGATATACACAACAGAGACACACTATATACACAGAGACAAAACAGAAGAGAAAGTCAGTCCAAAAACGTTGGGCCAGCGAAACTCTTCCTTCCTTTTCCATTTCTTCAGCAAGTTGATTCGTATTTGTTTTCTTCGTTAGACTCAACCTATTTGCTTTGTAGCGTTGAGATTAAAGTGTTGTTTTATCTTGAGAGACTATTGCCCGCTAACGTAAAAGCATATATACGGGGCAATCTTGTCTTAAGGACAGAGTGCAATCACTCGACTGAACACACAGTTATAATAATCCAGATTTAGTGTTTCTTGATTTCAGGTTATCAAGATTCAAGACACAACAAGCTTGCGGCAGTTCTAAACATTGGCATATTTGTTTATCCTTTCGAACACTTGTAATATTTATTTACTTCCCATACTGCTTTACAATATCCTACAAAAACCCAGTTAAGGCTTTATTAGCTGAACTGCTCCACATCATAGGGTTGCAGTTGGTCCTAAAGAGGAGTAAATATTACTGTCTGAAGAAGAAATACACCTGCCAATGCTAAAGGCAATCTGCATTCCAACCCCCTTGAAATTAAAGGAAAACACAAATAAAGCAACAGTTTTGATGCCAATTTCCTTAGACTGAAGCAGAAATCTAGTGAGATGAGATCGAGTTTTGATTGTATGGACACAAGTAATATTTCAATTGACAACTGCAATAATGTCATTGCATAGAGAAACAGGTTACTGCAAAAGGAAAAGATAAGTTACCAATCGCCCTCGACATAGAGAGAATGCCTTGCACTCGTGCACGATCTCCAAATTCAACTCGACCTCCAAGGGCCTCGATCCTGGAACGTTCATCTATTCTGTCCGGCTGCAATGGGAAGTCAAATTACTTTTAACGATGGAAATCATTTTCTTCAAGTAGATGTTCTCTATGTCAACACTGGAGCAAAAAATAATTGGATATTCCTATACCTAAATTTGGAACTTAAACAGGAGAGAATACAAACAGTAAAATCATGAATCTTCCATGCTCAACTATCAACTCAGTAAAAGAACTTGAATCACATACAGGTCTCTTGTTACATGCTCTGCTTAGTTTCACCAACAACTTTGCGTGCTTTATGAGAAACTTAAGAGGAACAAGGTGTGTTACACTTGTATAACTGAACATTTACAACAATACGCAGTACTAATGCACGTCTTAATCTTATACATGAGTATGCATTTTGGCTTGACTTATGAGTACTTAAGAGTCACACCCCTAGGGTGCGGCCTTCTCTGACCCGGCTAACGCGGGATGCTTTGTAAATCGATGTAATATTCCGAAATTTTGGATAATGATTTGAGCACCTAAGCGTAATAAGGCCTCGGGAATTTTGTGTGATTAGTATATAAAAGAATTAGACCCTGAAATAATTTTGGACACAAGTGTGACGAAGGGATCATAAATAAATTTGGTATGTGCATGAAGAGGTTATGGACTAGTGTCATATCACAAATTATGATATTGAGTATATTAAGGTCTTATGAGTTATTAAAATTTAAATGAAGTGAAATTTAGAATTAATTATGAATATAATTAATTTAATATGGAGTTTAGATAAAGATAATCAATTATGTAGATATACTCTATTGGAAACACCTTTACACGTGGTGTCATGACATGAAATAAAGGTAGTGACTAAGGTATAGTGGTGGCTGCCTTCGAATAAATTGCACTGTATTGCTGGAAATAATAATTGTTCCCTACACTTCATCTAAGAAGAGTTACTGTAGATTTTATATGAGTTAAGAGGAGGAGAGGCACCAAAGTTTGGACCCCAATATTTGTTCACATGAATTAAACACTTGGTTATCGTGAGCAGCAACATTGTTATTTTCTTTTGAGGAAGAAGAAGTTGGCAACAACTAAGAAAGACTTTGCAGCACCTTGTATTTCGTTTTAGAAGGTATGGTAAGATAAATTTTTTTTTTTTTTTGATATGTTCCATGTAACAAAATATAATCGTGATATTGCTTCATAATTTATTCTACTCCTAGTAGTTAAGAATATTCGTGTTATTGATTCCTATGCTAAAAGTATGTCTAAATATATTTCTAAGTCCTTACTGAGGCATACAGAAGAGATGTTGATTTTTCAATGTTAGCCGAAGGTATAAAGGTATTATGTCATCCGTTGAGATTGGAATATTGTGTTATCATTCATGCATTTTTATTTGCATTGCATTCATATATTACCCTGGACCACTTGTGCTATACACACTACTATATGGTAAATATTATATATATATATATATATATATATATATATATGTGTGTGTGTGTGTGTGTGTGTACGGGGAATGGGAAAAGGGAAAGGCGTTATATACGCACACCACCTGCAGCTGGTACAGACTATCACGAAAGAGCCCGAAGAGGCCAATATGATGTGATGCCCTTGTGTGGCGATATAACCTGATGCCACAGAGGCGGTTATGGGAGGATTCCTGTGTGGACATTAGCATACTGCATTTGCATTATGCATACATTCATTAATCATTACATGGTATGATGTTCATAGAGGCTTAATAAGGAAAATGAGGCCGATGTATAAGTATACTGCATTGTGCATAACATTTAGGCATGTGTTTTAGGGCCCTCAGAGGCAGTTATTGTTGGATAATTGTTTCTGTTTCAGTTGTTGTTACCCCTGTTATACTATTGTTCATGTCTGACATACTCAGTACATCAGTCGTATTGATGTCCCTTTTGTCGGGGACGCTGCGTTTCATGCCCGCAGGTTCAGTTAAGGAAGGTGACAGTTCACGCTAGTAGATTGTTGGTTCAGCTGATGTTGGAGCACTCTATTTGTTTCAGAGTTGTAGTTGGTCGTGGTACAGTATTTTTGCATCCGCATATGGGTATGGCGGAATCCTGTCCCGTCCTTGTGATGTCATGTATTCTTTAGAGGCTTGTAGACAGGTGTCCTGTGGATAGTGGTCTTGTATGGCCTTGTCGGTCTTGGTATGGATATGTGTATATATAAGATGGTTACCTGATTTTCATAATTTTCTTTTGGCTTAGTCCGTAATCAATTGTAATTAGAAGTTGGTTGTACAATCAGCGGTACTCGGCGGGTGGAACCCGGGTTCCCGTCGCGGCCCTCCGGTTTGGGTCGTGACAATCGGGCTGCCCTTTTTATGAGTACTTAAGAGGAAAAAAGATGAGTTGTACTTAAATGTTTAGAATAATTTCAGTTAATATCATTGTTATGTAATGTAATACATAACTTCACATATATGAGTGTTATTTAAAGAGAGTGCCGAGAAAGAGGTGTGCAAAAGAAAGAAAGGAAATTAAAATCAGTTGAAATTTTTCCTATTTCATTCTTATAACGTCTTAAATCTTAATATGCATTTTAGCTTGGTTGACGAGTACTTAAAAGGACCAAAATGAGTTGTACGAATATGTTTTGAACAATTCAATGTGTGTGTGCAGGTAAATTGTGACATATGATTGACTTCACATATAACACATAGAGAAAGCCTGCATAGAAAGAAGTATGAAAAAGAAAAAGTCCAGTAAAAGAGTTTTTCTATTTCATTCTTATGAGAATGCGGTAAAATCGTAGTTTTCTCTATGCGCATAAAAAGGGTGTGCCACAATACAAATTAATGGAGTGGGAATAATACTAGCCTGCTTGTAGGAGGTTCAAAGGGAAGAAATTAGAGATGTTAACTGAAGAGAAGAAGTTTTAAGTAACAAACTATAGTAGCAATGCTTTTGAATGAATACAAGCTGGGCACTAAGCTAATGGCTTAAGTGTGACAGAAGTTCATTTGTAGATGCATTTGCAGTATAATCTCAGTAAGTTCCAATAAGTAGAAGTACAATATATATATATGGTAATAAACATTAAAAAGGGGGAAAGTTGTAAATAAAATGCCGTGTAGAGAAAATCATGAAACAAGATGTGACATTCTGATACTTTATTTAAAGAGCTCAGATTTACAAATTAGTAGGAATACTTAAAAGGATATCCTATTACTCAAAAAAATTATAATTGTTGGCGTGAAATCAAGCTCTAATAGAAGTTTTTTTACCTTGCTATACAAAGGTACAAGGGAGCTTCTTTTTTGTTTAAAAAATATATTAAGAAACATGCTAGAGATTATTTAATAAATTCTTAATGAAAAGCTTCAATGAAGCAATGTAAAGCGTATAAAAATAAATGTTCATGTAGTTTGACAGCCTGAGCTGACATTTTAGTTTCAGAATAATTTTGTTATGTGCTGAAACAATTTAAATACATACTCTGAAGTCCTTGATAGAATCCTAAATCATCATTAATAATATTACAATTATTAATGATGATTATTGTAGTCAATGTAATATCTTTTTGTATATGGTAGGAAGAATTAGAATAAATTAAGAGGCTTGATTTTAGCATATCTTGTCTTATTCATTACCTTAATTTATGCTTGTATTATTGGTATTGTACCACCTCTTTGGAAGGAAATAGATGCGAAAAATATTCCATAATTCTTACATGGTATCAAGAGATTAGGAAGAGATCCTACCCTACCAAAATAACCTCCAAGAAATCGGCCCACCCTCCCCACCGATTTTTCCATCTTTTTGTTCCTTTGTTTTCATCTCCATTATTGTTTTTCATAATTTTTGTCCAAACTTTGTCTCTAATAAAAAATGTCTGACTCCAAAAACAATTTTCATCCAGCCATTACTGTTTCAAACATCAAAACACATGTTTTCATCACTCTGGAGATGGAAAATGTCCACTATGCAACTTGGGCTGAATTGTTTAAAATTTGTTGTCGTTCTCACCGGATTATTCATCATATAATCTCGCCGGAGAATGGAAAAGAAAATGAGTTGAAGACTGATGAGGACAAAGAACTCTGGAAAACTCTTGATGCTAGAGTTCTATCTTGGATTTATGCAACAATCTCTTCATATTTGTTACACACAATAATGGAACCAGATTCTACAGCCATAGAGGCTTGGAATCGGTTGCGGGACATCTTTTAAGACAACAAAAATCCGCGTCTTTACGTTAGAACAAGAATTTTCCACCATTGATATGGCGGATTTTTCAAATGCGTCGGAATATTGTCAAAGCCTTAAAGTCTTGTCGGATCAACTTAAAAATGTTGGTTCGCCGGTTACCAACAATCGCTTGGTTTTGCAAATGGTTGCCGGCCTTACCGAAGCCTATAGTGGTGTGGGGACATTTATCCGACAAAGCAATTCCCTACCTTTATTTTATCAAGCACGTTCGATGCTTATACTTGAAGAGGTGGGTTTCGCTAAAAGGCCGCCACCATCTACAATTCCGCCATGATTGCTACTCCAACAAATGACGGTACTATACATTTTGAACCCACACAACAAAATCGGGGACAAAAAGGAAAAAATGGTAATAAAAATCGGGGTGAAAATCGCGAAAATAATAAAAATGGAGGCCATCGAAATTCCGGTGGCGGTGGTGGAAATTCCGGCAGTCAGAATTCCGGTGGACAACAACAGTGGCAGCCCCGCGACGGCCCAGCCCAGTAGGCCTGGCAGTGGCCATGGGCAGTGGCCATGGGCAGTGCCACCATGCCCCTACCCAACTGGGAACTAGGCCAGGCCCAATTTTTGTCCCAGTGGTATGAAAACTGCGAGTCCAGACAGTGTTAGGCCAAGAAGTTTTGGGCCCAGATCAGTAGTAGGTCACAGTCTATGCGGTATTGGGCCTCTATCGAACCAGTGGCAGGAGGCCCATTTGATGATGACAAGCCCAACCGACATCGAGTCCGCCATGCACATTCTTGGACTCAACCCGCCCGATGCCAATTGGTATATGGACTCAGGTGCAACATATGACGTCCTCTCAAGGTAACCTCTCGTTCTATTTTAATTTGAGGAAAAATAATGGTATAATTGTCGAAAATGGTCATTCTATTCCAATATGAGGTTATGGGTCTACTAAATTGTCACCCCCCAATCCACCACTAACCTTAAAGAATGTGCTTCATGCCCTACAATTAATTAAGAACTTGGTATCTGTTAGAAAGTTTACTACTGATAATTGGGTGTCTGTTGTATTTGACCCTTTTGGATTTTCCGTGAAGGATTTTCATACGGGGACAATCCTAATGAGATGTGATAGTCAAGGGGAGTTATATCCAATCACTTCACCCATTCAACAATCCAAGTTACCATCTACTTTTGTAGCTTTCAACCAATCATTATGGCATGACCGTTTGGGGCATCCGGGGACATCTATTTTAGCCTCTCTCAAAAACAATAATTTTATTTCTTGTATTAAAAAATGGACTTTGGATAAATGTCGTTCATGTCCATTGGATAAACATGTTCAATTGCCATTTACTTCATCCAATTCATGCACTTTATTGCCATTTGACATTATACATTGTGATATTTGGACTTCACCCTTTTTGAGCTCTTCAGGCCATCGGTATTACTTGCTATTATTAGATGATTACTCAAATTTTTTGTGGACTTTTCCCTTGTCTAAAAAATCACAAGTCTTTTCCACATTTTTAAAATTTAGAGCATTCATCCTAACTCAATTTGAACGGAAAATAAAAAATATCCAATGTGATAATGGTAGGGAGTTTGATAATCGGCAGTTTTGGGATTTTTGTAACTCTTATGGCTTGAATTTTTGGTTTTCTTGTCCACACACCTCTTCTCAAAATGGAAAGGACGAATGTAAAATCCGAACCATAAATAACATGTTCGAACTTCCCTTGACCATGCCTCATTACCACCATCTTTTTGGCATCATGCACTACACATGGCTACATATTTATTGAACATACTCCCTCCCAAAAACCTATCCTACAAAGCTCCTCTTAAAATACTCTATTTACGGGACCCCTCATATACACATTTACGGATATTCGGGTGTTTATGCTATCTTCTTTTTTCATCCACCACAATCAATAAACTCCAACCTCGGTCCACACCTTGTGTTTTTTTGGAATATCCGTCTAATCATCGGGGATACATGTGTTATGACCTCTCCTCAAATAAAATAATTGTGAGTCGTCATGTCCTTTTTTATAAAACAAATTTCCCGTTTGGAAAAATTCACATGTCTGGACCCTCCACCTATTTATTTTTAGATGATGGATTGCCCCCGTGTTTGTCTCATATTTTTTTCCATCCCGGACCCACTGTTTCGTCCAGCCCATAAAATTTGGACCACGAAACAGTAGCCCAGTCGCAAGACACTAATGGCCAGCGTATTAGGCCGTATGTTTTGGGCCCAAATTTTTTTGGGACACAAACAGTGGCCCAGTCGCAGCATATTACTCAGCGAATTGGGCCTCATTTGGTTGGCCCACTGCCTAGTGTTATCTCCGGTCCTATATCTGGCTTGGACAAAATTCCAGCCCCCAGCCCACTGCCAGGCAGTGTTATCCAACCCACCAGCCCACTTGCAAATTCAACCTGTCGTCCGGTCACCCGTAGTTAACATGGCATTGTCAAACCCAACACAAAATATAGCCTACACACCCAGATTTCAAAATCACATTTACCTCGAAATCCTATGTCTGCACTCCGTGGCCCGAATTGGAAAATGGCTATGGATGATGAATTTAATGCTCTTATTAAAAATAGGACGTGGGAGTTAGTACCTCGTCCTCCTAATGCCAATATAATTCGGTCTATGTGGATTTTCAGTCACAAGGAAAAATCTCGTGGTACTTTTGAGAGACATAAATCCCGTCTTGTAGGTGATGGAAAGACGCAATAGGTTGGTGTAGATTGCGGGGAGACATTCAGTCCGGTGGTGAAACCAGCAACTATAAGAACGGTCCTCAGTTTTGCCCTCTCAAAGTCATGGTCACTCCATCAGTTGGATGTCAAAAATGATTTTCTTCATGGGAAGCTAAATGAAACGTTATACATGCATCAACCACTGGGATATCGGGACTCCAAATATCCCAATTATGTATGCCTACTCAAGAAATCACTTTATGGGCTTAAGCAACCTCCACGGGCCTGGTACAATGCGGATTTTGTTTCACACATTGAATTTTCTAACAGTCGTTCTGATCACTCACTATTTATCTACCGCCAAGGTAATAATATTGCATATCTTCTGTTATATGTGGATGATATAATCTTAACAGCCTCATCAGATACTCTTCGCAAGACCATCATGTCACAACTTGCCTCAGAATTTGCAATGAAATATCTCGGCCCTCTTCACTACTTTCTAGGCATAGCAGTGACACGACATGCATGTGGATTATTTTTATTCCAAAGGAAGTATGCAGCAGAGATTGTTGAACGCGCTGGAATGTCCTCTTGCAAACCATCCGCAACATCAGTAGACACCAAATCCAAATTGAGTGCATCATCTGGCAAACCTTTTCCTGATCCATCTCTTTATCGCAGCCTTGCAGGGGCCTTACAGTATCTTACATTCATCAGACCAGATATTTCATATGTTGTGCAGTAAGTATACCTCTTCATGCATAATCCGATGGATGATCATAAGCATGCACTCAAACGGATTGTGTGATATATTCAGAGAACTCTAGAGTATGGGTTGAATTTATACCCATCATCGACTTCCACCCTGGTGTCCTATACCGATGCAGACTGGGGTGGGTGTCCAGACACCAGACGCTCTACATCTGGTTATGGTATTTTTCTTGGTGATAACTTGGTTTCTTGGTCCTCCAAACGGAAAGCCACACTGTCTCGCTCTAGTGCCGATTGCCGAAGCAGAATACCGGGGGGTCGCCAATATAGTGTCTGAATCATGCTGGCTTCGAAACCTGCTCCTAGAACTCCACTGTCCAATTTCGAAAGCCACATTAGTATACTATGATAATGTTAGTGCTATCTCTCAGGAAATCCGGTGAACCATCAACGCACTAAACATATCGAATTAGATATTCACTTTGTTCGTGAAAAGGTGGCTCGCGAACAAGTGCGTGTCTTACATGTCCCATCGCGCTACCAGATTTCGGATATCTTCACTAAAGGTCTTCCGCTGATATTATTTGAAAATTTCCGGGACAGTCTCAGCATCCGCCTTCCTCCCGCTTCGACTGCGGGGGAGTGATAGAATCGTAAATCATCATTAATAATATTACAATTATTAATGATGATTATTGTAGTTAATGTAATATATTTTTGTATATGGTAGGGAGAATTAGAATAGATTAGGAGGCTTGATTTTAGCATCTCTTGTCTTATTCATTACCTTATTTTATGCTTGTATTATTGGTATATGTACCACCTCTTTGGAAGGAAATAGATAAAGAAAATATTCCATAATTCTTACGGTCATGCCCTAGAAGACATATATAAACTTCTACCGGAAACAGATATGGTGAGATGTAGGCAATTTTTTTTTTCAGAAGGCAAAATTTCTTGATATGAAGCATTTTACTCTTTTAGTGGGCCTACTCGACCTAGATCTGAATATCTGCGGATTTAAATCCAAAAAAGAATGAGATGTTCATGTACTAAGATAGCCTGTGCTGACATTTTAGTTTCAGAATAATTTTGTTTTTACCATGTGCTGAAACATTTATAATACTCTTAATGTCCTGTCCTGCGAGACAGATATAAGCTTGTACCAGTAACAGGTATGGTGAGATGTAAGCAAAAATTTTTTTTTTTTGGAGGCTCAGAATTGGAAATAAATCTTCAAATAAAAGCTTTTACTCTTTTAGTGGGCCTACTCCACCTAGATCTGAATATCTGTGAATTTTTAGCCAAAAATGAGATGTTCTGTGCTGACATTATAATTTCAGAATAATCTTGTTCTTACTATGTGCTGAAACATTTAAAATACTCCTACAGTCCTGCCCTATGAGACATATATAACCTTGTACCAGTAACAGGTATGGTCAGATGTAGGCAAAAATCCTTTTTATTTTTCGGTCAGAAGGCAAAATTTATTGAAATGAAGCATTCTACTCTTTTAGTGGGCCTACTCGACCTAATCTGAATTTGTTAGATACATATTTTGTTATAAAAAAGGGTCATATATATATATAATATCTGTCTCAAATTATCTATTATAGTTATTAAAAATAATTATCTCTAATTATTTATCGTATTAAAAGTTCAAAACACAATTAATAGTTTTTTTCTTCATTTTACATTTAGTAGAAGATGATACATAAAATAGACTAAACATTTAATAAATAGATGTTATTAGGGGTCGTTTGATAGGAGGGATAGGATGATATTGGATTATTAG
Source organism: Anisodus acutangulus (assembly GCA_029783415.1). NCBI lineage: Eukaryota > Viridiplantae > Streptophyta > Magnoliopsida > Solanales > Solanaceae > Anisodus > Anisodus acutangulus. The sequence goes on along the minus strand of CM056506.1, from coordinate 14,398,910 downwards.
TCTCATGAGATTAAAAATAATATCATATTTGATTGGTGGGATAACTCTATTATTTTTATTAGCGACTTAGCGAATATTCTCAGAATATTCGTCGTATATTTTGTAATTATGATAAATGTATATTTAAGGTAACTTAGGATTCTAATTGTATTAGGAATCAACCTTTGTAAGGTAAGTTAGGATTCGTACCTTATTAGAAATCAACCTTGTACAACTATATATATTGTGAATAATGAAAGAAATTCCGAAGGGAAATTATTCTATATTTCATGGTATCAAGAGCCTAAAACCTAAATCCTCATTCCCTTAGAAATCGATTTTTACGCTTTCACAGATTTTTTTCTGGTTTCTTCCTCCATATTTCGGCCAAACCAGAAAATTCTCTTCCTCGACGCGGCAACCATGTCTTCCCCACAAATTAGTTTCATCCACTGGCACACTTGAAAACCCCTCTCAACGCTTCAAGAACTTCTTTTCATCAGGCATTCGCCGTTAACAACATCAAGAATTTTATCCCTATAATTCTTGACCAAGAAGATATCAATATTCCATGTGGATGGAACTATTCTACATTCATGCATGTGCATACAACGTGCTCGATCACATTGACGAATCGTTCCTCGTCCCACCGATGTTCTGCACTCAATCAAGGCGTCGTCTTGACGCCATCGTCAAACAATGGATCTACGGCACCATCTCCAAAGATATGTTATGCACTATCATGAAAACAGTGCTACGGCACGTGAACTTTGGGTCCGGCTAGAAGAAATCTTTCAGGACAATAAAAATACTCGTTTGTGTATTTGGAAGAGCAATTCAACAATACCCGCCTCGAGAATTTTAACAACATGTCCGAATATTGTAAGTAATCAAACTCATAACCGATCAACTATCCAACGTCGGGACTTGTTTGAAACCAAGATGGTGTTTCAACTTGTTGCGGGTTTACGAAAGGTGAATATGACACACTCGCAACAATGATTCAATAAGCCGACCATCTCCCAAGTTTCAACAAGGCACGTTCACAACTATTGTTGGAAGAAACTAGACGTGCTAAACAAGAGGAACATAATCAAAGGCGTTAGCCGATTGACGGATGGCAACACTTGCGCCAAAGAAGAACCATCAGCCCAAAGAAAGGAACAACAGAGCGGCAGAGGTCGTGGCGGAAGAGGTCGCAACAATAAAGGCAAGGGTCGCGAAAGGGTTAACGCAACTGGATCGGACAACAACCAACCATCGGACAAAGAAAGAATAATGGTCCAACCAAAGAAGAAGAAGGGCCCAACCAGCAGAATCGGGCCTCGCGTGCGTCGCATTCGATCGCAGGGCCCAGCCCAAAGAAATTTGGTCGATCGGCCTGGTTGGGCCTCGCCAGCCACCAGGCAGACCCAAGAAGAAGAGAAGAGCCCACTGACAGATCCCAAAGAAGAAGATCAATCGCAGCAGCCGCTTTGTAGCCCAAAGAAGAAGAAAGACTGCAGCAGCCAACACTGCCCCGATCGATTGGGCCAGGCATACACCACCGTGAACCTTCAACAGCCCAACGACAATTGGTACATGGACACCGGAGCCACATCTCACCTCACCCGGTCGTCAAGTAACCTATCTCAACTACGTCGGCTAAAGTGTCCTCAATTTATTACTGTCGGCAATGGTAATCGCATTCTAATTGAAGGTTACGGTAACACACACACCAAACATCCACATCCATCTTTCTCCCTAAACCACGTCCTATACACACCTAACATCATTAAAAACTTAATCTCTGCTAGAAAATTCACTAGCAATAGTGCGTATGCCGAATTTGACCCTTTGATTTTTACGTGAAGGAACTCAATACGGGAAAATTCTTACACGCTGCAATAGTGTGGGAGACCTCTACCCATTCACTCAATCTTCATTTGTCGGACCGCAAGCACCTCTATCCCTTGCGGCGATCTCTCCCTCAACTTGGCACAACCGACTCGGACACCCCGGAGACCCAGTTTTTACTTTTCTTAGGACTTCTACGCGTATTCAATGTAATAATGGGAAAATTGTCCAACACTGTTTTTCTTGTCCACTAGGCAAACATACTCGTCTTCTCTTTATGTCATCAAACAGTGTTATTTTTTCTCCTTTTGATATTGTTCATGCTGATTTATGGACATCTCCGATTGCTAGCTCTTTGGGTCATAAATTCTATCTAGTATTCTTGGATGATTTTTCACATTTTGTCTGGATTTACCCACTGAAATTCAAATCTGAAGTTTTTGCAAAATTCCTCGAGTTTCAAAAATTCATTAAGACACAATTTGAAAAACCTATTAAATCATTCCAATGTGATAATGGACGTGAATTTAATAACTCAGCATTTCACAATTTCTGTTCTAAACAAGGCATGGTTTTCCGTTTTTCTTGTCCGTATACTTCTTCCCAAAACGGAAAGGCTGAAAGAATTATACGTACCATCAATAATATGGTCCGCAGTTCTGTTTCATGCCCGCCTACCACCGCCTTTTGGGTCTATCTTTGTCAAAATGGTAGAATCCCTTCTAAATATTTTACCAACTAGCACACTCCAAAACAAAACCCTACAGAAATCTTATACCGTAGGCTGACCATCATATGATCACCTACGTATTTTTGGATGCTTATACTACCCCAACATAGCCTCCATCGCACCCCACAAACTTGCCCTCGCACTCTTCCATGTGTCTTCCTTGGTCTATCTCCTAATCATCGGGGCTACTTGTGCTATGACATTGCTACTCAAAAATCATCGCCTCCGCCACGTTACCTTTAACGAGACAACCTTTCATTTTTCAAATCTCCGAAAATTTCAGACCACCGATTACATCTTTCTCGATGAATCGAGTTTGTCTCCGGTCATCCAAAATCTGTACCAGCAGCAACTCACGGTTCCGACGCCATCGCCTCGGCGGTGTCATCGACCTCCCGCGACAATGCTACCACCCACCCAGCTCCCACACCACCCATGCCGCACTGTTGAGTCTAATGCACCACCCACATCGCCTCGATCCAAAGAAATCCAACAACATGTCGAGTCTCCTACTTCTACAGCAACACTGCTGCCAACCAGTCCCGCAGCCCCGCCTACCTACCACCCAAAGAACTGGCCCCGACCTCCCACTGCACCCCCCTCACCGCATGGAGACTCGTGCACAACACGGGATCTTCAAACCCAAGGTTCACTTCAATCTCTCCACACAAACCTTATCACATATTCCAAAGAATCCAAAACTAGCTAAACTGGACCCCAATTGGAATGCGGCCATGTGCGAAGAGTTTAACGCTTTAACCAAGCAGAACACTTGGGATTTGGTACCTAGACCAGCTGGTGTGAATGTTATCCGGTGTATGTGGCTATTTCGTCACAAGTTCAGAGACAGTGGTGACTTAGAGAGGTATAAGGCAAGACTAGTTGCAAATGGCACTAATCAGCAGGAGGGTATTGATTGTGGTGAGACATTCAGTCCGGTTGTTAAACCGGCCACTATTCGGACTGTTCTCAGTATTGCTATGGGCTTGCATTGGCCGATTCATCAGCTTGATGTCAAGAATGCGTTTCTTCATGGGGATTTGAAAGAGACTGTGTACATGCATCAGCCTCCTGGTTTTGTTCATCCGGCAGCTCCACAGTTTGTGTGTCGTCTCAGGAAGTCATTGTATGGATTGAAACAGGCCCCCCACACTTGGTATGATCGGTTCGCCATGTATCTTCTGCAAATTGGTTTTGTATGTAGCAGGTGTGATACATCTCTCTTCACTTTTCACCGAGGTAGCAGCACTGCATATTTTCTATTATATGTCGACGATATTATTCTTACTGCCTCATCTGACGGGTTGAAGAATGAAATCATTGCTCTACTCAAAACTGAATTTGCTATGACTGACTTGGGGAAGCTAGGTTATTTTTTGGGTATATCGGTGACTAGATCTGCTGCCAATATGTTCTGTGTCGGAAAGTATGCGAGAAGAGATAGTGTCTGAGGCCAAGATGACAAATTGTAAAATTATGCCAACTCCGGTGGACTCAAAATCCAAGCTTAGTGCCAATGACGGTGCGCCAGTTCGATCCCACTCTATATCGGAGTCTAGCGGTGCTCTTCAAGATCTTACATTCACTAGGCACGATATTGCATATGCCATTCGGCGGTGTGTCTGTTCATGCACGACCCCGAGTCCCATTTTACCGCCTCAAACGTATTATCGGATATGTTAAGGGCACACTTGACTTTGGCTTACATCTATACCCTACGCCCCAACCAAATTGCTAGCCTACACGGATGCAGATTAGGCGGGATGCCCGACACACGCCGCTCCACCTCCGGCATCTTGTGTATTTCTTGGGGATAATCTTATCTCATGGTCCGCCAAGCAGCAGGCCACGCTGTCCCGTTCGAGTGCTGAAGCAGAATATCGCGGAGTTGCTAATGTCGTCGCTGAGATCTGTTGGCTCCGAAATCTTCTTTTGGAGCTCCAATGTCCATTACGCAAGGCGTCTATAGTTTATCACTTTATTGTGACAACATATCTGCTATCTATATGTCTCATAATCCAGTCCAACATCAGCGAACTAAGTATATTGAGATGGATATCCACTTTGTGCGAGAGAAGGTTGCTCGTGGTCAGGTCAAAATTTTACACGTGCCTTCCTCGTATCAGTATGCAGATATTTCCACAAAGGGACTACCGCGACAGCTCTTCACCGACTTTCGATCCAGCCTTAGCATTCGGCCTCCTCCCGCTCCGTCTGAGGGGGAGTATTAGCGAATATTCTCAGAATATTCATCGTATATTTTGTAATTATGATAAATGTATATTTAAGGTAACTTATGATTCTAATTGTATTAGGAATCAACCTTTGTAAGGTAAGTTATGATTCGTACCATATTAGGAATCAACCTTGTACAGCTATATATATTGTGAATAATGAAAGAAATTCCTAAGGAAAATTATTCTATCTTTCAATTTTTTCACTCACTCTCGTCTACATAGGATAAAAAGTAAGATAAGTTATCCCACATTGAGGGAGGGATTATCTCATCTCATACCACCTAATCCCTTCTACATGAATGACTTATCTCTTCTACCAAGCGATTCCTTACTTAGATATACATAAAGATAAAATAAGTCAAATATTTTTTATAATTAATATTATTGCGCATAAAATAAAAAATCAAACATATTTGAGACGGTGGGAGTATATACCTTGTGATCATAGGAAAGGGGGAGGGTCATTCCACCACGGCTAAGAACCGCGCGCGAGTCCCCACAATTGGCAGCAATGATAGAATCCGCCGTCAGAATTACCAGGACGGCGGTGGAGCCCGACATTCCCAAGGTCACCGGTGGGCAGCCGCATGGTACTCCTATACCACACTCGCTACAAGTGACTAAAGCCATCTCATCAATCCTCTGGAAACACCTCCTCAACACCCTTTTCCACGCCCCCTTAATCCTCTGCGCTTCCAATCGCTCACGTCTTGCTATGCTGCTTTCGGTGCCACTGCTGCTGCTACCACTAGTCAAGTCTAGGCTGATCCTCACCGTCATCAGCTCATCTATAAGTATCAAGTGCATCCTATCTCTAAGAAGTCCAGCCGCCTGTAATAATTAATTAAAATACTGTTATAAAATATTCCTTATTCGCTTCACCTCTTTAATTTAATTTGAGATTATCGTTTCATTATTTTAACTTACTTTATGTCAAACTTTATGGTTATCACGAGTCAACTTCAACATTAATGACGTTTTTTTTAAAAAAACGTAGCAGAACACTAAGATCTCCCGTTACGCGCAGAAAAGAATTTTGTGCAATCTTATTCTGCAAATCTAGAGGAGGTTATTTTTATGATTTGAATTCGTGATCTCATAATCACATATCATCAACTTTTGAAAGAAATAATTTTATAATTCACTTATAAAATATTTTTAATTTTACGTCATTTTTATAATAAATCTTCATTTCTACCCATAAAATATCTGAAAAATAACATATAGAAAATCTAAAAATGGTATTTTTTTCTATTCAAATTATAAGAGAATAAAAGTTATCTTATTTTATCGCAACTTTTCCAGATACGTCAAGACTCCTTCAACTTGTTTAGAAGTTTTTTTAGAAATAATTAATCTAGTTTATTACTACTGAAATGGGTTGACTTGACTTTATAAATTACTTATTAAAAGGAGACAAAAATGGTCAACGAAGAAAAAAAGGTGAATGAATGATAAGAAAGGTGGAGAAAAGAGTGAAAGTAGGGGGGGGGGGTTTACATGAGGTCCACCATGTCCATCGTAAACAGCAAAGAAATCAATGGGGAGGTTGCGATTGATATAAGGCGAGTAAAGGTGTGGTCGAACAGAAATCGCATCTTCCATTGGACGCTCCCTTCCAGGTGTAGAAATTGCTCCAACCACTGGCACAGGTGCTGCTGGTGCATCTGCCATCCTGATCAAGCTTTTAGTAAGCCAAGATTACGAGGAAGAATCAACAGAGGATGATATATAAAACCTTCGATTGCTGGAGGAGTACTGCATTTCTCGGGGGAATTGACAGTGGCATTTATAGGAGGCGTGTGGAGAAGTGTCAAATAATTCTTACTGTACAAGACTGGATTTTTGTAATCGGTGTGGTAGGAAGGAACTCGTGAATGACCCGTATGATACATGTAACTAAAGATACATGTAATCTGCATTTTGATTTCTTCTCACCTGTTATCTGCATTTGTATTTTTGTGATCTAATAAAATTTCCAGTTTTTCAACTTAGATAGAATAGAGTGACAAGAATGTGATGAGGTAGAGAGAGAGGGGGGGGGGGGGCTTTTGTTTTGAGAGAAACTATGTTGGGTTAGGGTTTGGTGTCTGTGTATTTTTCCTCGTGTGAACACGAGCTGCAGAAGCAAACCACTTTTGAGTTTCTGAGTCACGAAAATGACACATCTAATACAATGACGTCACATTTTTGAATTATTTTATTGAAAAAAATTTAAAATTTGTGATTTAAAATGATCTACTGAAATTTGTGTGATTAAAAATTATTTTATTAAGATATGGATAAATTTAAAATTGAATTATTACTAAATATATAAAAATATTATTATTTTTATGATTAACTAAAAAAATATATCATATAAATCTGAACGGGAGAGTAGTTTTCTCCACCTAGATGAATTTCTCCTTACCACGAAATGAATGAATTTCTCATATTGAGACGTGTCGAAAATCTCTTGACAAGTGGGTCTCCCAGACCATATTAGAAGTAGAAGTGTTGTCTAGGTATGGGTATGGTCCACTAACAACCTATTCTCTGTAAAGGATAAAAACAAATCAATTAAGTTGATTTTTTAAAATATTCAAATCGAACCAAATCATTATAGTATAAATTTTATCGGTTTTGATTTTATCGATTTTATCGGGTTAGTTTGGTTTTTTCGATTTTTGATAGTTTAAAAATATATTTTATAATATATAAAAAAGTAATTAAATACGAATTTGACCATGATCCATTTAAATTTAAGAATCTTCTTGGTTAATTCATTAATTTTATTCAAGTATACGTTTATGGCTATGGATATATTGATTGTGTGAGAGTAAATGAGGCGGGTGAGTGAGTTTTTTTCACCATAGAAACGAGAGTAAAGCCATAAATTTTTTGAATAATGATATATATCACTAATTATACCAATAATATTATAAATATAATAATATATATTATCAATTATTAGTAATAGTATGATAATAATTTAATAATTATATTTGGTAAGATTATGAGTATAATATATATATATATATATATATATATATATATATATATATATATATTATAGTACCAATTATATACATTTGAATATTATAATATATTTATTAATTATATCAGTAATATTATGAGTATATTAATGTATGTTGTCAATTATACTAATAATATTAGTACCAATTGTATTGTATTGTATTGAATTATATTGGTAAGATTATGAGTATTATCTATATATATTAGTACCAATTATATACATTTGAATATTATAATATATTTATTAATTATATCAGTAATATTATGAGTATATTAATGTATGTTGTCAATTATACTAATAATATTATGAGTATAATATAACAATAGGAAAAACACTATATAATTAAAGAGGGAAGGTTGGTAGAAGAAAAAGCAGAAAAGATTCGGGAAGATGTCCACAATGAGGTATGTGGTCTGTGACGAAGCGGTTGTTGCTCACCCGACACGATCATACGAGGTGAAAAAGAAATTCAAAGGAAAAATAGAATTACGACCGGCCATCGATCCATGCATAATATCAGGAAAAATGGATACAAATTTTGACTTCTACTTAGTATTGGCAATAGGTCTGGAAAAAAACAACCAAATGGAAACAACGTTTTTTTCTTGTTGTTGATACCGGCAAGACCCGGCCAGATGATGTTTGCTGGTTGGTAGTGAGAATTATTAAACTATGTTGACTAACTGAAAAAAGGGCACTACTCTTCTTCCTCCACTACTGATATTGACTAACAGGTTTGATTCCCGCTATCCGGCCAAGATCCAAGATAAAGTAATTTTTTTACCGAAAAACTTGTTGGTCGCGGATTAGTTCGTTCTGCGCCGCCAGCAGCTTTTTACTTAGCCTGCCTCTCCCATGACTTTCCTAAGAGAGAAAAATATTAAATTTTCATTACTAATAAAATTATCGTTTATATTACTTGGCAAAAACATTCTTTGAAAGAATGAGTCCAAAACTAAATATATGTTGAGCATGAAAGTAGGGATCAAGGTTGTTAGAGTCCAACTAAATAATTAAGGTAACCTTATTCCTCAATGGGTTTGTGATGGAGATATGGGTGTAAGGAATGTAAACTAAGTAATTCTGTTAAGAAATTGTAAATATTTTAAAATGGTGTACTGTAACATTTTTTCCCCAATTTGAATTTGTATTGGACTTGGAATGACCCAAAATTTTGAAGAATATATATATATATATTATCTGTTTGGTTTGATTTGGTTTGGTTCGGATTATTTTTAGTTTAACACCAAATCAAATTAAAATTTTATCAATTTTTTAAAATTTAAAATCAAACCTAGTTGATTGTCGGTTTATTAAGTCGGTTTGACTCAATTTATCGATTTTGATCAATTTTTCGATCTAATTTGAACACCCCTAATTCTCGGAGAAAACAAGGTGCCCAAGAATGGGCCTTACCTGCTCCTCTCAGACTCGGGTGAGATTTGTACAAATAAATTTTTTTCTTGTAACTCTTTAAATCTTAATCCCATTTAAAAAAAGTTTTGTAAAAATAGATTTGCAGTCAGATTTTAATAATAAAGCTTAGATGAATTATAATAATTTCTATTCGTCAATATTTCAAATTGGCAGGTCAACGTTTTAATTACATTATAATAGTCGTTAGGATTTTCAAATTCTAATGAATTGGAAGAATTTTGATCACAAATTCAGAAAAATTACTAAAATTTGGCTACAAAATTCTAACAATGTTATAAAATAAAGACTATAAAGTAAATACACTAGAGATAAGTATATGAAGAGAGACTGATATATTATTCAACTTCAAACTGATATCTAAATGAGTAAATGAACCTCTTATTTATAGGAGAAATTGCTTGGTGGCCAAGTAAACATGGTTGCCAAGGCTACTTAATGGTCATTCATATAAAGTATTTATAACACTCCCCCTTGAATGTCTATTAATTAGATGATGTGCCTCGTTAAAATCTTATTAAGAAATATTCTGTGGGAAAAAGTCATAGTGAAGGAAAAATAGTACACATATCTAGTAATACGATTTGAGAGTTGCCTCATTAAAAATCTTGCCAAGAAAATCCAATGGGACAAAACCTTGGCTAAGGGAAAAAGTACAACGCGTATTCTACTCCCACTGAACAAATCTTCAGGATTGTCACTTGAACGAATTCGATGCACATCAATATCACCATTCTTCTGGAGATCATGTGTGAAGAATAATTTTGGTGAAATATGTTTCGTTCTATCTCTTTTAATGAAGCCTCCTTTTAACTGAGCTATGCATGCAACATTGTCTTCATATAATATTGTGGGTATCACGCTTCAAGCCACATCTTTTTCTGGTGAAATGTATCACTGATATTAACCACACACATTCTCTACTTGCTTCATGAATAGCTATTATCTCAGCATGATTCGAAGAAGTAGCAATAATGGACTGTTTTGTAGATCGCCATGATATAACAGTACCTCCGCATGAAAACAGATAGCATGTGTAAGATCGAGTTTTGTGTGGGTCAGATAAATAACCTGCATCTGCATAACCAACAAGATCTGCACTATCTTTGTTAGCATAAAACAGACTCATATCAATAGTTTTCTTTAGATATCATAATATATGCTTAATTCCATTTCAATGCCTCCATGTAGGAGAAGAGCTATATCTTGCTAGTAAATTAACAGAAAATGCTATGTCAAATCTTATAGCATTAGCAAGATACATAAGTGCACCAATGGCACTTAGATATGGTACTTCAGGACCAAGAAACTCTTCATTTTCTTCTTGAGGTCGGAATGGGTCTTTACTCACTTCAAGTATGCGAACAACCATTGAAGTACTTAAATGATGTGCATTGTCCATGTAAAATCATTTTAAAACTTTATCAGTATAGGCAGTTTAATGGATAAAATTTTTATTTTCTAAATGTTCAATTTGCAGACCAAGACAATATTTTGTCTTTTTAAAATCTTTCATTACGAATTCTTTCTTGAGATATTCAATTGCCTTTTGGAGCTCTTCGGGAGTCCCAATGAGATTTATGTCATCAACAAAAATAGCAAGTATAACAAACTCCGATTCTATTTTCTTAATAAAAACACATAGACAAAAGACATCATTTGTATAACCTTTGTTTATCAAGTACTCACTAAGGCGATTATACCATATGTGCCCTGATTGTTTTAGACCATCTAATGATCGTTGTAATATGATTGAGTACATTTTCTGAGATTTTGAACAATATGCTTCAGACATCTTTAATCCTCCTGGGACTTTCATATAAATATCATTATCAAGTGATCCATAAAGGTAAGTTGTAACAACATCCATAAGATGTATTTCAAGGTTTTCATGTACAATTAAACTGACGAGATATCGAAATATTATTGCATCCATAACGGGTGAATATGTTTCTTCATAGTCGACACCGGGTCTTTGATGTTATTGGCCAAATGGCAAGAGGTAATTCAATCAGTATTGAATTCACTTACTAAACACGAGGTTTTTGGACCTGTAGTCCAAACGCCTGATGATGTAAACCAGTTGGCCATAAATGGATCTTTGTGCAAAAATAGTATGAGAGAAATGAAATTGTGAGATACAAGGCACGCCTTGTTGCACAAGAATTTTTTGTCGACATTCTTCGACGGATAGAGGTTCTTGATCCTCACTGTCTTTCATAATATTCATTGCAACATTATATGCAAAAACATCATCCACCATAATTTTTTATCGATTCAAATTTATTCCATCACCAGTAGAACTTAATGATAGTTATTTACACTTGAGTCTAGGGTTAACTGATATCTTTAGGAATATCATGATTAATCAGATCATGATTCTATTCATGAGATTCTTTTATAGTGCCATCTTGACCATTGCTTGTTCTTTTTTTTTTTTAGGATTTCTATCCTTTGAATCCAATGGTTTACCACGCTTCAAGCGTGTATGAGATTCAATAGTTATGGCACTAGTAGACTGTCTTGATGGGACATCAATTCGAACAGGCACATTGTCTGCATGGATATGTGACTTAGTTATTCTTTTCAAATCAATAAATGTGTCTAGCATCTGATTTGCTATTTTCTACAAGTGAATGATCTTCTGGAGCTCATGTTCACATACATGGACATGTAAATCAAAATGAGATAGTGATGACAATTTTCACATAATTTCTCTTTTAATTTCTTTCCTTTCTCCCCCTAATTGTGGGAAATTCATTTTATTAAATCGACAATAAGTAAATCGAGCAATGAATAAATCTCCCGTTAATGGTTCAAGGTAGCGAATAATAGAGGGTGATTAAAACCCAACATATATTCCTAACCTTCTTTGGGGGCCCATCTTAGTGCGCTGTGGTGGTGCAACCGACACATATACAACACAACCAAGATTCAGAGATGAGCAATATTTAGTTCATGACCAATACTAATTGTAACAGAGAGTATTTATTATAATGAGTCTGTCTGAGACGAATAAGTTATTTTGCATGTAAGGTAGCATGGCCCTAGACGGTAGTGGGCAATCGTATTTTCATAAGTAGTGGTCTTTCTATCAATTGCAAGCGCTTAATAAATAATTCAACAAGATCATTTTGAGTATGAACATGAGCGACAAGATGTTCAACTTTTATCTCCACTGATAAACAATAATCATCAAAAGCTTGAGATGTAAATTCTCCAGCATTATCGAAGCGTATAGCCTTAATGGGATGATCGGGGAGCTGTACCCTTAAGCGTATTATTTTTGTCAATAATTTCACAAACGCCAGGGTGTGAGACGATAGGAGGCACACATAGGACCATCTTGAAAATGTGTCTATTAAGACCATAAAATATCTAAATGACCCAGATGGTGAGTGAATAGGTCCACATATATCTCCATGTATACGCTCTAGGAAGGCAGAGGATTCAAGGCCGACTTTCATTGGCAATGGTCTTGTTATCAATTTTTCTTGACAACAAGCAGCACATGAAAATTCACCACTTTCAATAATCTTCAGGTTCTTGAGAGGGTGAGTGAATAGGTCCACATATATCTCCATATACGCTCTAGAAAGACAGGGGATTCAAGACCGACTTTCATTGGCAATGGTCTTGTCATCAATTTTTCTTGACAACAAGCAGCACATGAAAATTCACCACTTTCAAGAATATTCAGGTTCTTGAGTGGATGTCCATTTGAATTTTCAATGATTCGTCTCATCATTATTGATCCAGGATGATCTATTCGGTCATGTCAAAGCACAAAAACACTTGAATTATTAAATTTTTGGTTTATGATTTGTGCTTTAATTGTACTAATTTCTGCATAACACAAGTCAGAAGATAAAGTTGGTAATTTCTCCAAAATATATTTCTGGCCGGAGACATACTTGGTAATACCAAGATATTCAACATTTATTTTATTTAATGTCTCAACATGATACCTATTTCCGCAGATCTCAATAAGTGTCTTGGGAATTTAGAAGAGAACAATGCATCTTCTATAACAAGTTCGTCCCCTTAGGAGAAAATAAGGTAGCTCTTCCGGGGCCTTCAATTAATTTTGAATTGCCAGAAATACGAGTGAGAAGAGTATTTTTCATCTTTGCATATGACATGCGTTGTTCCACTATCAATCACACAAATATCTTCATGATTGATCATTGATCCAAATAAAATTTGAGAAATTTTCATATTTCTTCAAAAGAAAATATAGACAAAGTGAATATTATAGTAAATATCATTACCAAAACATGATTTACATTTTATTCACAATGCTCATAACCGTACAAACCGGATTACTAAAATAAAACATGACTTATCTTTTAACATGATTATACTAGATAATACAACAACACGAATTACATATTTCAAGTTTCTACAAATTTATCTCTGATTACAGGATCTATTTCTGGGAGTGCAAAGTAATCAACTACATCCAAATGCATGAAGTCATCATTATCTTCAGAAATAAAATTTGCTTCAACATTCTTTTCTGTCTTTTTGAGGGAGGCTTGATAAAGCTCATCCAAGTGTTTTGACGTACGACAGGTACGTGCCCAGTGCCCCTTTCCTCCATATCTTAACATTTATTTATGAACTTTTCTTTTCCACCGCTTCATGCTTTTCATCCTTTTTACACTATTGGTGTTGAAAGATATTATTTGGGTAGAATGACAATCATGATTAGAATTTTTTCCTTGACCACGACCATGACGACGAATGGGACCACGACCTTTTTCACGCTTAGATTGGTGAAAATTTGTCTCTTCACTTCAGGGGATGGGATAGTACCAGTACGTAGATTTTCATGATTTCGTATTAAAAGTTCATTATGTTGTTTAGCCACTAAAAGATATGCAATTAGGTCATAATATTTCTGGAACCTCATCTCTCGATATTGCTGCAGGAGCATACTCGAGACAGAAAAAATGGAGAATGTTTTCTCCAGCATATCATGGTCGGTGATATTTTCACCACTTAATTTTAGCTGAGAAATTATTTTGAACATGGAGGAATTATACTCATAAATGAATTTAAAATTATGTAGCCTCAAATGGATCCAATCAAAACGTGTTTGTGGAAATATGACCATCTTCAGGTGGTCATATCTATCTTTTTAAATTATTCCACAACATAAGAGGATATTTAACAGTGAGATATTCCAATTTACCCTCATCAAGGTGATCGCGAAGGAATATCATTGTCTTGGCACGGTCTTGATTTGATGCCTGATTTTTATCTTTGATGGTGTCTGTCAGACCCATCGCGTCAAGATGAAATTTTCGCATCAAGCACCCAAGACATGTAGCTTGTGCCCGATATATCCAGCGCAATAAATTCACATTTAGAAATACTAGTCATTAATGAAGAAAAGAAAGTCAATACCTTCGAGGCGTTCAAAATATTTGCTCCAGTTGGCAGAATCTCGTGTTGATAACGTGTTATAAAATAAAGATTATAAAGTAAATACTTTAGAAACAAGTATATATAAACTGATATAGTAGTCTACTTCAAATTGATATCCAAATGAGTACATGAACCTCTTATTTATAGGAGAAATTGCTTGGTGGCCAAGTAAACTTGGTTGCCAATGCTACTTAATAGTCATCCATATAAAGTATTTACAACAAACAATTCATAATAACTTATTGTAAAATTTTCACCAACACAATGCATTACAATTGGTTCAAATCAACTCCAGATGAATTCAAATTTAATATACATCCCTTTATATCAGTTTCCAACTGTTAAATTCAATATAAACTTTTAAAAATTTATAGATAATAATAAGTCATTCCGACATACAATTTGATGCATTTTACCTCATACTTCGATGTGTTTTAATTATAATTTTAAGTTGTGAATATGACCAATTGATTTTAACGGTAGGATTTGTATGTACGGAAAGTCACGGGTGAAAAGACAAAAAATTTAAAAAAACGATCAGAGTGGTACCTAATGTACATGGATTGGGCTATTTTAATCCTTCATATATACCACTTAGCGAAAATCATCCTTAATGTATGAAAAAGATGATCATTTCAATCCTTCAAGGATGCCACGCAACTAAAATAATCTTTAATGTATGAAAAAAGTGACCATCTACCTATCGAGGTAGAGGTAAGGTCTGCGACTCTACGTACATTCTACCCTCTTCAGACCCCACGTTGTGAGATTTTACTGGGTATGTTGTTGTTGTTGTATGAAAAAAGTGATCATTTTTGTTCTTCATATATATCACGTAATCGAAATAGTCTTTCATATATGAAAAAGTGATTATTTTAGTCCTAAACCTTAAAAGTAATCGGCACATAAAATTAAAAATATGTTAAAGTTTAACCGGTAACTCATGTAAATTGTATAAAAACAAAAAACTAATGGGTGAAACTCTCGGTCATACCTACTTTTTCTACCCTTAATAAAAAAATTTGTACCAATAATCAACATATGTTTTTGCCTTTGAAATCATAACTAATTTGTCTCTTGTTGCAAGAACGAAAATTATGTTATAAGGAAAGTAAGAAATATATACTCCATTGTTGCAGGTGCACACAGTGATGGCCAAAGGAAAATGGTAGTTTTTGCTTCCCTCACGTGTGTGGTGGTGAAACTTAACAGATTTTTTAACTTTGAATCATTTTTTAAAGATTTAGGACTAAAATGATCACTTTCTTCATTAAAGGTCATTTCGATTTCGTTGTACGTATAAAGGGCAAGAAGGATCATTTGTTTTAGGAATGTTTACGTGGTATATATAAAGGGCTAAAAGAATCAGTTTTCTATACATTAAGGGCTCTATCAGTTGGCGAGTGAATATCACGAACTCTAGATTGTTTAGAATTGCCAAATTTGTGTTCAAATGACACACTTTTAGTAGACATCAAGTGTTAAATAGAAGCAAGCCATAATATAGGTGTTTAAATGAAAAATTCGGGCGAGATTAAGGGGCGAAATGAAAGTATGTGCTTCGCACATGCATCCGTTATTAATTCAGTTCAAACTCTAGAATTTTTGAAGTATTTGATAGTGTCAAATTCAATCTCTATGCTAGAAATTTTTTATGGAGTTTAAAATAAATATCACGAGTGAAATAAAATGATTATTGTCTCACTCTACTTCATGATAAAATTTTAAAATAAATATATTATGAGTGAAATTATATAAAATACATAAGGTTTAAAAGAGTGAAATAATATTAAAAAATATCCCACTCATACATCATACGTATTTGAACTTTGGGACAATATCCTAAAGTTAAAACATATCTTGGAGTTTCGACAAAATTTGCTATAATTTTTTTTTGATAAGTGAAACTTCATGATTGTATTCTGAAGTTAAATTTATACAATTAAAATTCCAAGACTCTATCATGAAGTTTAGTTGAACTCACACAAGTGAATCTAAATACCATAAATTTTTTGTGGAGTTTAAATTGATAGAATTTATCATGAAGGGGAGCTTTTGAGAACTCCAGAAAGTTGTTGTCATGGCCAGGGAGGCATGTCCTTACTAGGAAATAGCCTATTATGCGAAATGTGAGTTAAGGGCTGAGTCTGATAATGACTATTGTGTCCGCTCTTCCTCAACCCACATAGAGCTTAGTGCACCAGGCTATCTTTTTTTTTAAAATTAATAGAATTTAAAATTCCATTATGCAGTTTGAAGTTTGAACCGTCTCAATTTTAACTTTAGCAATATTTTCTCCAAGTCTTGTATCCCAAGTTGTGCGGGCATATATCCAAAATTTTTAACAATTTCCATTTGTTAGTAGAAATACCATCGTCCAAATGATGTTTTTGTATTAAAAAAAAAAGCAGAATTTGATTAATTTTAAAACACTGTATTTACTTGGTCAACGATTCAGAAAATCCACTATTTTCACATATCACCCTGTGGAATCTGAATGGAGATTAGTGGGAAGTCGTACACTTAAGGTGCATGTATTAAATGTAACTATATTTTTTTCTTTTTTAAAATATAGTCAATTCACTTTTTAATTAGGAAAAAAGATTTATTTTTCCAGAGTCCCCTATTATTACATCACCCACCACTATTAAAGTATTTATCCTTTTCTTTATTAGTGGAATAAATATCCTTTATGAATATCTTGTTACATGGGTCAGAAAATTTCATATTCTTAATCTTGTTATCCTTGGTCAAAGTTGAAAGTTCTAAAAAAGGTGAAACCTGAATAATTACAAGGTTAAGCATTGGATAACTACAATAAATAATATTTGTGATTGCTGAACTGTACGTTTTCAACGTGACCTCTCATTTGCCGCATAACTTTTTTTCACAGGCTAAATATGTGACATTTTTTATAATAATAGTTTTGAATCCAAATTTTTTACTTGCTCTGATATTATATTAAAATATATAATTTGATAGTAAAATATATTAGATGTTTCGAAAGATTTGGACAATTGACATACATGTACATGTATATAGGTGAAGTAGTATAAAATTTTATAAAAATGTATTTATGTAGGACAAGTGTTCTTGCAAGCATGAAAATTTGTCATTTAAAAAAATCTCTTAACAAGTGACAAATAAAGTCGTGCATATGGCATATTAAAAGACCATCATGTTTACTAATAAATTTTAGCCTACTTGCTTCATCTAAAGCATACCAAGAAAAAATAGTTAATATATATATATATAGAGAAAAGGGTCAAAATTATCCCTAAATTATTTTAAATAGGTTAAATTTATCTTTCATTACATTTTTTTGCTCAAGATGCTCTCGTCAATATATTGTTGGTTCAAAACCTTGTTGTTATACTTTCGGTTTAAAATCCCTCCAACTAGCCGAATAGCTCAAAAATACCCTTTTTACTAATGACTGCTCCAAAATAAGAAAAGATTAGCCAATTTTGCATTTGAACTATTTGAAATGAAGAAGTTTTCCCCTTCATTTTAAGTTTAGGACAGTGTTGTTAATTGCAAATTTTTAGCAAAAATTATATTAGAGATTATTAGATTACTTTGACTACTTTAGATTACAATTGCATACATGCAATTTTATGTTTTATATAAAGAGTAATTACCAGTATTAATTTTTCAAGTAAATATTTACTCTACCGTTTTCTTTTAAAACTATTATATTGTCCCTTACTGAATCTTGGGATGACTTAAAGTTACAATAAGTAATATAGGCGCCAAGGTATAATTAAATTTGATTTCTTTTATCATATTATCCTTATTATTAATATAGAAAAATAAAATTTTAAATAGTTATGTAAGAAAAGGTAAATTATCATGTTCAGAAATAATAACTCATTCCTAATACGTAGGGATCTGAAGAAAAAAGTTAAAAGAATAAGAACAAAACTGCCCCATTTTGAATGGTTCATAGATGAAATTGGGTTAGTTTTCCTTATTTGGGAGAAATCGTTAGTATGAAGGGTAGTTTTGAGCTATTTAGCTAATTGGAGGACATTGTTTAGCAAAAAAAATAACGACGAAAATATTTTTGAATAAAAAATGTAATAGAGGGTAAAAAACTTATTTCAATTAGTTCAGAAGAATTTTTGGTCATTTTCCCTATTATTTATTTGCAATCATGCATATTCAAACAAAAGATTCTTCATTTCTAGTTCTTTCTTATATCCAATATTTCCAATGTTTATTTTTCTTCTACATATATTTAATTGTTTTTTTTCTGACTTGCTGATTCGTTATTTTAAATTTATTGTTTCTATTTCCTCTTTTTAGGAAAAGGTTCGTTTAATTTTACGAAAACTTTCATGGTGCTGATCTAATCTTTTAAGATAGGCTTAGCACGATTCAAGCCAATTCCTTTATTGATGAAAATAACATTGCGGTAGTATTTTGTCTTTCCACTTTTATTCCAATCAATTAATCATTTTATTAAAAAATTTAAGTTATTAGAGAGAACACACTTAAGTATAGTTACTTAATTATTGTTCCCCCCCGAAGTGTTGGTCGTTTTATCGGCTGACGAAATCGGATGACAAATTGATTCCTTAACTAAGCGATTTGGACCGGAAGCGGAACTCTAACTTCCACCAATGGGTTTCCCAACTACTCCAGAAAGTGTTAGGATGGTGATTGAGTAAACTAAGTGGTAAGAAACATAAATACAGCTAGAGTGCAATGAAGACGATAAAGATAGAATGAAGATATGAAAAAAATCAAAATTTTGATTGATTTTGTTGTGTTTTTCTGTACAAATGATTCCTATATTCATATTACAAGAAAAATAAATGTGACCCCCTATGTTAGCCACCGAACTACCCACTAAATCCACTAGCCAACTATGAGGATGTGGTGCCAATTTTTTCGCCTGGACCTCTAGCACGATCGACGGTGCTCCTTTTTGGCTGTTGCTGGTTGCTACCTTTTCTAGAAAGTCCTTTGACTTAGTCTTTGAGGCGTCCGAGTATGTGTGGGTCTCAGCCGTTTCTCAGAATTATGACTTGGCCATACTATTGTAATAGCCGATGATGCTTTTCTAGCTGAGGGTAAGGCTTAACAGATTTGTCTATGATTTCGCTCAGTTACCGACTAAGAATCCTTTTTCCACCTTCGGCTGTCACTTGATTCGGCTAAATACTTTTGAGTGTTAACAATTGCCTCCTACATTAACTCGAGTACGGCTGTCAAGTTGATGTATTAAAAAATGGCCGTCGTTTCGTGTGGCAGCCGTTGGTGTCATTTCAATCACTTTTGCCTTAAATTCATGCAATGATGGTCTTTAAAAAGTTCTTTTTTCCTTCCACAAAAACGTTCGGCTTCCACAATTAATTTCTGATGGATTTTTAGCCGCACGTTTTGGACGAAAAGACTCCCAACAGAGTGTCAATGATATCTCCAAGAAAAAGAAAATACTTAGGAGAGACATCCCCCACCAAAAGGTTTCTCATTCAATCTTCTCGGTCATTTCCAAATTTCCCACATTCTTCATAAAACTCTATTTCTTCATCAGAAAAAGAAAAAACCATGTCTTCATCTTCTTCTCTATCTCTGGGATCGGATAACACCGGTTTGGTTGTTGATGACCTAATCCCCACTTTTGCCTTCATAGATGAGCAACTGGTTCTCGCCCCTTTTGGTACATCTGAACAAGGTGACCTCCTTCTTTCTCAACATCTAAGCCCGGTGAACTACGATCTTCCGATTAGTTGTGACTGGCTCACCGGCGATCATTTTTCGACTAGTCTGCGTACCTGGCCAACCAAGATTACCAACTATTCTGTTTGGCTGGACTGAGTGAAGTCGGCCAAAGAAGTCGAATGGAGGCACATGGGTCTCTACGACTCTGTTGTGCTGTCGGAGTTTGACTTCTCCTGTAACATCGGTCTTATATATGCCTTTCTTGGTTACTGGTCGACCGCTGCCAATGCCTTTGTTTTCCCTTGGGTAATGATAACCTCCACACTGCTTGATGTGACAGAAATACTTAGCCTTCCAATTCCGGGAGCCGAGGCGCCTGTCCTAAGCGATATAGATGTTGCCGATTTAGGCATCAAAGTCTCAAAGACCTCTTCAGGCTACGACCAGTTTTTAACCAACAACCGCCGAATATCGCCTCTTCCAGTCGATGATGCCGAGCATCATGCTTTTCTGCTTTTTTTGGTTTAGCCAATACTTTGTCTGTACGGGCTCTTATGCAGTTGTGAAAGAGCTGGAAATTTATGCGGCATTAGCCATTTCGGGGAGGGATGTCAGCTGGGCATCTCTCTTCTTGACCTATCTTTACATGGCTCTGGGTGATGCCCAGGCGAGGTTAAGAGATTGTAGAAATGTGGATACCTTAGTCGGTCCCCTGTGGTTCCTTCAGTTGTGGATCACCCTCTATTTTCCTGAGTTTATCCCTGATAAATTTGATGACCGCCGCTTTCCGTTAAATCCGCTAGTATTAGCCGATGCTCTTCGGATAACACCCATTGTGCCCCATGATGTTTTTGCCGCAGTCTCCACCCTATATGGTCTGTCTAGAGACCATTAAACGGATTGGCAACCGGTCCTAGAGAGATGGGCCACCCCGATTGGGTCCGTCAAGTAGCCGATGAGGACCTTACTTTCTCCTAGTGGAGGACTATGGTTCTCATATGGGGGCGGATTCTCACGGCCAGAGAATTGTTGGGTGGTCTGAAGCCCACTTCTAGGAATAAAAAATTGACCGCGGAGCCATATCGGCCAAACTTTGTAGCAAGGCAGTTCGGCCATACTCAACACGTGTCGTGGCCCCACCGTAGTATTGTCAGTTTAACCCAACGTTGCATTTTTTATGCAGAACAAGACAATAAGTTAGCCGATCATAATCTTGACAGGTTCGCCCTGTTTTGCTGGCAGATATTTCCCCCGAGAGCAAATACTACCGTCGCTTTTCATGATTGGTGGGATATGACTAAGGAGAAGTTTTTTCAATCTCTTTTAGATGTATATTGTGATCGGTTGATTCTAACGAGAAAAAAGAAGAAACCGAAAACCTCTAAACCGTGGACAAAAGAAACCACTCTGAAAGCTACTTCCTTTAAATCGGCTAGGCATGTTGCCTCAAGGTCTTCCGTCCGGTTGCGGCAGACGAAGAGAAAAGATAAATTGTATTCTACATATGTGTCGGCCAGATTGTTCTTGTGAATTTTCGGGTAGCATCTCTTATTTATCTTTCAGCAACCCCATCTCTTCCAGTGTTTGTTTGATCTGGAGACCACTTTTGACACCGAGTCCCCATCACTCAGGAAACCAGTGCCAAAGCAACCCGACGAAGTCGAGGGGTTGTCATTCAAAATTATAGTGAGGAAGGCCCCCACAGACCCGGAGTTCCTGCTCTTGCTTAGGAAGAGGAGGAAATCGAGGTATACTACTTGGCTGGATAAAACACATTCGCATCGTCTACTAATATTTATGTTTTGTGTTTGCCCTTCTGGGACCACAACTGATAAGGCGCAAACGACTGCATAAAGCGTCTGATGCTCCCATTCATATTGGCGGATCATCTTCCCTGGCTTATGCTCCCGTGCATTCGCAGGACCCATCATCGGTTGCCCTCAAAGCCACAGTTTCTCATGCAAAGGCAGCCGAGACTTCCTATGCTGGGGCAGCCGTAGAGGTATACCATTTTTCTTATGCTTGGTCTTTCACTGCCTCATGCTCTTGCATCTATACTGAATATATCATTTCAGTATAGGAGACCGTTAGAGATAATCCTTCGGCTGAAGCCCACCCAACTGACGACTCAGAGGTACCAGCCGAAATTATCCCGGAAGATGTGTTTTTGCGCTACTTTGGCTTAGTCGACGTTGCATCTCCACCAGCTTCGCTTGTTGGCATCCATCGAGAGCGAGTCGATGGGTCTCTCGCCAGGGGAATTCCATCCAACAAAGAATAGTTCCATGCTCTGAGAGCCTCTTTGCTCCGATTATCAAGAGAAATAATGGATTCCCCAATTCTGGCAACCACTTACAATGACATGGCTTTGGCTCCGAATAATTTATTTACTTTACATAGAACGACCAAAGATAGCCATGATGAGGTTGTCACTGCTCTGCAACACTTGGGGTCTCTTCGGCAAGAGAAGAACCGCATTCAATCTTCTTTCAATGAGGTGAATGTAGAAAGGCAATAAAATATCAGCCGAAGAAATGACTTGCAGGAGCATCTATCCAAACTGTGAGTTCAGTTGGAATGGATCGAGGTGGAGATAGGGGCTATTACTCTGGCCATATGCGCCTTAGACTTGGCTATTAGTGCCCACGACTCCTTCCGTTCTTCTTTGTTTCGGAAAAGCCTTCAATTAGATAACAAAATTCGGGAATTCGATAACCAGCAGGTGGTTTGGGAACTGGATCATAAAGCGGGTAGCGAACGACTGGTCAAAATAGAGAATGAATGGACTACGTGGAAAATCCATCTAGTTCAAGCAATGCCGACAATCACTACTCTCTTGCCAACTGATCATGTTGCTGAGTTGTCAGCCGATATCATTATGGACTTGCAATCTGAAGCCATCGTTGCTTCTGTTGTTCAAGAGGTATCAGCCGATACTCAGGCTTTTACCGAGGCCCCATCGACTGTAATAGTTGAGCCTTTGCTGGGTGCTGAAAGGGAGGTCCAAGCAGGAGCGGCTGAGATAGTAGCTGTTGTTGCAGCTGAGAGAGAAAGGGAAATTGTGGGTACCTAAGATGCCCAGGCAGCCGTGGACTCGACTAATCCCGAGACTTCTGTTACTAGTGATATATTGCAACCTCTAGCTGGTGGAATGCCGACCAACTCGGCTCCCTAGCTTTATCGACCCCAAATCGAAGGGTCTGTTTTTTATGACTAGGCAGCCGATTTGTGGCTACTGTTTACTCTTGCATACCCCAAATCGAGGGGTAGTATCTCTTTAAGTATTTGCCATTTACATTTCTGTCAAGCTTTTCATCATGCATGTCTATCAGTCGATACGCGTTGCCAGCAATCCGTTGGCTTACTACGAATGGTCCTTCCCAGTTTGGCAACCATTTGCCAAATTTATGATCTTTCATTCCAAGTGGCAACACGGTTTTCCGAACCTGGTCTCCTTCAGTGAACCTCTTCGGCTTAACATGTTTGTTGTATGCTTTGCCCATTTTTCATTTACCGGCTTCGATTCTTTCCAATGCCATCAGTTGATCTTCATCTAGCTGATCTAACTTCATTAACATGGCCTGCTGATATCCTTCTAATCTTAATGAATTCTGCTTGGCCACTCGTAATGACTTAACATTAATCTCCAAGGGCAACACTGCATCTTGTCCATATGTGAGACGATAAGGTGTTTTCCCAGTAGTTATAGACTTAGAGTTCCTGATTGCCCAAATAGCTTCATCCAGAGTGAGATGCCATACTGTCGGTTTATCCTCCACGTTTTTACTGATTATGTCCACAATAAGCTTATTAGCTACCTCAGCTTGCCCATTCGCCTGTGCGTAATAGGGTGAGGATGTGATCATTTTGATCCCAAATTTCTCAGCAAAGGCTGCCACCTTAGAACCAGTAAACACCGTCCCTTGATCAATTGTAATCGTCTCAGGGATACCATATCTATATATGATATGGTGTTGGATAAACTGAATGACATCTGTCTGATGAACCCTTTTCATCGGCTGTGCTTCTACCCATTTAATGAAGTAATCGGTAGCCACAATAATGAAATTATGTCCCTTAGCCGATTGTGGGTGAATTTTACCGATGAGGTCTATAACCCATTATCTGAAAGGTCAGGGCTCACGATCGGGTGCAATACCTCGGCTGGTACCCGTTGGATTGGTTCATGTCTCTGACACTCTTCACAACCTTCTGCGTATTGAAAGCAATCGGCTGTGATGGTAGGCCAATAGTAGCCGTTGACACTCAATTTTGTCCCCTCTTTTTCGATTATTAGTTTGCGATTTTAAATATTTTTGACACCTCAAAATAATTTTAATATATATAAATATTTGCATATATATATATTATTCTCAATATCATCATTATTATTATTCATATTTTTTACTATCATTTGCCTTTTAATATCCTAATTATGGATTTTACCATAATATTCTATGTTATTTTATTTTCGCAAATGACATCGCATTTTTATTTAAATTAAGCATTAAACATTTCACAAATATTATGTTTTAATTATTATAACATCGTTATTTTTATCTTTATAATTTATATTTTTTGCAAAACATCTTTTAATAATAAACCTCTTTTATTTTAACCAACTCCCCATTTTATTCCCCCCTCACCCAAAACAATATCAACCCACTAAAAATTCCACAAGCCCAACCGAACTCAGCCCAAAAATCCAGCCCAACGGTCCACCATTTCGGCCCAACCCATTCGACCCATTTCTTTTATTCCCGAAATCCCATTCGTCCAAACACCCCATTCCGCCCAGCCCAATATACCGACCGACCCGAGCCCAATCCATCAACTAAAATCCAAAATCTCCTCTTCCAAAACCAACCTCACCTCGTACAGAACCAAACGACCTCTCCCAAAAAACCAGCGGCCTTTCACCGCCGGTACCACCTTTACCCACCGGATAATCTCCCCTCACCTGCCACCGCCACCTCCACCTCCACCTCGTCCTGTCACTTATCACACCTTTTCGTCCCCTCACAGATAAAGCTGCAAACGAATGTCAATTTAGCTTCTAAAAAGAAGAGAAGAAACAAAGAAACCTGATGGATCCAACCTTGCTTCTCTTCCATCCAGCAGATAGTGGCAAGAACCGGCCATATCTCTGCCATAACAAACCTATTCTCATCAAAATCTATGAAAAAGGTGAAGGACTTAGACCTCCTGTCATCATCTTCGAATCCCAGAACTCATCATCTTCTTTTCCCCTCCTTTTGAATTTGAAATTCAAAATCAAAGCTTCTCAAGGAAGCTGTTGAAACCCCTGAAATTTTGGCTATAAATTCAGCCCTTTGGCTATACATTGAGGTTTTTTTTTTGGGACAAGAAAAGGGTCTCGTTTTTTTTTCAAAGCTGAACTAAAAAAATCGATCTTTCTTGGGTTTTTTTTAGAGGCTTCTTGGGTTGAAAAAAATCCCTTCTGTTTTGAATTTTTCCAGAGACGAAAACCCCTTTTCTTTGAACAAGCTTTTGATTCTGAAAAATCCCCTCTTTTACTCTCGGCTTTGGTTCGACGAAGCCACAGAACACTTAAGCTTTTGCTTCTTTTTTTTCAGTCGCATAAGCAACAACTTCTCCGAGCGGGTCGACGATTCGAAACGACGCCTCGGTTCGCTGCCCGGAGAAGGTCCGTAAATACATCTCCTTTCTATTTATTTTTTCTGCATTTTATATTTTTTTTGTTGTGTTAATCATGTAGTAGTTTATTCATATTGTTGTGTTCTCTGATGACTAAGTTATGTTAAGTATGGTAGCCTGTTTAGTTAACTTTTCTAGTAGAGATGTGCTCGGTCTGTTCTGTTAAGCTCAAGATTAGTATGGCATTTAGTATAATGTGGCGATGATGTTGTTTAATACCTGTTTAAAGGAATTGTAATGTTAATTAGCTAAATACCATGTGGTGAATGTTGGCTAGTTTAGGTGTTCTTAGGATACGTGTTGATTGGTTTAGCCGTAGATTAATGTAATTAAGTATATGTAGCTTAACTCTCATTGCCTGGATATTTTGAGCTTAAATTGTGATTGGTTTGTTGGGATGCTCACGGTCACTGCTCAACCTAAGGAATTGGCTAAAATCTGTGTTTGATTATCATCCATAGTTCAATAACATGTGAAGTTTTGACAAATCTTGTGTACTTAATTTAAGTCTGAAGTTAAGAGGATTCTATGTGCTTTTTCCTGTCTAATGTGGATTCACTGTGGTTAGATTGGCCTATTGGATTAATATGCTTTCACTTGTCTTGAACTAGACTGTTGAACAGTTCGTAATGATCATGTGTATTTATTATTCAAAGGGCTGCTTAATGATCAAAATCTTGTATTGTTTAGAACACCTGCACTATTAGTTATGATCTTGAATAAACTGATTGACCTCGATCCTTTGTAATAACAAAGTCTTGATTGTTGCTCATCCTATCTAAATTCAAACAGTGATCAAATTCATCTATACTCGTGTGTATGTAAATGACCATCTCTAGTGGCTAAAGTGACCTCTTGTCTGGATACTGTGATATTGGTTTGGTTTTCTAAATGAACGAGTGTTGTACAAAAACAACAGTTTGAAGTGAGGTGGTGTGATCTATGTGCATCTCTGTTCCTTATCAGTGTTATTATGTTGTATTTTGTCTTGTTGACTCCTTTAATGGTGGGATAAAGGGGAATCTGGGGAGAGTAGGTGGAAAAATCGTGAATTTAGGCAACCCCTCTAATGTTGAAACTAAGTAAAATAGAAACAAGTCAAATAAACGGGCTAGAGGTAGGGTCTTGATGACTTAAAGATATTGCATGTTTCACTTAACTTACCTGTGCTATCTTTAGCTTCTCATTGATTTAAACCATGTCCTATACTTGTATGAATCTATTTGAACATCTGTGAGGGTCTATGTGCTCTTATTTGGTCCAAAATATGTTCCTTCGTATGATCTAGAAGTCACTGAGATAAGGTCTTTTGTCCAAACAATGCACATGTTGAGGGATTGCTTTCTTTGTGAAATCCTGATGACATTGTGAGCTTAAAATATGTGTATAAAATTGTCTTTTTATTTTATTTTTTATAAATTAGCAAAATGTAGATATAAATGTGTGATTAACTTCAGAATAAAAAATAAATAGGAAGAACAACCTCTTTGCTTGACTGATCCCACGTATGTCATGCTCCTTTGTTGCCTGTATTGTGATTGTAACATGTTTTATGTATATATTTCATGTTCCGTCACTAATCCTTTTCTTTTATTTATATGAAATGCATCGGGAGTAACGAAGAGTCACGTTATGAGACTCATCGTGACTATTGTCAGGCGAAGACCTGCATCCACATTCCTTGCATTCTTCGGCCTCGGGATTTCTAAACAAATAGGGCGGGATGACATCGTCATCCGCCCTAGTCGTTGCTTTAATTCATTTATAGCGTCCTTTCTATTTTTTTCGGGTTGTAACTTAATTATTTAATTGTCATCGGAACACTTAGAATAATTAGGCCCTGAATCATTAGATTAAAAGGGTAGTTTAAAATTGAAAATCTGCCGCGAGTTTATTATTTTAGGCTCGGTAGTGTAAAAATGGAAAATTCGTCGCTAGTTTACTTATTTTAGGCTCGTTATGCATGTTTAAACTTTCAAAACAATTTGTCACCCTCTCACATTATTAATCATATAAATGAGGTTTTTGTTTTTATCCAATTTGCAACTTCTTTGCATTATAAATAATTTGCTTACTAACATTTGCCAAAATATGTATTTTATTAACAATGTCATAAAATGCATGCCCTTTTATCCAAAAAATCAACTTTGCATATTATCAACTTTCCATACAAATGCATACATTATCCAAAAATCAATTTTACATATATTTCTATAAACAAATGTCATGCATACTTTTTTGGATTTTATGTCGTGAATTTATTTCTAAAAAAAACCACTTTTGCAACATTCCTCAAAAGGGAATAAGTAGTAAAAATCTTTTACATTGTCAAAAATGTATTTTTTATTAACTACTTACCTCATCCTTTTAATTAACTTTATATTGTTTAAAAACATGCATTTTCTCCTTAGCATAATAGTTAATCTGAGTTTGACCGGATAATCGCAAGTTAGCGGATCTTAAAGGATGTCTAACCCCTCCCTTTAGGATAATAGAGAATCTTTACCTAGAATCTCATAGTTTAGCAGATCATTATACAGAGTTCATTTTGCAGCATTTATATTAACATTCAGGTGTCCTAATTCATTGTATAGTAATTAATAATTAGGTGGCGATTCTTTAACCCTTAATTAATTCAGGAAACGCCCATACGTTGCGACCGTGTCGGATCCCCCTTCTCGCGGAGTAGGCGTTAAAATGGGTGCGACAATAGCCATGGCGATAAATCAACCACTTCATCGTTGGCCCGACTTGTGTGATACGCAGATTCCTTTTATAAAGATCACGCCAACCACTTCACTTGAGTAGCACCTTATTTACACTCCTTTTATAAAGATCACTATCAATGAGCACATACTTCAAGGCCCTCCTCTTAACCTTAAGGTCCTTGCACGTAGAAGGATCTTTTAAGTAGTTGATTAATACCTGCTTCCACGAGTCGATCTGGTCCATGGCTAACACTTTGGCTGGCAGCTCATCATACTCTAGAGTGAGTAGAGACTTTCTAAAGCCGGAATCTTCTTATGCTAAGTCGTTAGCCTTAACATTCATGCCCCTGGGAACATGACTTAATGTAGATGATGCGAACCTACTAAGTAACCTGCTATCCGTTTCGTAACGGGCCAACAAATTTGGATCCTTGCAGTCATATTCCTCGACCAACTGCTTGATAACCAACTGAGAGTCTCCGCGAATCTTGATGTACTTTGCTTTCATAGAGACTAGGAGTTTGAGTCCTATGATGAGAGCATTGTATTCATCTTGGTTATTTGTCAAGTTAGAATCTAATCAATAAGAGAACCTCCACGTTTCATCTTTGGGATCGGTTATCTGTATCCCGGCTCTGACTCCCTTCTGGGTTCTTGACCCATCAAAAGTCAGTGTCCAAGGGACGACGTTCATACATGCAGTAGAGGGGGCTCATAGGTCCTCCATATCTACACAAGGGTGGTCTGCCAAGAAATTGGCTACTGCCTGACCTTTGACAGCCTTGAGTGGCCTATACTCGAGCGAAAATGCAGTGAGCTTGATTGCCCATTTCATTAGTCGTCCTTGTAAAACAGGTCTATTCAATAATTACCGGACGATGTCAATCTTGCACAAAATGTGAACCACACGTGGCATCAAATAATGTTCAAGTTTTGTACAAGTATAGAATAAGGACAAACAAAGCTTTTCTATAGGAGTATATCTAGTTTCAGCTTCATTGAGCATTCGACTAAGATAGTAAACTGCCATTTCGGTTCCATTATCGGCATCATGTGCTAACAGACAACCGATAGACATATCTGCAGACGAGATGTACAATTTCAACGGCTTCCCTGGCATGGGAGGTACCAGCACGGGAAGAGTTGCTAGGGCCTTTTTAATTTGGTCAAATGCCTCTTGTTGTTCCGAGCCTCATACTAGCTCTTCTGACCCTTTAATCCTAAACAAAGGTGAGAAATCCTTCATTTTGCCAGCTGAATTAGATATGACCGCCTTAGGAAGTTGATCTTCCCTAGCAGGCTTTGTAACTC